>CM029016.1:202503337-202833563 GCA_016801055.1 Panax notoginseng
TGTTTTTAAAATACAGTAATACGCGTTATTGCACAGTAGCACACGGTATTGCATAGTATTTTTGAAATTATTGATTCTTAGTAAGAAGGCACTACTCAATAATTGTTTACAGTAATTACTGTTCAATATTTTATTTTATTGATTCAATAATTGCTACGTTGAAATTTTATATTATTGTTGTTCAATAATTGTTGCTGCACAGTATTTTCTATTATCAGATCAATAATTCATATTATTTGAATAATATTATTAGATATACATTATTGGCAATGTCTAGAAAGTTCTGTCTAAGGAGAGGTTTGGTCATCTAATTGCGCGCCAGTAAGGAAAATCCTTATTGGAAAAGCCCCCTCTTTCCTGGGAACGGCCTGGTTGTCATAAATGTGATTCTGTAATATTATTTGTGAATAATTAATTATTGATTCATATGATAAGAAAATATTTATTTATGTGGATATAAATGAGGGATATATTTTTGTGGTTAAAAATGAAGGAGTTAATGTTGAGGTTTTTATCAGTATTTTTGTCGGAATGGAGGTATTAAAAATCAGGGTTTTTGAGATATTTTGCGGGGTTATAATTTTTAATCCGACCGTTGGATCGTGGTAATTTTTGGATATGTTATACATATATAAGTTGAGTATATGCCCACAAATTTTGAACCGTTAAAAATGAACGTATGATTTATTATGAATTTTACGAGATGACTGGTTCAGAAATTGTTGAATTTTCGGAGTTTATCATTTTGGTGGAAAATTCTAGAATTGGTGGGCCCCACTTGTGGTTGGTGAAGAAATGTGCTGAATTATATTTCAAATGTGGTGGGTGGGAATAGTAGCAGGTAAAGCCATCAGGTTGCAGGTCAAACCTACCAAAATTTTCCTATAAATAGAGGGCTAAGTTAGAATTGAAAATCACACAGAAACATAAGCTTTCTCTCTTTCTCTCTCTATATTATGAAGCATATTTGTGGAGTTTTTAGATACTTGGTGAGTTGCTATTCATCAGTGCAAGTTTCCTTCAGCATCATATCCGATATCCAGTCAGAAGTACTGCTCTTTTGTGGTAAGGGATATTAAGGGAGTTTAAGGGTTGTTATGATTTTCAGTTTCGTAATTTTTCTGATCTTCAAAAATTCTGAAAAATTTGAAATGATATTTTGATGAGTTTTCTTGATTGTGTCCAAAAATGGTGATTTTTGGATGTATAGATTGAGAGTTATGAATTTTATGAGAAAAGACTATTTTAAAAGTACCGCTTATAATTCCTTGTGGTTAACTCCAAAATTGATGAAATTTTTATTGGGAGTACATGTATATATGATAGAAGTATACTCTGTAAATTTCAGAATTTTTAGACAAAAGTACAATTTTTGATAAATGTCTAAATATTCGGCTATTTTGGCCATATGAAAAATAGTAAATGACTTTTAAAAATTCTGAGAAAAATATATGTTCACTATGGGACTATATTATGCTAAATCCCAGAAAAGAAATATTTTTGGAACTGATTTGGTATTTTTCATGAAAATGGTCTAGTTATGAGTAAATGAATTAAATATGTTTTGATGTAAGAAAATTGGAAAAATAGGATTTTATGGCTTGAGAATCCTATATGAGGTATATGCAGATTTTTGATGAGGGTTTTGGTTATTGATGATGAAATTGTAAGAGTTGGCATTTTATGATGATTAAATGCATTAATTAGTAAAGTGTAAACAATTAAAATAAATTGTTTATAAATTTAAGTAATGTTATTCTTTCAATATCATTATACCGAATATTGGTATGGATTTTATTGTGGAATTTCTATCTTTTGTGTCGGGGTTACTATTCACGATTTACTATTCACGATTTACTATTCATGAGTTACGAATATTACTCTTGAGATTAAAACTATATGTTGATCATATTATTTTTATCATCATATATAACATTTTTATAACCCTGATGTTGAAATTCTCTTTCACTGGAGTGTAAAGATGGGTAGATTATTGGTATGATCATGACTAGGGTTCTCTTTGGCCTGTAGTGCAAAGTTGAATTGTGACTGGTATGATCATGACCATTGAATTTATAATTGAATATCTTAGCTTAAGTGCAAAGGTGAATTGATCAACATGGTTATAATTATTGTTTATATAAATTCTGAAATGATTATATATTTCTTTGAGATATGAATATATTTGGCCTGTAGTGCAAATATGAATTGTTGATGAATATTTTTGGCATGTAGTGCAAAGATGGCCTGTTGATGAATATCTTTGCCTGTAGTGCAAAGATGAACTGTTGTTGAATATCTTTGGCCCGTAGTGCAAAGATGGTTTGTTGATGAATATCTTTGGCCCGTAGTGCAAAGATGGATTTGTTAGTATGATTATAAACAGGAACTGTGATTTGGTATAACCATGATCTTTGATGTTTCAGGTAAAGACAGGTGATGAAAATATTCTTCGTCCTGGGTGCGAAGAAAAATTTATAGTCACAATTATGATTATGAGTTATTCATATGATTGTGGAAAGGAACTGTTGAGTGATGTTACATGGATAAAATATTGTTGGTGGATTTTTAACATGTGAGAAGATAATAGACTTTATAGTCTATTTGACTCTTCTAATGGATTGCTCGTTCCGCTGCAACTATGGTTGAAATTTTTATCATTTACCATATGTTCTAAATCTCTGATTTATTATTGATGAAGGCTATTGATAATTGAATTATCTTTAGTCATGATATTCTTTACTGAGCTAGTTGTGCTCACCCTTTTGCTTCACAATTCCTTTCAGGTAATAAGAGTGTAGCTGGGTCGAGCGAGGGTAACCGGAAATAGAACGGTGGTCTAGTCATTTAGTAGTTATTATATATTTGGTGAAGAAAATAGGGTGAGGCGAACCCAACGTTGGAAGGGTGGTTTTGTCACTATCATACAAGATGTCTAATGACATACAACCTCGTGTCATCATAAGACAGGGTTGTGCTCATCCACTTGCTGAGTATATATACGAGCACTACCTATATAATCTTGGTGTTTGTTTGAAGTATAATTCTCAATTAGAGACAGTGGAGATAATGATAAGTCAAGAGAAGACTCACCATTGGGAAGAATATGATAGTAATCTTCTCGTTTTTCTTTGGGGTCTATTGGGTCAACCAAGGATAATTCTGTGGCCATATGATATCTATCATAACCTAGACGCGTGGCCTCCCATGTACGAAGGTTTCCTTGAGCACTTCCCAAAGATTCTAATTTCTAAAACAGTTTTTGACTATACCTTTATGTAAGGTGTTATTGTGAGGTGATGTCCACGGTTGGAACATGAGTCACATTTGGTATATTTTGTATCCAAACTCACAGCATATGTGTTGTTGTATTTTGCACGACAATTGTTGTAATAAAGTGTAGTTGTTTTCTGTACCATGTATTTGACGACTCAGAATGGGTTGGATGGAATGGACCTATTTTGGGGTCGTTACATTTGGTATCAGAGCTTAGGGATATGATCTCTGGCGGAGATCGGGAATAGAACTAGGAAGAGAGAGACGATGAGTAAATCCTTCGCTAGTGTGTGTCCTACCTAAGCTTATTTTTCTCACTTAAGTTGATAAATATGTTAATTTGTAAATTAACCCTTGTTTTGAAGCTGTATTCTAGAATGATTCTGAAATACAGGAGATGAGCAATGGAGAAATCATGATGACAGGGAAAGATGGAATCTGAATGAAAGCAAGGTATTCTCAACTCTTTGAAATACCAGGTACGTAAATTTCGGGGACGAAATTTCATAAGGAGGGGAGATTGTAAGACCCCGAATTTTATGAAATAAAAGTATTCAATTTTTCTTATAATTACTATTCAGTAAATGGTTAAATTGATAAAAGTTTAAAGTTAGGGTGAAATATGAATTTTTTTCAAAATAAGCAAGTGGTTATAAAAATAATCATTGTTGTCGGGAAATATTCGTTTGGTCGTGGAATATTCTTTCTGTCGGGGAATATTCGTACGACGGCGCAGCTATTTGTGGGCCCCATAACGAATAACTGTCGGGTGAAGAAAACGACAAATTTGAGTTTTTACAAATAACGGCGTAGTTGTTACCGTTAACACTGTTGGAATACCCGGTGGTTAAAATACAGTAATACGCGTTATTGCACAGTAGCACACGGTATTGCATGTATTTTTGAAATTATTGATTCTTACGTAAGAAGGCACTACTAATTGTTACAGTAATTACTGTTCAATATTTTATTTTATTGATTCAATAATTGCTACGTTGAAATTTTATATTATTGTTGTTCAATAATTGTTGCTGCACAGTATTTTTCTTTATCAGATCAATAATTCATATTATTTGAATAATATTATTAGATAACATTATTGGCAATGTCTAGAAAGTTCTGTCTAAGGAGAGGTTTGGTCATCTAATTGCGCGCCAGTAAGGAGAAATCCTTATTGGAAAGCCCCCTCTTTCCTGGGAACGGCCTGGTTGTCATAAATGTGATTCTGTAATATTATTTGTGAATAATTAATTATTGATTCATATGATAAGAAAATATTTATTTTATGTGGATATAAATGAGGGATATATTTTTGTGGTTAAAAATGAAGGAGTTAATGTTGAGGTTTTTATCAGTATTTTTGTCGGAATGGAGGTATTAAAAATCAGGGTTTTTGAGATATTTTGCGAGGGTTATAATTTTAATCCGACCGTTGGATCGTGGTAATTTTGGATATGTTATACATATATAAGTTGAGTATATGCCCACAAATTTTGAACCGTTAAAAATGAACGTATGATTTATTATGAATTTTACGAGATGACTGGTTCAGAAATTGTTGAATTTTCGGAGTTAATCATTTTGGTGGAAAATTCTAGAATTGGTGGGCCCACTTGTGGTTGGTGAAGAAATGTGCTGAATTATATTTCAAATGTGGTGGGTGGGAATAGTAGCAGGTAAAGCCATCAGGTTGCAGGTCAAACCTACCAAAATTTTCCTATAAATAGAGGGCTAAGTTAGAATTGAAAATCACACCAGAAACATAAGCTTTCTCTCTTTCTCTCTCTATATTATGAAGCATATTTTGTGAGTTTTTAGATACTTGGTGAGTTGCTATTCATCAGTGCAAGTTTCCTTCAGCATCATATCCGATATCCAGTCAGAAGTACTGCTCTTTTGAGGTAAGGGATATTAAGGGATTTTAAGGGTTGTTATGATTTTCAGTTTCGTATTTTTTCTGATCTTCAAAAATTCTGGAAAAATTTGAAATGATATTTTGATGAGTTTTCTTGATTGTGTCCAAAAATGGTGATTTTTGGATGTATAGATTGAGAGTTATGAATTTATGAGAAAAGACTATTTTAAAAGTAACGCTTATAATTCCTTGTGGTTAACTCCAAAATTGATGAAATTTTTATTGGGAGTACATGTATATGATAGAAGTATACTCTGTAAATTTCAGAATTTTTTAGACAAAAGTACAATTTTTGATAAATGTCTAAATATTCGGCTATTTTGGCCATATGAAAAATAGTAAATGACTTTTAAAAATTCTGAGAAAATATATGTTCACTATGGGACTATATTATGCTAAATCCCAGAAAAGAAATATTTTTGAAACTGATTTGGTATTTTTCATTAAAATGGTCTAGTTATGAGTAAATGAATTAAATATGTTTTGTGAAGAAAGAAAATTGGAAAATAGGATTTTATGGCTTGAGAATCCTATATGAGGTATATGCAGATTTTTGATGAGGGTTTTGGTTATTGATGATGAAATTGTAAGAGTTGGCATTTTATGATGATTAAATGCATTAATTAGTAAAGTGTAAACAATTAAAATAAATTGTTTATAAATTTAAGTAATGTTATTCTTTCAATATCATTATACCGAAATATTGGTATGGATTTTATTGTGGAATTTCTATCTTTTGTGTCGGGGTTACTATTCATGAGTTACTATTCACGATTTACTATTCATGAGTTACGAATATTACTCTTGAGATTAAAACTATATGTTGATCATATTATTTTTATCATCATATATAACATTTTTATAACCCTGATGTTGAAATTCTCTTTCACTGGAGTGTAAAGATGGGTAGATTATTGGTATGATCATGACTAGGGTTCTCTTTGGCCTGTAGTGCAAAGTTGAATTGTGACTGGTATGATCATGACCATTGAATTTATAATTGAATATCTTAAGCTTAAGTGCAAAGGTGAATTGATCAACATGGTTATAATTATTGTTTATATAAATTCTGAAATGATTATATATTTCTTTGAGATATGAATATATTTGGCCTGTAGTGCAAATATGAATTGTTGATGAATATCTTTGGCATGTAGTGCAAAGATGGCATGTTGATGAATATCTTTGGCCTGTAGTGCAAAGATGAACTGTTGTTGAATATCTTTGGCCCGTAGTGCAAAGATGGTTTGTTGATGAATATCTTTGGCCCGTAGTGCAAAGATGGATTTGTTAGTATGATTATAAACAGAACTGTGATTTGGTATAACCATGATCTTTGATGTTTCAGGTAAAGACAGGTGATGAAAATATTCTTCGTCCTGGGTGCGAAGAAAAATTTATAGTCACAATTATGATTATGAGTTATTCATATGATTGTGGAAAGGAACTGTTGAGTGATGTTACATGGATAAAACATTGTTGGTGGATTTTTAACATGGAGAAGATAATAGACTTTATAGTCTATTTGACTCTTCTAATGGATTGCTCGTTCCGCTGCAACTATGGTTGAAATTTTTATCATTTACCATATGTTCTAAATCTCTGATTTATTATTGATGAAGGCTATTGATAATTTAATTATCTTTAGTCATGATATTCTTTACTGAGCTAGTTGTGCTCACCCTTTTGCTTCACAATTCCTTTCAGGTAATAAGAGTGTAGCTGGGTCGAGCGGGGGTGGGGAACAAGGGTCTAGAATGTTCTCGAACGTATGAGTTCATTTAGTAGTTATATTTGGTGAATCCAATAGGGTGAGGCGAACCCAACGTTGGAAGGGTGTTTTGTCACTATCATACAAGATGTCTAATGACATACAACCTCGTGTCATCATAAGACAGGGTTGTGCTCATCCACTTGCTGAGTATATCTACGGGCACTACCTATATAATCTTGGTGTTTGTTTGAAGTATAATTCTCAATTAGAGACAGTGGAGATAATGATAAGTCAAGAGAAGACTCACCATTGGGAAGAATATGATAGTAATCTTCTCGTTTTTCTTTGGGGTATTGGGTCAACCAAGAATAATTCTGTGGCCATATGATATCTATCATAACCTAGACGCATGGCCTCCCATGTACGAAGGTTTCCTTGAGCACTTCCCAAAGATTCTAATTTCTAAAACAGTTTTTGACTATACCTTTATGTAAGGTGTTATTGTGAGGTGATGTCCACGGTTGGAACATGAGTCACATTTGGTATATATTTGTATCCAAACTCACAGCATATGTGTTGTTGTATTTTGCACGACAATTGTTGTAATAAAGTTGTAGTTGTTTTCTGTACCATGTATTTGGCGACTCAGAATGGGTTGGATGGAATGGACCTATTTTGGGGTCGTTACATTTGTATCAGAGCTTAGGGATATGATCTCTGGCGAAGATCGGGATTAGAACTAGGATGGGAGAGACGAGAATATCCTTCACTAGTGTGTGTTCCTACTAAGCTTAATTTTCTTACTTATGTTGATAAATGTGATATGTCAATTAACATTTGTTTTGAAGCTGTATTCTAGAATGATTCTTAAATATAGGAGATGAGCAATGGAGAAATCATAACGACAGGAAGGTGGAATTGAAATGAAAGCAAGGTATTCTCAACTCTTTGAAATACCAGGTACGTAAATTTCGGGGACGAAATTTCATAAGGAGGGAGGGAGATTGTAAGACCCCGAATTTTATGAAATAAAAGTATTCAATTTTTCTTATAATTACTATTCAGTAAATGGTTAAATTGATAAAAGTTTAAAGTTATGGGTGAAATATGATTTTTTTCAAAATAAGCAAGTGGTTATAAAATAATCATTGTTGTCGGGAAATATTCGTTTGGTCGTGGAATATTCTTTCTGTCGGGGAATATTCGTAGTACGACGCGCAACTATTTGTGGTCCCCATAACGAATAACTGTCGGGTGAAGAAAACGACAAATTTGAGTTTTTACAATAACGGCGTAGTTGTTACCGTTAAAACTGTTGGAATACCCGGTGGTTTAAAATACAGTAATACGCGTTATTGCACAGTAGCACACGGTATTGCATAGTATTTTTGAAATTATTGATTCTTACGTAAGAAGGCATTACTCAATAATTGTTACAGTAATTACTGTTCAATATTTTATTTTATTGATTCAATAATTGCTACGTTGAAATTTTATATTATTGTTGTTCAATATTGTTGCTGCTGCACATATTTTCCTTTATCAGATCAATAATTCATATTATTTGAATAATATTATTAGATAACATTATTGGTAATGTCTAGAAAGTTCTGTCTAAGGAGAGGTTTGGTCATCTAATTGCGCGCCAGTAAGGAAAAATCCTTATTGGAAAGCCCCCTCTTTCCTGGGAACGGCCTGATTGTCATAAATGTGATTCTGTAATATTATTTGTGAATAATTAATTATTGATTCATATGATAAGAAATATTTATTTTATGTGGATATAAATGAGGGATATATTTTTGTGGTTAAAAATAAAGGAGTTAATGTTGAGGTTTTTATCAGTATTTTTGTCGGAATGGAGGTATTAAAAATTAGGGTTTTTGAGATATTTTACGAGGGTTATAATTTTTAATCCGACCGTTGGATCGTGGTAATTTTTAGATATGTTATACATATATAAGTTGAGTATATGCCCACAAATTTTGAACCGTTAAAAATGAACGTATGATTTTTATGAATTTTACGAGATGACTGGTTCGGAAATTGTTGAATTTTCGGAGTTAATCATTTTGGTGGAAAATTCTAGAATTGGTGGGCCCTACTTATGGTTGGTAAAGAAATATGCTGAATTATATTTCAAATGTGGTGGGTGGGAATAGTAGCAGGTAAAGCCATCAGGTTGCAGGTCAAGCCTACTAAAATTTTCCTATAAATAGAAGGCTAAGTTAGAATTGAAAATCACACCAGAAACATAAGCTTTCTCTCTTTCTCTCTCTATATTATGAAGCATATTTTGTGAATTTTTAGATACTTGGTGAGTTGCTATTCATCAGTGCAAGTTTTCTTCAGCATCATATCCGATATCCAGTCAGAAGTACTGCTCTTTTGAGGTAAGGGATATTAAGGGATTTTAAGGGTTGTTATGATTTTCAGTTTCGTAATTTTTCTGATCTTCAAAAATTTTGGAAAAATTTGAAATAATATTTTGATGAGTTTTCTTGATTGTGTCCAAAAATGGTGATTTTTGGATGTATAGATTGAGAGTTATGAATTTTATGAGAAAAGACTATTTTAAAAGTAACAGCTTATAATTCCTTGTGGTTAACTCCAAAATTGATGAAATTTTTATTGAGGGTACATGTATATGATAGAAGTATACTCTGTAAATTTCAGAATTTTTAGACAAAAGTATAATTTTTGATAAATGTCTAAATATTCTGCTATTTTGGCCATATGAAAAATAGTAAATGACTTTTAAAAATTCTGAGAAAAATATATGTTCACTATGGGACTATATTATGCTAAATCCCAGAAAAGAAATATTTTTGGAACTGATTTGGTATTTTTCATAAAAATGGTCTAGTTATGAGTAAATGAATTAAATATGTTTTGTGAAGAAAGAAAATTGGAAAATAGGATTTTATGGCTTGAGAATCCTATATGAGGTATATGCAAATTTTTGATGAGGGTTTTGGTTATTGATGATGAAATTGTAAGAGTTGGCATTTTATGATGATTAAATGCATTAATTAGTAAAGTGTAAACAATTAAAATAAATTGTTTATAAATTTAAGTAATGTTATTCTTTCAATATCATTATACCGAAATATTGGTATGGATTTTATTGTGGAATTTTTATCTTTTGTGCCGGGGTTACTATTCATGAGTTACTATTCACGATTTACTATTCATGAGTTACGAATATTACTCTTGAGATTAAAACTATATGTTGATCATATTATTTTTATCATCATATATAACATTTTTATAACCCTGATGTTGAAATTCTCTTTCACTGGAGTGTAAAGATGGGTACATTATTGGTATGATCATGAATAGGGTTCTCTTTGGCCTGTAGTGCAAAGTTGAATTGTGACTGGTATGATCATGACCATTGAATTTGTAATTGAATATCTTAAGCTTAAGTGCAAAGGTGAATTGATCAACATGGTTATAATTATTGTTTATATAAATTCTGAAATGATTATATATTTCTTTGAGATATGAATATATTTGGCCTGTAGTGCAAATATGAATTGTTGATGAATATCTTTGGCATGTATTGCAAAGATGGCCTGTTGATGAATATCTTTGGCCTGTAGTGCAAAGATGAACTGTTGTTGAATATCTTTGGCCCGTAGTGCAAAGATGGTTTGTTGATGAATATCTTTGGCCCGTAGTGCAAAGATGGATTTGTTAGTATGATTATAAACAGGAACTGTGATTTGGTATAACCATGATCTTTGATGTTTCAGGTAAAGACAGGTGATGAAAATATTCTTCGTCCTGGGTGCGAAGAAAAATTTATAGTCACAATTATGATTATGAGTTATTCATATGATTGTGGAAAGGAACTGTTGAGTGATGTTACATGGATAAAACATTGTTGGTGGATTTTTAACATGGAGAAGATAATAGACTTTATAGTCTATTTGACTCTTCTAATGGATTGCTCGTTCCGCTGCAACTATGGTTGAAATTTTTATCATTTACCATATGTTCTAAATCTCTGATTTATTATTGATGAAGGTTATTGATAATTTAATTATCTTTAGTCATGATATTCTTTACTGAGCTAGTTGTGCTCACCCTTTTGCTTCACAATTCCTTTCAGGTAATAAGAGTGTAGCTGGGTCGAGCGAGGGTAACGGGGAAATAGAACGGTGGTCTCTAGCTGTGAATGTTCTCCCGAAGCAGTATAGAAAAGTTCATTTATTAGTTTTATTTGGTGAATCCAATAGGGTAAGGTGTACCCAACGTTGGAAGGGTGGTTTGCCACTATCATACAAGATGTCTAACGACATACAACCTCGTGTCATCATAAGACAGGGATGTGCTCATCCACTTGCTGAGTATATATACGAGCACTACCTATATAATCTTGGTGTTTGTTTGAAGTATAATTCTCAATTAGAGACAGTAGAGATAATGATATGTCAAGAGAAGACTCACCATTGGGAAGAATATGATAGTAATCTTCTCGTTTTTTTTTGGGGTCTATTGGGTCAACCAAGAATAATTCTGTGGCCATATGATATCTATCATAACCTAGACGCATGGCCTCCCATGTACGAAGGTTTCCTTGAGCACTTCCCAAAGATTCTAATTTCTAAAACAGTTTTTGACTATACCTTTATGTAAGGTGTCATTGTGAGGTGATGTCCACGGTTGGAACATGAGTCACATTTGGTATATATTTGTATCCAAACTCACAGCATATGTGTTGTTGTATTTTGCACGACAATTATTGTAATAAAGTTACAGTTATTTTCTGTACCATGTATTTGGCGACTCAGAATAGGTTGGATGGAATGGACCTATTTTGGGGTCGTTACAGTATATATTTGTATCAAAACTCACAGTATATGTGTTGTCGTATTCTGCACGACAATTGTATTACTAAAGTTGTATTTGTTTCTGTACCATATATTTGGCGACTCATAATGGTTGGATAGAATGGACCTATTTTGGGGGCGTCACATAAGACCCCAATTTTTTATAAATAAAATCGAATTTTCTCTAATTATTATTGTGAATAATAAAGTGTTAATTTGATATAATACTTTGGTTATAGGTGAAATGTACAAATTTTGTAAAATAAGCAAGTGGTTATAAAATATTCATTATTGTCGGGGAATATTCGTTTGGTCGTGGAATATTCTTGCTGTCGGAAAATATTCGTACGATGGCGCAACCATTTGTGAGTCCCATAACAGAAAACGGTCGGATGAAGAAAACGACAAGTTTGAGTTTTTATAAATAACGGCGTAATTGTTACCGTTAACACTGTTAGAATACCCAGTGGTTAAAGTACAGTAATACGCGTGGTTGCACAGTAGCACACGGTATTGCACAGTATTGTTAAATTATTGATTCTTACGTAAGAAGGCATTACTCAATAATTGTTACAGTAATTACTGTTTAATATTTTATTTTATTGATTCAATAATTGCTACGTTGATATTTTATATTATTGTTGTTTCAATAATTGTCACTGCACAATATTTTCTATTATCAGATGAATAATTTATATTATTTGAATAATATTATTAGATAATATTATTGACAATGTCTAAGAAAGTTCTATCTAAGGAGAGGTTTGGTCACCTAATTGCGCGCTAGTAAGGAAAAATCCTTATCGAAAAGCCCCATCTTTCCTGAAAACGACCTGATTGTCATAATTGTGATTTTATAATATTAGTTGTGAATAATTAATTATTAATTTATGTGATAAGAAAATATTCATTTTATATGGATATAAATAATGGATAGAGAAATATTTATTTTTATATGGATATAAATAAAGGAATTAATGTTGAGGTGTTTTATCAATATTTTGTCAGAATAGAGGTGTTAAAAATCGTCCGTATGTGAATTTCTGTCATTTTTCGTTTGGAATTTGGAAAAACTTAAATCTACAGAGTTGTAGAAAATTTAATTTCCTATGGAATGGACATAAAATTAATTTTTTTTGATAAAAATGATATTTATTATGAATTATTGAAGATTCAAAAATAAATATTTTTATTAAAATTATTGGTGGGACTCACTTTTGTCATTTATTGGTAGAAATGTGCTGATTCAAATGTGGTGGGGTGATAATTTTGTTCAAAGTGGCGTGCGTAGAAAAATTATATTAATATTTTATTAATTTAGTCTGCTTTGACGTTCTAGCATTTTTCTATAAATAGGGTGCTTAGTTAGAATTGAAAATCACATCAGAAATATAAATTTTCTCTCTCTATATTATAGAGCGTATTTTGTGAGTATTTAGATACTTTGAGAGTTGCTATTCAGTGCAAGTTTTCTTCAGCATTACATCCGATATTCTAGTCAGAAGTATTGTTCTTTTGAGGTAAGGAATGTTATTTTTTTCGTAAATGATATTATTTCTTTTAATATCATTATGTCGAAATATTGATATAAATTTTATTTTGAAATTTCTATCTTTTTGTGTCAGGATTACTATTCACGTATACGGCACTATTCACAAATACGACACTTCGCAGAAAAATAAAATTTTTTTTTCTTTGTCTAAGATGTCTATTATGGTTACTATCTTTGATTGTATCCATGTTTTGATCTTTATTTTTTAATTTTGCTCCATAATTGATTATTATGATGTATTTTTGAACTTGGATAAACTTTAGTACGAATACCTAATATTTGTCATTTTGTCTCACTGGATTTATTTTCTTTAAAATATTTTTCATCATCCTTAGTCCTAAATGATGATATAACTGTATATCTTTAGCCTGTAGTGCAAAGATGAATTATTACCTGATGAATATCTTTGGCCCGTAGTACAAAGATGAACAGGTGTTGAGATGAACATGACCAACTGGTGATACAAATAAATATCTTTGGGCCGTAGTGTAAAGATGAATATTTGATGCAAGATGTATATTGATCGATGTTACAAGGATAAAATATTGATGATGGACTTTTAAATTCATAGATGATAGTAGATTTCATTCTCTACTTAACTTTTCTAATGAATTGTTATTTCCGCTGCGAATATTGATCTAAAACTGGTTGTCCATTATATTTTATTTGATTTTTTGAAGGCTAACGATAATTTTTTGTTCATTATCTTAGTCATAATATTCTTTACTTGGCTAATTGAGCTTATCCTTTTCCTTTTTGTTCTATTTTTCTTCTCAGGAGGTGAGAATATAGCAGGAACTAGCCGGGGTATGGAGTGATGGTTCTAGAAAGTTATTTTAGCAGTCCTTATTATTTTTGTAAAATAGTATATCAATAATTGTAATGAGGACTCCTTTTGAGTTTGAATACTGTCTATTAGACAATATTTGTATTTAAACTCATAGTATATGTGTTTTCGTATTTTGCACGATAATTGTATTAATAAAGTTGTATTTATTTCTGTACCATGTATTTGGCAACTCAGAATGGGTGATGTATACCTATTTTGGGGGCGTCACAATGAAACCAAACTCCGATCTGAAGAGTTAATGCATGAGGTGAAAAGGCTGAAGTGGCAATGTTCCGACATCACTGAACAAAGGCAAAAACTCTTTGAAGAACAGGCTGAACTTAAGGGTGAAAGCGAAGAGTTACGTAAGGACATGGCAACCCTCGAGAGTCAGTTCCATGGCACGCACAACAAACTGGCAAATCTAGTCAGAGCGTCTTCAGAGTTGGAAAAGAATATATAAAACTCAAGAATGAAAGATCAATCATCTTCAAAGCCGACAAATAAGAGATCATTAATGAATATAAAGGTTTGATGGAGTTGACCGAGGCTATCATGAGCCAGTTCACTGAAGGCTATCAAAAAGCCAAAGAAAAAATGAAGGCGAAGATGCTAGCGGCCGGCCTCAAGCCAAAAATCCTCGATTCTTCTGATGAAGAGTCTGAGGCCTAAGAGGACCCCCCCCCCCAAACACTCAATAATTACTTGTACTTTTCTGCTTCTTCTTTTTTATTTTCAAATGTGTAAGAAACTCCCAATGTATATAAGAACTTTAATGTGATCAAAATATTTTTGCAAGTATTGATAATCAAACTAACTTCATTCATAATTCGATAAGATTACATAAGTGTGAAAAGGAAATTACATATCTTATTGAAAATACTTCTGAAGCTTTCCTGCATGCCAAGTATTTTTAATTTCATCTCCATCCATCGTTCGAAACCAATACGTTCCGAGATTCGGGGCACTAATAACTTCACAAAGACCTTCCTAGTTAGGTGATGAGTGAGTTTTATACCCATAATTGAGTGCGTTTAAGCTTAATCTTTTGGATATTTTTAAGCGTTTGTGTTTATTCATACATGTTTTATGTTATTTTGTAGGAATTGAGACAAAAGTTACTTGGATCGACGTTTGGGGTTGCTAGATTCGCATTTTTGGCTTGCCATTTACATAACAGCCACTTCAGAGCCAATTTCAGCATTGCTCCAGCCCTTATTTCGAAAAACTCAAATAATGAAAGTTATATATCTACGTCTCCTCTTTCCGAAACATCTTAAATCATCAAAATCGGAGTTCGAAAGAAGAAGTTATGGCCATTTTCCCAAAGGATGCCACAGTAGAAAATTCCAAAAAAAAACTCCCAGCGCCAGGGCGCCCAAACCTAGGCCATTTCCAGCGCTGGGGTACTAGAAGGCAGTGCTGCAATGCCGTGATCAGCGCTGGGGCGCTGGTGTAGGGCCTGATCAAGCTGGGACGCGTTTTGGATAGAATTTTTGTGACGCCCCCAAAATAGGTATACAACACCCATTCTAAGTCGCCAAATACATGGTACAAAAAGCAAACTACATCTTCAATAATACAATTATCGTACAAAATACGACAACACATACTGTGAGTTTAAATACAAATATTATCTTCTAGACAATATCCACACTCAAGTAAGTCCTCATTACAATTATTCAAACACTATTTTACAAAAATAGTGAGGACATCTAAAACATCTTTCTAGAACCATCACTCCATACCCCGACTAGATCCTGCTATGTTCTCACCTCTTGAGAAGAAAAATGGAACAAAAAGAAAAAGGGTGAGCTCAACTAGCCCAGTAAAAAATATTATGACTAAGATAATATACAACAAATTATCATTAGTATTCAACAGGAAAAAATCTGATAGAATATAATCGACAACAAGTTTTAGATCAACAACTGCAGCGGAAATAGCAAACCATTAGAAAAGTCAAGTAGAGAAAGAATTCTACTATCTTCTAAGATTTAAAAGTCTATCATCAATATTTTATCCCTGTAACATCAATCAATATACATCTTGAATCAAATATTCATCTTTGCACTACAGGCCAAAGATATTCATTTGTAACACCAGTCGGTCATGTTCATCTCAACACCTGTTCATCTTTGCACTACAGGCCAAAGATATTCATCAGGTAATCATACATCTTTGCACTACAGGCCAAAGATATTCAGTAATATCATCATTCAGGACTGAGGATGATGAAAAATATCTTAAAGAAAATGAATCTAGTGAGACAGAAGGACAAATAGTAGGGATTCGTATAACAGTTTATCCAAAATTAATAATACTTCATAATAATCAATTGTGAAGCAGAATTCAAAAATAAAGATCAAAACATGGATACAATCAAAGATAGTAACCATTATAGACATCTTGGACAAAAAGAAAAAATTTCATTTTTCGGTGAATAGTATCGTATTCGTGAATAGTGCCGTATACGTGAATAGAAACCCCAAATTTTATGAAATAAAAGTATTCAATTTTCCTATTTAGTAAATGGTTAAATTGATAAAAGTTAAAGTTAAGGGTGATATATGAATTTTTTTTCAAAATACACAAGTGGTTATAAAATATTCATTGTTGTCGGGGAATATTCGTTTGGTCGTGGAATATTCTTTTTGTCGGGGAATATTCGTACCACGGCGCAACCATTTGTGGGCCCCATAACAAAATAACTGTCGGATAAAGAAAATGATAAATTTGAGTTTTTACAAATAACGGCGTAGTTGTTACCGTTAACACTGTTAGAATACCCGGTGGTTAAAATACAGTAATACGCATGGTTGCACAGTAGCACACGGTATTGCATGGTACTTTTGAAATTATTGATTCTTACGTAAGAAGACACTACTGAATAATTGTCACAATAATTACTGTTCATTATTTTATTTTATTGATTCAATAATTACTGCGTTGATATTTTATATTATTGTTGTTTCAATAATTGTTACTGCACGTTATTTCCCATTATTAGATCAATAATTCATATTATTTGAATAATATTATTAGATAACATTATTGGCAATGTCTAGAAAGTTCTGTCTAAGGAGAGGTTTGGTCATCTAATTGCGCGCCAGTATGAAGAAATTCTTATTAGAAAGCCCCCCCTTTCTTGGAAACGGCCTGGTTGTCATAAATATGATTCTGTAATATTATTTGTGAATAATTAATTATTGATTCATATGATAAGGAAATATTTATTTTATGTGGATATAAATGTTGGATATATTTATTGTGGTTAAAAATGAAGGAGATAATGTTGAGGTTTTTATCAGTATTTTTGTCAGAATGGAGGTATTAAAAATTAGGGTTTTTTAGATATTTTGCGGGGGTTATAATTTTTAATTCGACCGTTGGATCGTGGTAATATTTGGATATGTTATACATATATAAGTTGAGTATATGTCCACAAATTTTGAACCGTTAAAAATAAACGTATGATTTGTTATGAATTTTACGAGATGACTGGTTCAGAAATTGTTGAATTTTCGGAGTTAATCTTTTTGGTGAAAAATTCTAGAATTGGTGGGCCCCACACTTGGTTGTTGAAGAAATGTGCTGAGATTTTTATTTAAATGTGGTGGGTGGGAATACTAGCAGGTAAATCCATCAGGTTGCAGGTTAAGTCTGCTTCGGCGTGCTAATGTTTTCCTATAAATAGAGGGTTAAGTTAGAATTGAAAAACACACCAGAAATATAAGCTTTCTCTCTTTCTCTCTCTATATTATGAAGCATATTTTGTGAGTATTTAGATACTTTGAGAGTTGCTATTCAGTGCAAGTTTCCTTCGGCTTTGCATTCCAGTCAGAAATACTGCACTTTTGAGGTAAGGGATAGTAGGGGATTTTAAGGGTTATTATGTTTTTCAATTCGTACTTTTTCTGACCTTCAGAAAATTCTGGAAAAATTTGAAATGATATTTTGATGAGTTTTATTGATTGTATCCAAAAATGGTGATTTTTGGATGTATAGATTAAGAGTTATGAATTTTATGAGAAAAGACTATTTTAAAAGTAACCGCTTATAACTCTTTGTGGTTAACTCTAAAATTGATGAAATTTTTATTGGAAGTATATCTATATAATATCAGTGTACTCTGTGAATTTCGGAATTTTTGGATAAAAGTACAATTTTTGATAAATATCTAAATATTCGGCGGTTTTGGCCATATGAAAAATAGTAAATGAGTTTTAAAAATTCTGAGAAAAATATATGTTCAATATGGGACTATATTCTGCTAAATCCCAGAAAAGAAATATTTTTGGAACTGATTTGGTATTTTTCATAAAAATAGACTAGTTATGAGAAAATAAATTAAATATGTTATGTGAAGTAAGAAAATTGAAAAATAGGATTTTATGGCTTGAGAATCCTATATAAGGTATATGCAGATTTTTGATGAGGGTTTTGGTTATTGATGATGAAATTGTAAGAGTTGGCATTTTATGATGATTAAATGCATTAATTAGTAAAGTGTAAACAATTAAAATAAATTATTTATAAATTTAAGTAATGTTATTCTTTCAATATCATTATACCGAAATATTAGTATGGATTTTATTGTGGAATTTTTATCTTTTGTGTCGGGATTACTATTCATGAGTTACTATTCACGATTTACTATTCATGAGTTACGAATATTACTCTTGAGATTAAAATTATATGTTGATCATATTATTTTTATCATCATATATAACATTTTTATAACCCTGATGTTGAAATTCTCTTTCACTGGAGTGTAAAGATGGGTACATTATTGGTATGATCATGACTAGGGTTCTCTTTGGCCTGTAGTGCAAAGTTGAATTGTGACTGGTATGATCATGACCATTGAATTTATAATTGAATATCTTAAGCTTAAGTGCAAAGGTGAATTGATCAACATGGTTATAATTATTGTTTATATAAATTCTGAAATGATTATATATTTCTTTGAGATATGAATATATTTGGCCTGTAGTGCAAATATGAATTGTGGAAAGGAACTGTTGAGTGATGTTACATGGATAAAACATTGTTGGTGGATTTTTAACATGGAGAAGATAATAGACTTTGTAGTCTATTTGACTCTTCTAATGGATTGCTCGTTCCGCTGCAACTATGGTTGAAAATTTTTATCATCTACCATATGTTCTAAATCTCTGATTTATTATTGATGAAGGCTATTGATAATTTAATTATCTTTAGTCATGATATTCTTTACTGGGCTAGTTGTGATATTCTTTCAGGTAATAAGAGTGTAGCTGGGTCGAGCGGGGGTAGCAGGGAAATAGAACGGTGGTCATCATTTAGTAGTTATATTTGGTAAATCATCTAGGGTGAGGCGAACCCAACGTTGGAAGGGTGTTTTACCACTATCATACAAGATGTCTAATGACATACAACCTCGTGTCATCATAAGACAGGATTGTGCTCATCCACTTGCTGAGTATATTTACGAACACTACCTATATAATCTTGGTGTTTGTTTGAAGTATAATTCTCAATTAGAGACAGTGGAGATAATGATATGTCAAGAGAAGACTCACCATCGGGAAGAATATGATAGTAATCTTTTCGTTTTTCTTTGGGGTCTATTGGGTCAACCAAGGATAATTCTGTGGCCATATGATATCTATCATAACCTAGAAACATGGCCTCCCATATACGAAGGTTTCCTTGAGCACTTCTCAAAGATTCTAATTTCTAAAAGAGTTTTTGACTATACCTTTATGTTAGGTACCACTGTGAGGTGCTGTCCATGGTTGGGACATGAGTCACATTTAGTATATATTTGTATCTAAACTCACATCATATATGTTGTTGTATTTTGCACGACAATTATTGTAATAAAGTTGTAGTTATTTTCTGTACCATGTATTTAGCGACTCAGAATAGGTTAGATGGAATGGACCTATTTTGAGGTTGTCACACCTTACGAATATTAAACGAAAATAATATTCATTACGAATATTAAACGAATATAATATTTCTTGCGAATATTGAAAGAAATAAAATTTCTTATGAATATTGAACAGAAATAATATTCATACGAATACGAAAAATAATATCTCTTCAGAATGTGAAATAAATAATACCCCTTACCTCAAAATAACCGTACTTCTGCCTGAATATCGGATATGAGGCTGAATGAAACTTATGCTGAATAGAAACTTTCAAAGTATCTAAATACTCACAAAATATACTCAATAATCTAGAGAGAGAAAGAGAGAAAACTTGTTTTTCTGGTATGATTTTCAATTCTAACTTAGCCCTCTATTTATAGAAAAATGTTAGCACGCCGAAGCAGACTTAACCTGCAATCTGATGGCTTTACCTACTACTATTTCCACCCACCATATTTGAATAAAAATCTCAGTACATTTTCACCAACCAAAATTGGGGCCCACCAATTCTAGAATTTTTCACCAAAATGATTTACTCCGAAAATTTAACAATTTCTGAACCAGTCATCTCGTAAAATTCATAAAAAATCATACGTTCATTTTTAACGGTTCAAAATTTGTGGACATATACTCAACTTATATATGAATAACATATCCAAAAATATCCACGATCCAACGGTCGGATTAAAAATTATAACCCCCATAATATTTCTCAAAAACTCTGATTTGATTTTTAATACCTCCGTTCCGACAAAAATACAGATAAAACACCTCAACATTAACTCCTTCATTTTTAACCACAAAAATATATCCCTCATTTATATCCACATAAAATAAATATTTTCTTATCATATGAATCAATAATTAATTATTCACAAATAATATTACAGAATCACATTTATGATAACCAGGCCGTTCCCAGGAAAGAGGGGGCTTTTCCAATAAGGATTTTTCTTTACTGGCGCGCAATTAGATGACCAAACCTCTCCTTAGACAGAATTTTCTAGACATTGCCAATAACGTTATCTAATAATATTGTTCAAATAATATGAATTATTGATCTGATAATGGAAAATACTGTGAAGCAATAATTATTGAAACAACAATAATATAAAATATCAACGCAGCAATTATTGAATCAATAAAATAAAATATTGAACAATAACTACTGTAACAATTATTGAGTAGTGCCTTCTTACGTAAGAATCAATAATTGGTGCAATACCGTGTGCTACTGTATTTTAACCACCGGGTATTCCAACAGTATTAACGGTAACAACTACACCGTTATTTATAAACAACTTATACTTGTCGTTTTCTTCATCCAATCACTTTTCGTTATGGGGCCCACACAAGGCTGCGTCGTCGTACGAATATTCCCCGACAGCAAGAATATTCCACGACCAAACGAATATTCCCCGACAAAATGAATATTTTATAACCACTTGCTTATTTTGTAAAATTTACACATTTCCACCATAACCAAAGTATTATATCAAATTAACCCCTTATTAGTCACAATAATATTTAGAGAAAATTTGATTTTATTCATTAATAAGTTGGTGTCTTACAACCTCCCCTCCTTATGAAATCTCGTCCTCGAAATTGACGTACGTACCTGATGTTTCAAAAAGGTGAGGATACCTCGCTTTCATTTTTGATTCCAACTCCCAGGTCATTTCTTCAATAGCATGGTTTCTCCACAAAACCTAACTTGTGGTATAACCTTCGTGCATAGGACATGTTATTTCCTATCCAATATCTTAACAGGTACCTCCTCGTACGTTAAATCTTCGGCTATCTCGTCTTGTTCTAACGCAATAATATGATTCGGGTCATCCACATATTTACGTAACATCGATACGTGAAAAACGTTATGAACACGCGACATACTTAACGTTAAGGCGAGTCTATAGGCCACAGTTCCTACTCGATCGAGGATTTCAAATAAATCGAAGGCTTTAGCTTTCTTCTCTTCATCGACTCTTACTTCTAGAATAACACATTATTGCACCTTCTTCTTTATATTCATCAGCTCCAGGTCTGTAGCTTGAGCGGCTTTAACATTATCGATTAAAGTCGATTTTACTCGTATATCATCACGTGGGTCCCTAGAGTCACTAACTCTATCTCTATCATTTATAAATTATACAAAATAGGTCTTTGTGTTCAACAATATTGCACTCGTACTCGCATACAATCTTCTACTCAACGCGTCAGCTACCACGTTCGCTTTTCCAGGATGGTATGGTCAGAACAGGTTTCGAATGAGTCGCCTCTTGAGCTATTGGAAAATCTTCTCGCATTCCTCGCTCCATACGAATTTTGTATCTTTCTGAGTTAGCTAAGTTAACGGAGTAGCGATTCGAGAAAATCCTTCCACGAATCTCCGATAGTAACCAGTTAAGCTCAGAAAGCTACGTACTTTGGTCACCGACTTCGGTTGCTCTCAATTGTGATTCATATCCCAATCTTGGATAGCACGTCACAATGACACCTATTGTTTTACCACCACACAAATATAGAGTCCCTTACGGAGAGTCTGACTTTGGTGCATTCCACAAAGGAAGTCACCAGATAGAGGCTCGGATACCAACTTCTATAGTTGGGTTTTTAACTCCTGAAGTTCAATAAGAGCTATTCAATATGAGATTTTAGAAATGGGTTTTGTATCGGGTTGAAGATCAATACAAAAATTCAATATCACGCTCTGGGTTAGGCCAGGAAATTCTTCAGGAAATACGTCAGGAAATTCACTAACAACAGAAATATCATTCAAATCTGACGTATTTTTGTTCAAGTCCATGACATGGGCTAAGAAAGCTTGACATCCGTTTTTTAATAAACAAATGGCTTTATGGCTTGGTATGACAGCGATTGATTTTAGTGGTTTGGTTGCTTGAATTCGCATAACAGGTTGGTTAGGAATATGAAAACTAACAACCTTACGAAAATAATTAATTTTGGCATGATGAGTAGTTAACCAATCAATTCCTAAAATCACATCAAAAATAACTATCTTTAAAGAGATAAGGTCAACAAGTAATGAGATTGTGCCAACTTGGATTAAGCAAGATTTATAAACTGTAGATGTAATAAAAGTTTCTCCTAACGGAGTCTCCACAGATAGGTCAAAGTCTAATTTCTCCGGAGTCAAGTTTAAACGTTGAGCACAAGCAGGAGAGATAAAAGAATGGGTAGAACCGGTATCTAGTAAGGTATAAAATTCGCAAGAATTTATAATTAACTAACCCGTTATACCTTCGTTTGGGTTCCTCGCGTTTTGGGCAGTCACGACAAACGCTCTTCTAGAAACCGTCGACTTTATTTTGTCCGTATCCGCCTTTGGTGTCACCGTCCCAGCTGGACTTGGTTACACTATTGTACAATCTCGAGCGATATGTCCTTCCTTTCCACAATTATAACATACCTTGAACTGTTGTGGGCAGTTTGGACTTATATGTCCCTCATCTCCGCATCTGTAACATCTAACTGGCGGTCATTCTCCTCCCCTAGAATTTATTCCTGGTGCTGGTGCTGCTGTCGACGTCTTCCTGTCATCGTTAAATTTTCTCTTCTTGAAATTTCCACTTGACTCACCTCTCCTATTATCATGGCCACGATGACCACCCGAGTGGTTACCACTTTTGTCTGTATTTTTCCCTCCTCGCTGGTTCTCATCGCTCCGATGACTGCTGTCACCAGTATGACCCTAGTTGTGGTCCCTCGGTTGAACATACTCATTATCTCGCTCTAATAATTGAGCCCTGTTTACAACATCTGAATATAAAGAAAATTTATGAGAGATAAGATATTGTCAAATCTCGGGTTTTAAACCTCTCAGAAACATCCTTGTCATTCTTTCCTCATTCTCGACCAAATGAGGTGCAAATCTGGATAACTCTGCAAACTTTGCCTCGTACTGGGACACCGTCATGTTGTTTTATTCCAGTCTAATAAACTCTACCTCCTTCATATGACGAATACTTTCAGGAAAGTACTTGTCATTAAACAGTTTCCGAAATGTTTCCCAGGACATGTTGAGTGTGTCAGCCTGGGTACGCTTCACAGACTCCCACCAGTAGTCTGCTTCACCACAGAACATAAAGGTGGCGAATAGAACCTTCTGTTCCTCCGTGCATCCCAAGACATCAAATATCTTAGTAATTTGCTTGACCCACGTTTCCGCCATGATCGGATCCGGCTTTCCCTTAAATTCTGGTGGTCCCAATTCTTTGAACTGCTTGGCTGTGACAAACCGCGCGTTGTTATCATTTCCACCCGTATTCTGCACACGAGTCTCCCTCGTCTGATTTTGCATGAACTGCAAAAAGCTCCTAAACATTCCATCATTCATCGTTTGCTCGGTAACGTTGTTTACAGGAGGAATATTACCTTCCTGTTGCACGTTCCCCTGGGTGGTGATCAAAGGTGTCTCCACGATCTGATTTACTCCATTATTAACGTTCTCAGCTGCCATTCTTAAATACTGCCATAAAACAAGGGTTAATTGACATGTCACATATTATCCCTATATCTGACCGACCAAATAATTACTAAATAAACTTATTCAGGTCATACTAGCGAAGGAATTCCCCGTCTCTCCCCTCCTAGTTCTTGTCTCACATCTCAGCCAGGGATCATATCCCTAAGCTCTAATACCAACTGTGACGACCCCAAAATAGGTATACAACACCCATTCTGAGTCGCCAAATACATGGTACAAAAAGAAAACTACAACTTTAATAATACAATTGTCGTGCAAAATACGACAACACATACTGTGAGTTTAAATACAAATATTATCTTCTAGACAATATCCACACTCAAGTAAGTCCTCATTACAATTATTAAAATACTATTTTACAAAAATAGTGAGGACATCTAAAACATCTTTCTAGAACCATCACTCCATACCCCGACTAGATCCTGCTATGTTCTCACCTCCTGAGAAGAAAAATAGAACAAAAAGGAAAAGGGTGAGCTCAACTAGCCCAGTAAAGAATATTATGACTAAGATAATATACAACAAATTATCATTAGTATTCAACAGGGAAAAATCTGATAGAATATAATCGACAACAAGTTTTAGATCAACAACTGCAGCGGAAACAGCAAACCATTAGAAGAGTCAAGTAGAGAAAGAATTCTACTATCTTCTAAGATTTAAAAGTCCATCATCAATATTTTATCCCTGTAACATCAATCAATATACATCTTGAATCAAATATTCATCTTTGCACCACAGGCCAAAGATATTCATTTGTAACACCAGTCGGTCATGTTCATCTCAACACCTGTTCATCTTTGCACTACAGACCAAAGATATTCATCAGGTAATCATACATTTTTCCACTACAGGCCAAAGATATTCAGTAATATCATCATTCAGGACTGAGGATGAAGAAAAATATCTTAAAAAAAACGAATCCAGTGAGACAGAAGGACAAATAGTAGAGATTCGTATAACAGTTTATCCAAGATCAATAATATTTCATAATAATCAATTATGAAGCAGAATTCAAAAATAAAGATCAAAACATGGATACAATCAAAGATAGTAACCATAATAGACATCTTGGACAAAAAGAAAAAATTTTATTTTTCGGTGAATAGTGTCGTATTCGTGAATAGTGCCGTATACGTGAATAGTGCCGTATACGTGAATAGTAATCCCGACATAAAAAGTTTTAAATTTGATAAAAAAAACTCATATCAATATTTCAGCATAATGATATTGAAGAAAATAATATCATTTAAAAAGAAAATAATATCCCTTACGAATATTAAACGAAAATAATATTCATTACGAATATTAAACGAATATAATATTTCTTGCGAATAGTGAACGAAATAAAATTTCTTATGAATATTGAACAGAAATAATATTCATATGAATACGAAAAATAATATCTCTTCAGAATGTGAAATAAATAATACCCCTTACCTCAAAATAATCGTACTTCTGACTGAATATCGGATATGAGGCTGAATGAAACTTATGCTGAATAGAAACTTTTAAAGTATCTAAATACTCACAAAATACACTCAATAATCTAGAGAGAAAGAGAGAAAACTTATTTTTCTGGTGTGATTTTCAATTCTAACTTAGCCCTCTATTTATAGAAAAATGTTAGCACGCCGAAGCAGACTTAACCTGCAACCTGATGGCTTTACCTGCTACTATTCCCACTCACCACATTTGAATAAAAATCTCAGCACATTTTTACCAACCAAAAGTGGGGCCCACCAATTCTAGAATTTTCTACCAAAATGATTAACTCCGAAAATTTAACAATTTCTGAACCAGTCATCTTGTAAAATTCATAACAAATTATACGTTCATTTTTAACGGTTCAAAATTTGTGGACATATACGCAACTTATATATGAATAACATATCCAAAAATTACCATGATCCAACGGTCGGATTAAAAATTATAACCCCCGTAATATTTCTCAAAAACCCTGATTTGATTTTTAATACCTCCATTCCGACAAAAATACAGATAAAACACCTCAACATTAACTCCTTCATTTTTAACCACAAAAATATATCCCTCATTTATATCCACATAAAATAAATATTTTCTTATCATATGAATCAATAATTAATCACATTTATGACAACTAGACCGTTTCCAGGAAAGAGGGGGCTTTCCAATAAGGATTTTTCATTACTGGCGCGCAATTAGATGACCAAACCTCTCCTTAGACAGAACTTTCTAGACATTGCCAATAATGCTATCTAATAATATTATTCAAATAATATGAATTATTGATCTGATAATGAAAAATACTGTGCAGCAACAATTATTGAAACAACAATAATATAAAATATCAACGCAATAATTATTGAATCTATAAAATAAAATATTGAACAATAACTACTGTAACAATTATTGAGTAGTGCCTTCTTACGTAAGAATCAATAATTGGTGCAATACCGTGTGCTACTGTATTTTAACCTCCGGGTAATCCAAAAGTATTAACGGTAACAACTACACCGTTATTTATAAACAACTTATACTTGTCGTTTTCTTCATCCAATCGCTTTCCGTTATGGGGCCCACACAAGGATGCGCCGTCGTACGAATATTCCCCGACAGCAAGAATATTCCACGACCAAACGAATATTCCCCGACAAAATGAATATTTTATAACCACTTGCTTATTTTGCAAAATTTGCACATTTTACCCATAACCAAAGTATTATATCAAATTAACCCCTTATTATTCACAATAATATTTAGAGAAAATTTGATTTTATTCATTAATAAGTTAGGGTCTTACAATTTTGATACTTTTTTGACTCCAAATTGGATTGGGTTTGCTCCTAAGCTAAAAATTGAACTTGTAACCTATAAATACTTGATGTGAAGCATAGAATAAGGGGGATTAGATAGTAGATTAGATTAGATAAAACACTCCAATAGATTAGAATATAAACCCTAGTTTATATTGGATTGTTGGAGATTGAAACAACTTGGAGATTATTGAAGATCAAGAGCCGGAGCAAGAGGGGAGCATCAGATTTGAAGACAACATATTTTATTCTCTTCTTTTATCTTACTTTTATCTTTTAATGTCTATTCAGTTGTGGATTCTAGATTTTAACTCAATAACAATGGACTAAATTCTTGTTTAAGGTTGCAATAGATCTTATTGCGTAACTTATTTTAGTATGCTTCTTTATTAATTATTGTGATCTATTCTATGGATTGTCTATTATGATTGCGTATAATTATTTAATTGTCTAGCTAACAATTACCATGATAATTTATATGAATTCGGGAGATAAAATATAGATTTTGATCTGATCATAATAGTATGTTGTAAGACCCCAACTTTTTATAAATGAAATTAAATTTTCTCGATTTATTATTTTGAAATAGTAAGGGTTGATTTAATTAATGTGGTTAGTTATGAGTAAAATGCGCAAATATTTTAAGTAAGCAAGTGGTTATAAAATATTCATTGTTGTCGGGGAATATTCGTTTAGTCGTGGAATATTCTTGCTGTCGGGGAATATTCGTACGACGGCGCAGCTTTGTGTGGGTCCCATAACGGAAAACGATTGGATGAAGAAAACGACAAGTATGAGTTTTTTTATAAATAACGGCGTAGTTGTTACCGTTAACACTGTTGGAATACCCGGTGGTTAAAACATAGTAATACGCAATGTTACATAGTAGTACACGGTATCAATTATTGATTCTTGCGTAAGAAGACACTACTTAATAGTTGTTACAGTAATTACTGTTCAATATTTTATATTATTGTTGTTTCAATAATTGTCACTACACAGTATTTCTCATTATCAGATCAATAATTCATATTAATTGAATAATATTATTAGATAGCATTATTGACAATGTCTAAGAAAGTTTTGTCTAGGAGAGATTATTTAATTACGCGCCAGTAAGGAGAAATTCTTACCAGAAGGCCCCCTCTTTCTTAGGAACGACCTGATTGTCATTATTGTGATTCTGTAATATTATTTTTGAATAATTAATTATTGATTTATATGAAAAAGAAAATATTTATTAATCTGGATATAAATGGAGGAATTTTTAGAAAAGTGACAATTGCTAAAAATTAATATTTTATCTTTTCTAATAAAATAATTTATTTAAATATATTATTATATTACAATAATATAATAATAGAGATATTTTTACAATGAATGTGTGATATATGAATAAATAAGGAAGAAGAGTATTTTTATTATAATAAATGCTAAAAACATGTTAAACATGTTGGTGGACCCTATTTTTGACTGAAATTTGATTATAGCATGTAAAATCATCCGTATGTGAATTTCGGTCAATTTCTGTTTAAAATTTAAAAAAACTTAAAACTACAAAGTTGTAGAAAATTGAATTTTCTATGGAATGGACATAAGATTCGAATTTTTCTGATAAAAGGACTATTTATTATGAATTATTGAAGTTCTGAAATAATTGATTTTTGAAGTTTTAAATATTTTTTAAAGAAAAACGTTTTTTTTTCATTTTGGTGGGCCCCACATGTGTTGTAAATGTGCTGAAATCAGATTTTCTAGAGGTGGGCGTAAATTTTTTTTAAATATATTAATATTTTATTAAATTTTCTGCTTTGGTGTTCTAAGTATTTTCCTATAAATAGGGTGCTTATGTTATAATTGAAAATCACACCAGAATGTGAAGTTTTCTCTCTCTATATTATCGAGCGTATTTTTGTGAATATTTTGATACTTTGAGTGTTGCTATACAGTGCAAGCTTTTTTCAGCATTATATCCGATATTCCAGTCAGAAGCACTGTCCTTTTGAGGTAAGGGATGTTATTTTCTTCGTAAATGATATTATTCCTTTCAATATCATTATGCCAAAATATTAGTATAATTTTTCTTGTGAAATTTCTACTTTTTTGTGTTAGGGTTACTATTTACGTATACGACACTATTCACGTATACGGCACTATTCATAGAAAAATTTTAAAATTTTTTTTGTCCAAGTTGTTTATTATGGTTACTAGCTTTGATTGTATCCATGTTTTGATCTTCATTCTTGAATTTTGCTCCATAATAGTTTATTATGGAGTATTTTTGAACATGGATGAACTAAAATACGAATCCTTAATCATTGTTCTTTTATCTCACGGGATTCGTTTTCTTTAAAATATTTTTATTATTCTCAGTCCTAAATGATGATATTACTGAATATCTTTGTCCTGTAGTGCAAAGATGAATGATTAACTGATGAATATGTTTGGCCCGTAGTGCAAAGACGAACAGGTGTTGAGATGAACATGACCAACTGGTGATACAAATGAATATCTTTGGTCTATAGTGCAAAGATGAATATTTGATTCAAGATGTATATTGATTGATGTTAAAGGGATAACATATTGATGATGGACTTTTAAAAATTAGAAGATAGTATAATTCATTCTCTACTTGACTTTTCTAATGGATTGTTGTTTCCGCTGCAGTTGTTGATCTAAAACTTGTTGTCTATTATATTCTATCATATTTTTCCCTGTTGAGGACTAACGATAATTTTTTCTATATTATCTTAGTCATAATATTCTTTAATGGGCTAGTAGAGCTCACCCTTTTTTCTTTTTGTTCCATTTTTCTTCTCAGGAAGCGAGAATATAGCGGGAAGTAGTCGGGGTGTGGAGTGATATTCCAAGGCAGTTGTTATAATAGTCCTCACTATTTTGTAAAATAGTGTATCAATAATTATAATGAGGACTTATTTAAGTGTGGATATTGTCTAGAAGACAATATTTATATTTTAACTCACAGTTTATGTATTGTCGTATTAATAAAGTTGTAGTTATTTCTTTATCATATTTTTTGGCGACTCAGAATTGGTGATGTATACCTATTTTGGGAGCGTCACATATATGATTGTGTTTTCTACATGGTGTTGAAATTCATGATTTGTGTTTAGGATAGGGATATGCCTTTACGCCGCATGTAATCTAATAAGGCAACATGTGCTTTAAATCCTTTTTAATTGTAATTCACATAGGAATATAGTGAATTAGTTAATTAGGGTGTTTGATTCAATTCTATCAACTGTGAATTTGGATTAATATGTTTGTGATGCATCGGAAGGTGGTTATAAATACTAATAAGTTCCTGATTAACAATCTAGAATAGTGAGCATAATTAATAAGAAGTGTTTTAATATAAGTGAAGCAATAAGTGAAGTTCTGATCTTAAATCTCCATAACCTAATTTTCAACTAGTGGTGGTAATAGTAGTAGTTTAATTATATATTTTAATTCACAACATTAAATCGATTGTTTAAATAAAATTAGTTTGGTTAAGAACTAGTACTTGGTAATTTTTATTAAATAATTTCTCGTGGGAACGATACTGTACTTTCACTTTATTACTTGTTGACCATGTATATTTGCACGTACGTTTTGATTGTGAAATCGATCAACAAGTTTTTAGCGCCGCTGCCGGGGAATTAATTTTATAATATTTGCCAATATTAATTTTTTTCAAATTAGTTTTAATTTAAACGTTTATTTATTATTTTTATCTCACTTAATTCTCTTTCTATTTTTTCTTTCTTTTCAGGTACCTTGGCGGAATTTAATTATTAATGGTCGAATACGAGAATGACTCAGCCAAGGGGAACGAAGATTAATGGACTCGCGACACTTTCTACATTATCAGCACAGATTCAGACACTTTCGAGGAGGTTAGACGCTTTTACAACACAACGTCGTCAAAGCTGGAAATCATCCGAGTCATCAATGCACCACCAGTTTCAAGCCGTTACCGTATGGCGGTGTTTACCCCAATAATTATGCTTATCCCAACAACAATTATCAGGATTGAGGGTATCACCCGGATTTTTCATGGAGCCATACGTATCAAGATCAATTTTATACTCCAATACTCACCGGAGTTCTCGTGTCCGCCTCCACTACAACAGGAAGAAAATCTAAATTTGGAGGAAATTATGTCCAAGTTCATAACTTTAAGTGAGGAGAGGAGGATTAATCAAGAGATATCGAGTCAAAATTTTGCAGAATAACTATTCAATGCCTCGAACATTTGTCCTCAATACACTTGGCCCTATGATATGGATTTCGAGACTGATGGAGAGCCCGAACAAAATCTGCAACTAGATGAGCCACAAGATGTTGAAAGAGAGGAAATAATTGGGGACCAAGAAAAGGAGATCGACGAAGATTTAACTGTAAGCTTCAACGAAGATGAGCCGATTTCATTAGTATCCCATGTGCCTCCTCCACCAAAGTTCAAGAATCCGGGCAGTTTTGCAAAACCATGCCCAAGTGGCAGTCATGTCGTCAGCAAAGCTCTTTGTGACATAAGAGCTAGTACAACTGTGGAGTCATGGTGGGATGAAAAGGAGAAGATAGAGGAAGAACCCATTGTGTTTATTAAGCTTCAATGCCCCAATCTGTTCATAGACATAATGGAGAAAACACCTAGTTGTTGGACGTTCTTAATGGGGAACCTATCTACAAAGAGCATGTTAGGTGACTTTAATTCAAGGGCCTTTGCTAATGGGAACCTCCCAAAAGAGACATTGCTACTGATGGATGGAGGATTCCTCAATTTTCGAAGGGAAATTGGATAGAGAATTAAAGAAGTCAAGCTGAGACTATAAACCAAGTGTTTATTGGGAGGCAACCCAAGTTATGCGTGCAAGTATACACGGTCAACAAGTAATAAAATGATAAAATTAAGTGTCGTACCCCCAGGGAATTACAATCAATAAACTCCAACTACTAGTACTCTACCAATTCAATTTTATTTAAACAACCGAAATTTGTGATTTTTCTAATTAAGAAAACTAAAATTAACTAATTAAAACTAAATTACTCTATGAATTAATTCAAATAAATAAAGTTTAAGACTACAATATCCCCAATTATATAATACAAACCAATTATCCAATTACTCTAGTTACCATGTCACCTGAATTGTTAACAGGAATTCTAGTTGTTACAAGCCCTTTCCCAAGTGGTCAGATAACATTTATTTAATCCAATTAATTTTGTGATATTCCTATGCAAAATAATTAAATTAAACCCATTAATTTCCAATTCCCAATTGTTACATACAGTGAAAAGAGATATTCATATTCAATTCACAACCATAATTATTTATCTCATGTAAATAATTAAGCATACATGTTATCACGTTTAGTTCTAACCCTAGATTTTATCTCCCGAATCTATCTAGCGTAACACAGTAATTATTGGCCAAATAATTAATCAATAAGCACAAAATATGATAAACAATTCACCCTGACATATATAACTGGATTAAATTGAATAATCAATTCATAAAGATAAAAGGTTCAATTTGTAGTCTCAATGAAAAAGTTAGTTCATACTAAAAAATAAAACCAAAAATCCCATGAAAATCATATCAATAGAATTACACAATTGAAAATAAAGAAGAAGAAGAAACTCTAAAAGAAATCCTCCAGACTTCAATCTTTAATTCGAATTCTCCTCCACAATTCTCTGCTGATTTCTTAATTAATTTCCAGCTAATATCCTCTCCTTTTCAAATGGTTTTCTTCCTTATATATCTCCTCCTTTATTACTCTCCTAATCACCATCAACTTTCCCCTTCTTAGACGCGCGTGACCAACCACAGTTGAGCCCCAGTGCCCCGGCACTAGGAATAGTGTACAATAGAGCGCCCCGACGCTATACTTCCAACAAATTACAATTGTGCCACTAGTATGCTAAAATTCCCTATTTATCCCTACTCCGCCTCAATCTGCAAAATAACTAATAAACACAGTAAAACTCTTCTAAAAGACTTAGGAACGACAATAAATTAAGCCCAAATTTATCCAATTCATGGGTATATTACCCATTCATCATTAGGCATAAGTTTTCTCCTATTCTGGGGAGTAGATTCTTCAGCTTCCCGAAGTAACAAATCTCTCCTTTACTTAACACCCCAATTGTAATGTCAGTCAGTCTTGCAATAATAGATAGCCACCCTTTCCAATGCTTAATCTCGAACCTCCTCTAGAAAATCTAGATTGAGATGAAGCCCCTCATCGTTGTACAACTCCCTATACTGACTGGTCCGAAGAGAGGGAGGTCCAATCTCCACTTGAATGAGGGCATCAGTTTCATAAGCCAACCAAAAAGGTAAATCCAATGTAGTTGTCCGAGGAGTAGTCTAATAGGCCCACAAAACATTAAGCAACTCTTCCGGCCATCGACCCTTGGCTTTATCCAACCTTCTCTTAATATCATTTAGTAAGGTTCGGTTCGTCACCTCCACCTGACCATTAGACTGGGGATGCACCACAGATGTCGTCTGATGCTGGATATTTAAATCTATCAAGAACTGCTTGAACTTGACTCCCACAAACTGACATCCTTTGTTCGATACCAGAAACCTAGGAATACCGAACCGGAACACCACTGTCTCCTTAAAAAACTTCAAACAATCATGCTCAGTGATTGTCTGAAGAGGCTTGGCCTCTACCAACTTAGTCATGTAGTCAATAGCCATCACCACAGAAGCTAACTGACCTTTCGCCTTCGACAATAGACCCAAGATATTTATCCCCCAAACTGTAAACGATATCAAAGATTGAACCGAAGACAACTCCTCGGGAGGTTGATGCAGAATAAGACTGTTTAATTGTCACTTGACACATTTCTTCACGTAATCTTTAGGTTTCTGGAACATAGTCGACCATTAGTATCCTTGCCTTAACACCTTGTAGGACAACGCATCGTCACCCATATAATCTCTGCAGATACCCTCATGAACCTCCTAAAGGACATAAACCACTTTGGATGGCATCAAACACTTAAGAAACAAAGAGAAAAAGGCCCGTCGATAAAGATATCCATCAATTAAATAGAAATACGAACTCATGTGCTTTATCCTCTTAGCCAACACCAGATCCGAATGCAGCTTCCTAGCACCAAGATAGTTGAGGCAAGTTATAAAACAACAAATAGTCCTCTTGATCACCATAGCATTAATCTTCAAGATGTTCAGAGCATCGAGAAACTCCAAATACACTGATCCACAACGAGCTTACTTCGGTCATAGCCGATTTTGACAAGGCATCAGTTACAATATTTTTGGACTGATCCACTCCCTTAAATGAATGAGAATTAATGTAGTGGAGCCGATCCTTGACTTCAGCCAAATATTTGGTCATCCTTACCCCATGAACCTCATACTCCCCTACAATCTGCTTGACTACCAGCTGGGAATATTTGAATATAACCAAGTGTCGAACCTCTAAGCTTCTAGACAACCACAATTCGACCAAAATCGCTTTATACACTATTTCATTGTTGGTGGTCTTGAACCAAAAATGAATAACCTACTAAACCTTAAACCTTTCGGGGCTTGTCAATATCATGCCAACTCCACTGACATCCGAAGTAGATGACTCATCCACATAAAGAGTCCACGGAGACTGTATCGGCTAAGCATCAGTGACTAAGCTGACGTCCGCACCCAGCCGATCTTGAGAATTTAGTTCAGAGAATGAGCACTCTACCACAAAATTGGCCAACGCGTGGTCATTTATAGCAGTTCGTGGATGATACTCCAAAAAACAACTTTCTCAACTCCATGACCCACGCAATGAGCCGACCAGAAGCATCTGATTTGTGTAACACTTTCTTTAGTTGTTGATCAGTATACACCACTACCATCCGACCTTGGAAATAATGTCAAAGCTTCTGACTAGCTATTATCAATGCATAGGCAAACTTTTTCAGGTTTAGATGTTGAGTCTTAGCATCTCGAAGAGCATGACTGATATAATAAACCAGGAATTACTTCCCACCAGACTCCTTTACTAGAACTGCGTTAACTACCAAAGAACTTGCCACCAGATAAAGGTACAATGGTTCCTTAGTGATCAGATCAATAATGGTGCCGAAGATATATACTTCTTGATCCCTTGAAAAGCATCCTTACATTCTGAAATCCACTGAAAGGTCTTCTCATTATCGTGTCGCTTCAATGTGTCAAAAAATGGAAGGCCTAATTCTACCGATTTGGACATAAACCTCTTGAGCACCGCAATCCTCCTCGTCAACCGTTGAACATCCTTGAAGGTCTATGGAAACCTCATATCCAATATGGCCCTGATCTTCTCCGGGTTAGCTTTGATTGTCCGCTTGCTAACCAGATATCTGGGGAACTTTCCCGAACCGACACTAAAAATGCACTTCGTTGGGTTCAGATGTATATTGTATTCCCAGATTGTCATGAAGCATTCCTCTAAATCGTCCAGATGGCCCCGAACCGCAGCACTTTTGGCGATAATGTCATCCACATACACCTCCATATTGCGGCCAATTTTCTTTTTGAATACCTTGTTCATCATTCGCTGATAGGTAACCCCTGCATTGATCAACCCAAACGTCATCTTCCTATAGGCGTAGATTGCACGATGTGTGATAAAAGTTATCTTCGGGATATCCTCCTTGCACATCAAAATCTGGTTATATCCCGAAAAGGCATCCAAGAAGCTCAGCAAGGTATAACCAGAGGTGGCACCGATAAGTTGGTCTATGTGTGGTAAGGAATAGAAGTCCTTTGGGCAAGTGTGACAAACGAGATTTTGTGTAATTGATTTTAAATATTTATTAAATTAAATAAATATTTTGTTGATTTATTTATTGAGTTAAATAAATATTTGATAAAATTGTGGTAGATTAATTTAATTAAATATGTTACATTAAATTAAATTAATGTGGAGTAATGTGATAGTTCAAAGTGTGAATTTAATTAGGATAATTAAATTAAATTAGTTGTTATTAATTATAATGTTGTTCTAATTAATTTAATAATTAATTAGAGATTTAATGATTTGTCATAATTAATAAATGAGAATTTGAATTATGTGATAATTTGATTTAATGAATAATATTGCCTTTTATTTAATTGAATTTAAATAATATAATTTGATTAATTAAAGTGTGGCAAATAAACTATATTATAAGTAAGTTAATTAAAATAAACTAAAAAAGAGTTATTTTAGCCAAGCCAAACATGACCTTACGAACATGGGAGCAGTTAAATGCATAATGGCCTTAACTGACACCCATGTTGTGCTGGTTAATTATATTATACGTATAACTAAGTTATTATGTCAGTTCATTTACAAACATAATACAGAGAGAAAAAGAGAGAAAAACTTGAGAGATATTGAGATTGAAGAAGGAGTTTGAGAGAATTAAAGAAGTTTTGTAATCATCTTGCTTAATCTTAACAAAGAAATCAGGGGTAATCTCTTGATTGAAACTTTGATTTACGCTCTTGGTTTTCTCCATGAAAAGTTATTTTTAATTCTCTGTAAATGGAGTTTCATGGTTAAATTGTTAAGAAGTTGATTATATATGTTTATTAGTATGCATAATTCGTTTGTATATGATTTGTATGTCATTTAGAGTAATTAATCCATGAAATTATGTTTGAATTAGAGTTTTGTAGTTTATAGAGAAATAACATATGAATATGGCTTAAATGTATGAAATTTGATGCTTAAATTGTATGTTAAGCAGTAAATTGATGATTGACTATGTTTATACATGTAAAAACGAAAAGAACAAAACTTGTATGGACTGATTTAGTTGAAAAACGAGCTCGTGGTAGTTGATTTTGTTAAGAATGTCAAAAATGGTGTTTTTCACAAAAACATGGAATTTATAGGTTTAAATTTAGTTGTTTATGTAATTTATGTTGTTAAAATCATGCTATGAATGTTGTAAAACGTTTATGTAAAGTTCAGAACTTATGGGTAGTATTAAATTTGTTGTTTGACCAAAGTTTTGGCCTATTTTGGCTTTTTCTTTGTTCTTCGCGAGCTCTGTCTGCGTCCCACTGTGTCGCGGCTCCGCAGCGCCTGTTCTGTGAAGAAATAGAGCGTTGCAGCGCCCTAGCAGTGCCTGACGTGGAGTCGTGGTGCCGCAGCGCCTGTTCAGAGATTAAAACAGAGCACTGCAGCGCCAGACTTAAGTCTCAACGCCTGTTGTAGGCTCAATGGTCGCGTCGTAGCGCCGGGTCGCACAGTAGCGCAGGTTACCAGTTCATTCTGGGGCAGCAGTTTTGCCCAGAAATGAGATTTTAATTGTCTAAGTCCAGATAATGTAATTTAAATGTAATCTAATGAACATGGAAATATATTAATCATATAATGAGATGTCAAAACAGATTATTAACATGTCAATGATGTTTTTATGTGATTAATTGATAAGTCGAATGCATATTCAAACTCGTCGTTCGTGAAGTCTAATAATGTGTTTGAGAACTAATGTTTGTGATTTGATTAATATAATCATAATCAAAGTTTAGTTAAGTTAAAAGAGAATGTACTCATGATGCTATTTGCGTTATAATTAATTGGTTTTGTCAATGTAATGGTATGTATGATTAATTGAGGAACGTGAATAGTAATTGTCTAAATTACGCAAGAGGTAAGTTTCTTAACTCTACTTTTTAATTGAGCAAGTTCCTAAACCTTACTTTTATATTACACAAGTTTCCAAGTTCATAAATCCTATTCTTAAATTGAGCAAAGTCTTACTCTCGTTTATCCAAGTTCATGATTTCAAATGAGATGTTCTAATTCTTCTAAAGTAATACTTCGGTTATACAATGTTTATTCAACTGTATACCTTTGAGATTCACTATTTAATTTGAGTATCAATTATATTATTGAACGTTGAATGACTAGCGAGCCTTTATTGATTCGACTATTCCATAGTTGATGAGCGTTCTAAATTCTAGAACTACTATTGAAGCTTATCCAAACCAAACTTTCTTTGGTACAGACTCTGATGTCAAACTGAGATGAACAACCCTTTATAAGGGATTATATTATGTGTTAGCATTGAGATGTTGTGCACATACATGGTACTAAAGGCTGGTTCCCCTAAGTACGAGAAGTAAGGTCCATATAGTCTTATGACTGTTAAAGGTTTAAAGTAAAAATACTTGATAACCTGGGACATAGTTCTTGGTCTTATGACCCTCAGATGTACTTTTGATTCTTGTTTTCTATTCTTGATTCAAAAGCCGAGATTTCTATTATCCAGTATCCCTTGTTTATTCGCATGTTATTATTATTATTGTTATACTTGTGGGCAATCGTTACTCACCCTTGCATAATAACATTGTAGCTAAGGTTGAAAAGGTTGATGAGCCATCTACTAGATGCAAAGCAAACAAGTGATGAAGACTTGTTTATTATTATTTGAGAATGTTCATGTTAAGACTTGTTATGTTATGTTTAAGACTTATTTATTCATGATGTTTTCGCATTTAAAGTATTAAGGTTAGATAACATGGGATTGTTATTGTTTAAGATGTTGTAACCCTTATGGGAGAATTTCTATTTCATTTATGAGTTTCATTTATTTATGGGTAGTTAGATGTGTTATAATTGGACATTGAACACTAAATCCTGTGGAATTAAAGTACCTGAATTTGGGGGTGTCACAAGTTGGTATCAGAGCCGTAGGTTAAGAACCTTAGGTGGGAAAAACCTTAGGTAGTAACCTTATAGGAGATTGAAATATAGTGGAGATAAACTATAAACTCTTATCGATTTCTAAGAAATGAATTAAGGAATTCATCAAAGATAATAAAAGACTTTATGTGCTATGTGCTTTTATGTTATAACTTATGTGCTCGCGAGTATCAAATAGCATTACGTAATAATTAAAACTTAAAATTTTGATTGTCAGGATGTCAGATGTTGGAGGATCAAGTCAGCCTAGGGAGGTCGAACTCCGAGTGGCTAGAGATGAAGAGCCCCGAGACATCTATACCGTCTGAAAGCAGTTTGTACAGAGAGAGCCATCTCCGTTGATCACAGTTGTAGGTCAGGAGCATGAGCCTGAGTTTGATCCAGAAAAGGACTCCGAGGAGGTAGAGGCCGAGGAGAAGGATGAGGATCCTGATGAGTTACCACCGAACTCTATCAATGGTGAGATGTATGACGGGATATATGACCGTAACATAGAGTTACAAGATAGCGTTAGAGAATGGATGGAGTTGGCAAACATACGTTAGGCTGCTACAGAACAGAAGAATGACAAGATTGAGAATTTGGATGAATGTCTTGGAGACGTGGAGTAGAAGCTAATGCAGGCAGAGAGCCAAAAAGAAGAGCTATCAGCTGAGGTAGAGAAACTAAAGAGTGACCTGCGAGAAGATTCAGCAAAGCATGCTAGAGCAAAGGACACTTGGATGAAGGCTGCACAACGTGCAGATCTTGCTGAAGACAGTGATCGGGCCCTCCTTGTCGGTTGTTCAGACACCATCGGTATCGAGTCTAATGAGCCTTGGCGCTTTTTCCCGATCACGCACCCATTGATCCCCCTGTGATGACATCAACTACCCGTCAGGTATGGGCATGCTAATTCTGATCAGGTTATCGATCCCTACGATACTCCTGATCAGCATCCTCATGTCGCCTTCCAGAACCTTGCCTACCAGCAACATAGTGAACCAACTCTCCATTCTGAACAATTTTCACAATCAAGTTTTTTAATTGTCGGCTTTCCTCTGTAGAATGTCCTGTATTCTAATAATAATTGCAGTACAGGCTCTGATCTCCCCTCTAAGGATGATTGTTGATCGGACATGGTTCAAAAAATGGCTTATCTCTGATCTCTTCCAATATTCGGGCCCGGTCAGTGTTGAGAGGAGTGTAGATCTTATTGACGTTCTGATTCAGGAACGGGGGTCGATCGCTTCCCGAATTCCTGCTATTGAACTCCTTTTTCAGCTGCGTCTTGGACCTGGGATTATAACTCCTATGCCGATCTCTAGGCTTATATGGTGTGTGTATTTGCATCTTCAGGCTCCCCATAGCCTCATTTATGGCGATGATATTCTCTGCTCTGTCATACGTTTTAGATAAATCCTTAGGAGGATTAAACATGATATATTTCATCAACTTCTTTGACTTCTCGACGTCTAGTCCCGTAATGAAGAATCTGAGGGCTTGAGAAGCACTGAGGTCTGTTACGGTGTCAATCGCCTCCTTGAATCTCTTTACGTATTGGCTCAGACTCTTGTTCTGCTGCTGCTTGATCTGCATGAGGGAAGTTATCAACTTTCCCCTCCTCTTGTTACTCCCGAACCGGTCATGGAATTTGTCGCATAACTCCTTCCAAGATCCGATGGAGTTGGCCGGTAGCGACATCATCTACAATAGAGCACCCTTTTTCAGAGTTGTGAAAAATATCTGGCACCGGGCAGCGTCAAAATGATCATAGTCGCCAGTGTCTTCGTAAGTCTCCAAAGGTGGCATCTTCTTGGTCGAGTCGGACTAAACTCAATCAATTTTATGTGTAAAAGGTGATTTTGGGTCGATCGATCATTTATTCACCTGGGCCACCACTGCTATCTTTTGCTCCAACTCTGCCAACTTTTGCGCAAAGGGATCGGGTTTCTCCCTCTGGGGGACACTCTGCGCCGATCCCTCATGTACTTCGAAGAAGCCACCCGTTGTCGTCAATCGGTTCTAGTCCGCCCTTCGCTGCTATCCTTGGAGCGTGATATGCACCTACTCATTCTTCTGGAAGAATCTCTCGATCGGTGGGATTGGGATTAAATTTGTTGAGTTGGCTCCCGATTCATGTGCCGACTCCCTTTCCCCTCCAACTCGACCAACTGTGCATCCAACTCCTTTTGTTGGAGGCGTAGAGCCTCCATAACATCCCTCATCTGTTGGATCTTCCGCATCTGAATCAACTCATGTTTGTCCTATCCATCCCGCTCCTGATCCCGCTCTTGGTGTTTGCACGTTCAAGACTGACTCTCTGCGCCATGACTATGGGAATTGGGATTCTTCTGAGTTGTTGAGAACAGTTGCCGTCGAGCCTTAGCTTGTGTCAGATCCATAACGAGATTGTTAAGCCCGTGCCTATCCTTAACTGATCTTCTGACTTGTACCGCCGGATTGATCGAAGAACTCTCCTAGTCAGAAATCGTCTTCCATTTACTTGCCACATCTCCAATAGAATAGGTAGGTGATTAAAAAAAGTAGCACTAAAGAGGCCTTCTTTCTAGCGCTAGTGTTAACACCAAGATCCGTCTGCTCGTCGAATCATCAAACAACGAGCCAAATCCTGCATAGAAAATGAACAAACACACTGAAAAGTATGACGGTCGGGGCCGTTGGGAGATAAGTCCGGTGTGAGAGTAAGTACATGATGGAAAAGGTTAACAATAGAGGCACATTGATGCTTTAGTGCGTGAATTAGACAAAGAGTCATTACATGTAACTTAGGCTCCCTCCATAATAATAGAAGGGGCCTTTTTGATTCTCTCTGAACTCTGACACTCAAGAAGACTCTCTGGACCCTAGATACTCAAGAAGGCTATGAGATCCTAAGAGTTTTATCACGTGCTACTAGAGTAATTGCTCACCTGTTTTTCTTCCCTCTTTAACTCTTCAATCAATTCTGTACTCTTCATGAATTTCTCTCCTCCTCAGCCAACACGAAACCCTAACCCTAGCAATGCACGATTTCCTTGCCCACACGACTTATTTTTTAAGAATAATTGTGAATTAGAAATACATTCTTAATATTTATAATTTTATAAATGTGAGTCTGAAACTTTTTTTGTAGAACCCATTTTTAATATGCAAATCAAAGTTCAAATGATAAATGGAATATAAGGCATGTTTTAGGCAAGTTTCCTAAAAATTATTTGAAAAAATGACGTAACTTTATCTCTCAAGAGTATTGCCTCAAACGATAAATATCATCAACCACAAGTCCACCAAAACCTACAGTATTATTGTGTAATCTTGGTTCAACACTGACTCACGAAAAAGATCTTGACATTGGTCTTCTTATTAGCAATGACTAATGAATGATCTCTTGATCCACCACACCACGAGGGGCCATAGTTTGATACCCTCAACGCCCAAATTGAGCTCAGATCAAATTAATTTGCACCTTCTGCATCAAAACAAATTGCCACCTAAACTTTATTGTGAATAGTACAAATTGTTTATACACCCAAAATTTAGGTAGCCATTAATCAAAAATAAAATTTAGACTGAAAATCAATTTTAAGCCTAAACTTTAAGATGGAATCTGTAATTTGGTCAAATAGTAATTAAACAAGTAATGCTAGGGAACCATTTGATATCCACGTTAATTGCAATTAATAAGCATGAAACTCATTTTTCTTTGGTCTTTCACTTCTTGCTGATATGAAATCCAAATTTTCTGAAATGACTTGTTAATTCTAGCAAAGCATCATTAACCTTTTGGAAACTACCAATACAAACTGTCAAAAAAGGAAATTTCTTTGAATGCTTCCATTTTCAACAGTTTGGAAGAGCAGATAAAAATTCAAAAATACTAGGAGGACCGTGGATGGCCACCGGACCAATTTTTTTTATTTTTTTTTCTTGTTGACTCCCAAAAAATTAATATAATATATTGTAACAAGAATTTTTACAAAAAACAGTAATTTAAGTGTCATTTAGATACATGTAAAAAATAGAAATTCCGACCGGTCGCCGCTGGCCGGTCCCCGTAGATGTCAATTATGCTGATATTATTTCCCAGAAATTGTTTTAAAACGAATTATAATCGATCTAAAGAAGCCATATTTCTTTCCACTCATCAAGTTATTTTCAAACTACAGAACATAACCATTAATATTGAATAAAAGACGGTCTTTCAGCTTTCTCCAGTACAGAAATGGAGAGCATTTCGTCTTGCTAGTTCTGTATAAACACAACAAATGATAATAATAGCACTAGCTGTCCTACTGCTAGTTTCTACCTGGAACAAAGCGGTGGTTGTTATAAAGCTCCATTGATCCACAAGATTCGGGTGGAATTGGAGGGAAAAGTGAAGCTCGGCACGTAATCTAACCATCTTGAGTATTTCAGGTACATGCTTGGGTTTAAAATCAGACAATAACTGCTGCAACTTTTTGGGACAACCCGTCGACATCTTTATGTTGCTCGGCAATTGGTTCTTCCTGTAAAATGTAACATGATAACAAATTTTAAGGATTGCAAACTATACAAGAGTGAACTTTTTCTCTGCATTCTAATACTTGCAAGTTCTTTTTTTTTTGTTTGGTCACATAAAGATGCTATCAATTTCATATAAAGGTACAAAAAAATCAGTAGAAAGAAGTCAAAGCAGATGCAATTTGCCACAACTCTGAACCTTGCATGATTCCATTGGTAACAGGGAAGATATTTATGTTGGCATGATATACCAAATGAACTCATTTCTAAATGAAAGCCAAACCGGGATAAAAACTAATCATCTATCCGCTTTTTGGTATTTTTGGGCACATATACATTTTAATCAAGTGTTTTATTTACTATAATCTCTCTTTCCCTATTTTCTCTCCATGTTCTAATTATCACTCCCTTTTTCCTCTCACAACTTTCCTCTCTTTTCCTATTTTCCTCCATCACTCCGTTTTTTACTATCAATAACAATTTACATTTTCTTTCTTTTATTTCCTCATTCTAACGTCTGTGCAGGTATATTTTCAGTTTTTTTTCCTTCAGCAATTTTCTTTGTAAATTACTTTGCCGCCTTTCTTTTTTTCATTTATTTTTCTATCTATATATACTGACATGCACGTAGCGCGTGTGCATGGAGACAAGTTTCTATAAAGCATCCTCGCCAAAACTATCATCTGACATTAAGTGGTGTCTTTTAATCCAAAACGGATAAGATGGTTATATGCTATAATATTTAGTTTTAGCTTTTAGGGAAGCACTATTTCCACTAGTGTTTTTAATATTCCACATGGTACCATCTCACATGAAGCCTGAAGGTGGGGACCCACTTTATTCAGGGTGAGGAGATATCAAAAACACGTGGAAATATTAATTCCATGACTTTTAACTTCCACTGAAATATTTACAAAAACAAAAAGGTTATATTCAGAAAGCATATGAACTTACCTCTGCTACATCTCTTCTTGATTGAACACCTATACACTTGGAAGCACTTATACTAGCACTCTTTAATAAACTACGGGCACTGGAGTTTGGCTTACTCGGCCCATTTTGTGCATTTTCATTTTCTGATCCCTCAGATTGCCCGGGAGGACTCTGAAGCGTTGAAGCAACAGAAGCTGCAGTACGCTTTTCAAAATCAATATTTTCGGCAGTAGTATTTTCATCTTTGGGTGCAGGAACTCGTTCTCTGAAGAAAATAATTCACATTAAATATATCGTGGAACTAGTATAAGCAGATGCATGCAAGTTAAACCAAAAACTTCAAAGCGACGATTGGTTAAAAATACAGAATGACTACAAAGGATAAAGTGGTGGAAATTGTACAAGCCAGGATTATTAGGGAACTCTAATCACCCAATATTCCGTGTGCTGGGTAATATCGTTTTGAATTGTGGTACGAGAGCTAAGATACCTTGTGCATTTTACCATAGATAGCATTCTCTGTACACAGTTTCGTTCCAGAGATCAATTCGATCAGCATTCCTCTAAGAGAGGTACCAACTAACAAATTGGTGGTCTCAAATCAAAAATGGGAGGAGACTCTTTTGATAGATAGATTACTAAATTTGCAATCGCAACAACTATATATCCAATATGGTGGGAAAGGAACCAGAGAGTTAAGGTATCCAACTTTGAAATGGAGTCTAAAACACCTATGCAAACTGGGAGATAGGTATGCACTCGAATATTCCACAGACAATGTTGTTAAATATTCCCTCAGTTCCATAAAAGAGTCCCATTTGAAAATTTTTTCCTATTATATTTACCAAAATCCTAAAATTCAAAAATAAATGTGAATTTATTTGATTATATTATCGTAAAGTCCTTAACAAGAAGTATTACTAGGAACATAATTTTTATTTTGAAAATAAAAATAAATTCACATCAAATTTGACTTTTAGGATTTCACAAATAACTAGGAACAAAGCCAAATGGGACTTTTTTGGTGGAACGCAAGGAGTATAGTACTTACAGTTCATTGTTGTGTGGTATTGACATGATCAACAGCTGATTGTTTTTCTTTCAACCAGGGACGTATGCCTTTGTCTCCTCCCTTAATTATGTTTAGATAAGAAGCACAGATATGGGTGCGAGGATACGGGTGCATCCCACGGGGATACGAAGATTCTTCAAATCTCAAAATATGGGTCGGGTAAATAAAAATTTGAACATTTATGTGTCTAGTTATATATATGATGAAGCATTCAACAAAAAAACTTTAATAATCATTAAAGTTTTAACTTTAATAACAAAAAAAAAATCCAACAAACGATATAACTTTAATGTTTTGAAGTCAGAAAAATTGAACAAAACACATAAGTTACAAAGGAGAGAATACCCAAGCAGGGGATACGCCAGTTCGTCAGGGTAATGGGTAATGAAGAATCTATGCTTCCTAGATGTTTAGACTTTGAATGAGAGAGGGGACAGTTTGGTCCAGATTCAAGGAACGATTGTAGCTTGAATCTCCTTTGCATGTTTGGTGATGTAGGGGTGTACCCCCTTTTTAACATTATATATATATATATATATATATATATATATATATATAAATTATGTCAAAAACAATGGTATACATCAAAATTCCATTAATTAGAAAACATAATTTGGGTTTATATAGTTCCGAATTTATGATTATCAACAGTGGGAACATATATCTCAACTCTCGAGCAGAAGAATTTGATCTTGTAGCTTCCTAACCATTTACAAAACAATCAAAATTAAGACAATGCTCAAAGTTCTGTTTTAACTCACCTAGGCAATGAAGCATGCTGCCTTTGGAGTGGACTGCTTTTTTCACCTTTTCCATGATGCTCCTCAAGATGGGCAAACTGTCGCTTAAACCGGTCAACGCCACTAAACGACATGAAACAATGAATAGGATCAGTAGTTGGCAACTCTTAACAGATAATGACTTTAAAATATAAAAAAAATTTAAAACATTTGATAGATGATGACTTCAACGAATTGAAGCAACTCTCTTTTATAGACATGAATCAGTGACATGCAAACTAAAATTGCTATTTCAGCAAGAGACATATAGCTTAAAACGTTAGTAAAACTTGAGTTGAACTTTCCTTCCAACAGAGAATTAAATCCCATCAAAATGACAACAGCAGCAAATCTAGTGTTTGAAACAGACACTTGGGAACAGATGGATACAGATATGTTGATAATTGGGAACTGGATGTATTGCAGCAATTTCGGCATCAACGTTAGATTATGTCAAGAATTTTAGAAATATACGTATTAAATGAATTAGACGTAGTGGATTGTCTTTTAATTATAAGTTACTCCCCAAAACAGGTTCCTATGAAAAAGGAGAAGATGGTCGGAGATTATGTATAGACTAACTAGAAATTTTTACTTTACCGTTACATTTCTTACATATAAATTTAGAGAGGGGGTAGTGAGCAATGTTTACACCTCACTTGGTTTCTCACTCAACACGTCCAAATTCCTCTAAGAATTAAAAATTTAACTACAATGACACTGTAGACCGATTGAAAGAGAGGGGCCCTGGCAGAGAGAAAAGTGAGGATAACGAGCGCTGAGCAATTACAATATGATTTCTTTTTTATATTGTTTTTATTCTTTATTTTGACAAGTAACAAAGATTAAAAAAAATAATTGAATGACAAATTGCAAGTGTGTAAAATCAAATAGAACAACTCTCTCTCTTGCTGCCACGTACCTGAGTTCAGTACTCACCTCTCTTTCGTACACTCTCGTCCATAGTTGTCAAAATCATGAATCATATTGTGTTTCGTGTATCATAGTGAATGATATGTAAATGAAACGAAAATTGTGATAATATAAATCTAAACGTATACAAAATACAATTTATTGGACAATAAAGCGTATTAGCTTGAGGATAATGTAAAAGCAATCAAATAGATATTATTATAACCCAGAAAATAAAAATAGTTAATAGTAGTCGAAATAATGTAACTTCAAGTATTAATTAATATTCAGTATTATCGAAATAATACTTACACAGTAACAAGAAAACAAAAATTTAACTTCACCTTTGAACTATAAAACTCAAAGAAAATTCCTCAAATTACTAAAAAGAGAATGCCTCAAATTACCAAAAAGAATGCCCAACTTACCAAGTGGAGAAAAAAAAGTTAATTCTAAAGCTATGTATAAATGTTTCTTTGTGAGAAAGTGGCATGAGAATAATAAAGCGCCATTTTGAAGAAAAAGATAAGAAACTCTAATAGGTGTTTAAGGGCTCATCAACCTATATCGAATGTGTGAACATCGAACACAAAAAATAAAATTAAAAAAATAACCTCTTTTATTGGAATGTTAAGTTTCAAAGTCTTGTTTCAACTCTTTTGGATCTCAAAAAATAATATCACAAGTATGTTGATAACTTTAAAAGTATACCATAAATGGTATCGTATCGCATGATACAAGCGATACAATACCATTTTCGATACACGTGTGATATCATATCAATTTCTACTTTCTATATTGTGTCGTACAATACTCGTGTGGTTTTGATAACTATGTTCTCGTCAAATAACTAGTTGTGTGATAGGGAATAAGTTAGAGAAGAAAAGAAACCCTTTGAGTTAAGGGGATTGGAAATTGAAGAAACTCTACTGATAAGAGAGGATAGAGAAGATTTTGAAATTTTTATTTCAGTCAAGGGTAACTTAAAATGATCTCAATAGATCTTTATACAGATAATACAAACTAAGACATATCCTGTGATTTATGGGACTATACTCAACAATTTTTACATGTCAGAAATTGCAATCTTGTGATGTTGTTTCTTGATCTAGTTTACACACATTGTAGGCGCTTATATTTGTTCATTATAGTTTAAACTTCTACAGCACTACTTGACTAAGTGGATTGTTGATTAAATTTTTGAGGCACTGTTCATTGATTCACATCATTTAATGAAGGAGCTTTTCATTGATTCCCATCATTTCAATAATTTACGTTATTCTACTAAGTCTTTTGCTTAACATACTTATGATGTCCATGCCAATGTCAGACGCAAAATTGCATTGAATAATGAAGGTTATAAACTTGTTTCTAATGTTCATCGTTGACATATTACATTAATGAAGGGGGCTATGTTAGAATTTGTGTACATCCCGAGCACTGCTTAGAACATGCTTTCAAAAAGTTGCATGCTTGAGCAATTAGACCGTGTCGTATCCTTCATAGATTAGGCCTAATGCTTATTTAATTAACTAATCTATTGATATGAGTATTATATGAAGGACTTATTCGGTTATCAATGTACTTTTGAACGCCAAACTTTATCTATAGGTATTTCTACATAAGAGCTATTAGTGCTCCTTTTCAACTCCTATTTCAGTTGTTCCTGCATCCTCTCATATTCCAAACTAACAGATTAAAGATGTACTCACTGATGTCTAATTAAACAAAAGGATAATCAAGAGTCTGATGCAACATGGATTACCAAGGATGAGTTCCGTCGTCTTGACTATGCTTTATTAAAGCAATATCTCAGATTTCACTCTAAAAGAATTCTTCACCCCGGGAGAATTAATGAACAATGCCTCAGAAATTCAATCAGCAATCCACTTGAGTCAATAAATTTTGTTGTAAAAGTCTAAACTTTTGTTTACAAATGTGAATGAAGGCGTCCACAATTTGTGTGAGATGAATCAAGAAACTGCAACCCAAAAATTGTGGATTCTGACATATAAAAATTGTTGATTATCATCCCAGAAATCACGGGATGTCTTATTTTGTATTACCTATATAAGGATCTATTATGATTATTGTAATGAAATAAAAATTATCTTACTTACCTTCAATCTTCTCTATCCTCCCTTATCAAAACAGTTTCTTCACTTTCCAATCCCCTTAATTTGAAGGGTTTCTTTTCTTCTCTAATTTGAACTCTATCAATGTGCACATTCAGATGTTGGTACTTGTTAAATATAGAAATTGTGGTGGTGTCATGATCATAATAACCAAATACTTATAGGTTTCTAGAAATATAATTGAACAGAGAAACAACAGATACTATGGTAGAGAATTAGAGGGAATGAGAGAGAGATAATAGATGTATAGAGACAAATAAGAATTCAAGGGGAGACGTAAGAGCTAGACAGAGAAAATAGATATGAGATGTATGGAGAGAAGGTGGAGAATTGAGAGCAAAAGAGAAATATCATTTATATTATGTTATCCAACAATTAATAGTCCCTCCCTAATTGTCATAAAGACCCATGGACAACAAGAAAAAGAGCAACGGTGTAGACAAGAAAATAACAACTAGTAACTACTACTTAGCTATTACTGCTAACTGTCGTAAGTATCTGCTTGTGACACATACCTAACTAGTTACTAGTAATTATCTCCAAGCCGTACAAACGACTTTCATCGAATACGGATTTCTGCAGAATTATATATGTATCTATGAGATTGAGGATCGTGACGTGAAAATCCCTTCAAGCTCCTGAGAAGAATTCAGAAGTACTAAGAAAATTAAGGGTAGTTGTTGATTGTAAAGGAATATAAACTTATAAAAAGGGGGCTTCTAGAAAAAGCTTGCTAAAGTTAATTCCTAAAGAGTGTTTTCCGCAAAGCCTTCTTATACGAAATTTTGTAAGAAACAGCAGGCGTTCAAAAGTCCATGGCTTTCACTCTTGAAAGGATGTTGTCGGATCTTCAAACATACAGTGAAAATACAACAAATTGGGGAAAACATGAAGCTGCAATTAAACCGAAATCGGGTAAAGAAAAAGCATTTGAAAACGAAATTGAGCCTCTTGTGGAGATCATCAAAAAAGATGTTGACGAAATCAGTGAAGAAAATTCTCTCGTCGAAGAAGTTAAAAATCCAAGAAGATCCCGAGGTGAAGCATTTTGACTTTGTTTTTTGAGATGGAACATTCCAGTCCAAGGTATCATGAAGTCCTTTATGATCTCACAATTGTAAACATGAGATTCTCAATCTTTACATGAGTAAATCTTGTCGCTTGTAATTCCTCATTCTTCCGCACTTCAAAACTAGGCAAGTTTTCTCCAATAGAAGGGAGAATGATGAGGATGGAAGCAAAAGAATTTTAATATTATTGATTTATAATTGTATAATATTTTTTTCTGGATGATTTAAATAATAATTTATTTATTTAGTAGAAAATATTAGCATATATATTCAATTATAATAGCAGATTATTCAAGAATAATAGTAGATAATCATTCCATATATTGTTTCCTTTTTAAATTAATATTTTACTTCATCTTGAAAATTTAGGATTTTGTTTAAACCTATATAAACACATGTAATCCATCATTTTTAATTTATGGAATGATAATTTATTATTGAATTAAGCCTTGTGCTTGTGACTTTTTAGCTTTTGAATGAGAAATCAGTACAAGGATGACGTCAATATACTTGAGGATAAACATACAGATCAATCAAAATTATACATCATAGAGTACAACAAATTCGTAGAAGTGTATTAACAATGACAAGAAGCAGAACTTTACTCCATCTGAGAAAAACGTGATTTAACTAATTTTGGTTGAAAGATTTTAATAGGAAAAAATCTAGAATATTACAATAATATTATATTAATTCCTAAATCAAGGAAATAAATCAGCAGCTAAAGCACAGGTACTGGTACTATCATACAAGCGATATAATGTACAACAGCTCGTGCTATGTGGAGACAGCTGAATTCAGTTAAATAAATAAATATATAAGCTACTGCCTAACCTTGGGTACATGAAGCTCGTCTGATCTGCACCACGAAGATACTCCTGAAGCATCTGAGGGTGATACTCTAGAATCTGTTTACTTCAGGAAATTTTCCTAATAAGTTAAATTAATTAGCATAATCAGTAAAACATAACTATGCCGTAAAATCTAACCTCTCGATAGATCAGCTCTCTAACGTCATCTTTTGCCAATTTCCTCCGTTCAAACTCAAACTCAAGTTTTGATATGGGTTGAGTGGTTGGTTCACGGTCCACATTCGATAAACCTCGAAAGTAAGGATCAGTTAATGCCTACAAACAGAAGCACAAAAAGTTTAAGGACCATAGTGGCACCTAACCAATCAGATTACAAAGCGTTCCTTCATATATACCAACATAATCATGAAAAATGATGTCGTAATACTACCTCTTCAGCAGATGGTCGATCTTTAGGATCAAACGCGAGCAAGCACTCCAGCAGCCGAAGAGCTAAAGGATCTGAATGAGGGAATTTATGTGTAAATGGAATTGGCTGTTTCTTACGCATGCTACTTAGATATCTTCTTGCCTTTTCATTACGAATCTGCCATTATCACAATAGTAAATAGTAAGAAAAATATCTAAATACAACCACGTTAAAATTAATCAATGAGGTAAGACCATAAATGAAGCTCAGTCTCAACTTAAGTTATTCAGGAGTTCAATGCAAATACAAAGGTAAAATAACATGATTAAATGTATGACCTTTGAAGCAAGCAGATATCTGCTCAAAACTTATGAGCAACGTATCTTCAATGACGAAAATAGATAAGGGAATGAGAGAACTAACCCTTGCAATTGATTCAGGGGAAGGAGTGCCAAGCAAATCTGTCATGAGATCCAATTGATGTACCACATTTTTTCCAGGAAACAAAGGCTTTCCAGTAAGCATCTCAGCAAATATGCATCCAATGCTCCACATATCAATTGCAGGAGTATACTGCAAAAGGAAACATCTTAGCAGTTGTAAATATAATGTTAAATAAAGTGCAATAGCAAATTACCAACTATAATTATGTTTCTTCATGCAAATTGCTTGCTGAACAAAATATTATGCAACAGAAATAGAGGCAGTCCCAATAGAATGGAATCATTACAACGTTTTAGACAAAATGACAAAACCAGGCAGACTAGTGTGAAAGATTCTCAACCCCTCTACAGATATAATTTTAAATATTTATACATGTATGGGTAAGTAATCCTCAAAACCAACTGTTAAATTCCTTCACAATGCTCTAAGTTCAAACTCCAAGGTTTCTGAAGGGGATTCAACAATTCAAAGTTCATTTCTTTCATAATCTCAATAATAAAGTCTGAAAATTATATACTCCTTTGCTTCTTTTCAACTCATGTTAACTAAGTATTCAAGAACTACAGGATATAAGAATTTAATAATTTTAGTTTCAATTATGCGCACACAACTGTTTTAGAGAAACAGAATATGATCAAATGGCACAAAAGAAAGCATGCAAAAAATGGCAAACAACTCCTCACGGTAAAAGGGTGTATGGCAACAGTTATGGCATAACCTCGGTTAATAATCTGTCAAAGAATCTATATTCCCTTGATTGCCAAATTCTTCCACAGAAACAGGGCTCTCAAACCCTTCAATTTGAATTTATTATTAGGAAGATAAACATTAAGTATGAAATGAACTCCTCTTTGATTCTTGCTAAATCTACCGCGTGCAAAGTAATAATGGTTGTGCAACCTTTTTCATCTTGCCATGTTCCTACACCCTTAAACAGCCCATAAAAGAAAATACACAATGACTTCCTAAACACGATTCTGGTTGTGTCCAAGAAGTGTAGCTGTCTAATATGACCAAGGTAGCTTCTAAGAATTTCCTGCTTTCAGGAGTCGAGAAGACATAGAGAAGAGAAGTTCGAAAAACATGTGTTAGGCTATTCACAACTCAATTTTGGCAAGCAAATGGCAGCTCCACAGAATTATGGAGTTTATACTAAGTCATCGCCAAAATTTGGTTGGTGAAAAATAGAAAGATAGATTTTAGTGCTAATAAATCAATAATAAAAACAAGAACATCAATGCCAAGTCCAGCTTACTTTGGAGAAGAAAGAACCACAGAGTTCCGGAGCACGATACCATCGAGTTGCAACATAGTCCTTCAATAGGCAAAATAAAGATAATCAAGTATTTCAGAAATCTACAAGTTTGAGGCCTAAAAAATACATAATTATCTAAGGTCTGTAAGATTCAGACGTACAGTCCAGAATATAGCAGATGGGGCATCATTAAATGATACACGAGCAAGCCCAAAATCACAAATCTTCAACTTACAATCGGCATTAGCAAGGATGTTTTTTGGCTTTAAATCACGATGAAACACATTGGCTGTGAAAAAAATAATGAAAGTTATGGAAAAGAACATGCGGGCAAAATAGAGCAAAAGAGAGGATAAGTTATAAACAGAGAACCTGTGTGTATATACTTAAGGCCACGAAGAAGCTGGTACAAGAAAAACTGATAATGTTCAGGTGTAAGATCGTCATTTGCCTTAATTACTTGATGAAGGTCAGATTCCATCAATTCGAAAACAACATAGATGTCTTTAAATTCCCTACGAGAAGGAGGAAGCATAATATGTTTTATTTCTACAATATCTGGATGCCGGAGCAGCCTAAGGAGCTTGATTTCTCTTAGAATACGTGTGGCATCAGAGACATGCTCAAATACATCATTGATTTTCTTGATTGCAACCTTTTCTCCAGTGAGGGTATCAATTGCAGAACCCACAACACCATAACTACCTTTTCCAACAACTTCTTGAATTTGGTATCTGCTCGCCTCCCCATACTCTGTGAAGAATTCTGTGTCCAATGCATTCTGAGTTAAAAAAAATGTCTTGTTAGAAATCATTATTTATGAGTAGTTAACATGATTGATGAACATAAACATGTGAGCATGAAAAAATAAATAAACAAGATAACATATAAATTTATCTTCCTTGTCATAAAAATAAAAATGCATCATTTAATTCTCTCTACCTACGTTATGTTATTTCTGTAGCATTAAAGTATAAGAATGTAAGTGGTTGATACGTGGAAGTTGCATTCTTAAATCTATTAAAGAATAAAAATAATGGTTATTTAAAAATTGATTATTTCTATTGTTGACAAGCATGGAAGCACTGTCTAGTCCTAAGGAAGTCAATCTTAGAAGAGCAAGATAACTGCTTACATCTCTCTCATCCGAGATTGTGAGTGAACATTTCAATAACATTCACACACATGCCACATACGTGACACTAGATCCTCATCCATTACCCAACTTATGTTTTATATTGGGTAGTTTCCAAAATCCTTTTTACATCTTGCTTCTACCCTTTTCTTTTCCTTTCCTTTTATAAGTTTGAAGAGCGCGGAATAGCACAATTTATTGGCGCCATTGCCAAGAAAAAAACAAGCGAAGAAGTAAGCAACTAAGTGTGCAGCTAAATCTAACAAAATAGATCTATATATCTAAACATAATTACACATCCACAAAAATTACAAATAAAATGCAAAATCGTGAAACTAAGTTATATATTGGATAAATTTCAAGCTCCCAAATTTCCTTCATGCATATATTCTTGATATTCAATTCACCATGAATAGGAAATTATATACCTTGCTTTATATATGGACTTTTTTGTTGTCAGTTACGTGGATAAGTATGAGTGGTAACTCCTTTGAAAAGATATATTGTATACTGGGCCACTCTTTTAACCCTATCGAATCTCATATATTGATATATTTTGCAATTGTAATTCCACACAAACTTTCACAATACATAGCAGTATTCACGAAAAAAATAATCTCTAAATGCAAGTAGACTCATAACTCCAAAGAGAATGTGATCAAGCACCACATACAAACAAAACAGCCTCTTATCAGAAGGAAATAAAAAGTTTTGATCATAAGTTTGTTAAAGTCAAACTTTTCGTAATAATTGCAAACTTTAAATAGAAAACCCCATTTAGGGATGGAAGCAGTGCATCATTTCAACTTGTTGCGAACAGTTACAACAAGTTTTCAAAAAAAGAAAACCTTAAAGACAAAACAGATCACTTGAAAGCATCACCATTACTCACATAAACTTAAAAGGATTGCAGCTTCATCATCCATTTAAATAATAAAAGAACACCCATTTTATAACAAGGGGAATCCTTAATAAAAACCAAAAAAACACAACGATTACTAGCATTACCATTTCTCCCACATAAAGCTAAAACAGATTAGAACTTTACTCAATCCATTTGACCAAACAAAAATAATCAAACCCCATTTTACAAACAGGTCTAAATTTACAGAAAATCACAAAATGGGAGAGAAAAAAAAGACCTTTTTGTGAGGATCCATGATAAGGGTTATCCTTTTGGGAACTTTGATGAGACAAAGACCAGAAATATCAAAATCTTCAACGATTTTAACCTCTTCCTCCTCTAATATTGATTTGGGTTCAGAAAAATTGTTCAAATCCAAATGGTTATTTTTACCATTATGATTCCGATGATTATAATTAGAAGAATAATGGGTAGTAACTAGTGATGAAGAAGAAGAAGGGCGCCGTTGAAACCAGCGAAGAACCCCATCCACAAATGTTTGACCCCCCATATACCACAACAAGCTAATTTCTCTCCCTCAAGTTGATTCAACGCCAATCAATTCCACCATTGCCCTTGTTTCTTTCTCCTTTCTCCTTGTTTTTCTCTCCCTTATTTTTCTCCCTGTAAATGGCGCTTCAACGAGTCCGAAAACAGGGGAACGAGAAGAGAGAGTAGAAGAAAATGGTAATGGCTGAGTTTCCTTTTCAAGTCGTTCTGAACTTTGTTTCCTACTATTTTTTTTTTTTTTGCCATTTTACAATTTTTTGGGTAATTTGATAATTTTTATGTGTAATAATTATTGAAATTTTATAATTAAATATGTAATAAATAATCGTAGATATCGGAAGTGATTAAAATATAGTTAATTTTGATCAATTGATTAATATAGTGTCGACACGCAGATCGTGAGGTGATCTTCCTATGTGTCAACATTCTATTAGTCAATTGACCAAATTATCATGAAGTTAACTTAATATGATAATGTACAGGTATCATAGCAATCTATATAAAAATAATACTCCCTCCGTTCCTAAAAGATTGTCGTTTTAGAAGAAAAAATTTATTCTAAAAAGTTTGTCGTTTACAACTTTCGAGGATAATAAATTATTTACTTTCATATATTACCCCTACCTTCTCTCATTGTCTCAAGAAATTCTCTCCCTTGTATTAATAGTTTTCAATTTCTCATAAAGGGGTAGTGATAGAATTTCAAATAAATTTTACTTGGTAAATAATATTTTCTTAATCCATGTGCCAAAATCTTAAACGATAATATTTTAGAAACGGAGGTAGTAGTATTCTTCAAGCATATCATCATAATGTGAAAAGGTTTTAATCAAATGTTCAGAATCAGTAACCATTTTTATTATTGATGCATGCATGCTTGTGTTTTTTTTGGTTAATAAACAGTTATTTGCATAGAAAATCACAAAAAATCATATTTGAAAAAGGAATGGGGTCAATTTGGTTGGATAATATGAATTACTGCCAAATTAACTTGGTTAGCTTTTCAATTAATTCAAAACTGAACTCAAGATGGTCTTTTAAATATAGGTATTGATTTAGTAATTGATGTTCCTTTTATACCTTTATTTTATTTTAAAATGGTTTTAATTCTAAACCCTGTTATTACTATATTAAAAAATTAATTAATGATAATGACCATACCAAATATCTCTGTCATTTAGATATAAAAAAATAAAAAGATGATAGAGGGAAAGTTTATGTTTTTTCAACAATTATTGATTATGGAATATGCTCAACTACCAAATCTAAATTATTTCCCTCCATTAATAGAAATTTGGCAAATAAAAATAAGGGTAAACTTCAGATAACCATCTAGGGTTTGGACGCTTTTCCATTTAACCACCTGTAGTAAGTAAAACTACATTTAAATTCTCGACTTTTTGAGTTGAAGTGAAAAAGTCACATTTTCCATCTAACTTAACCTTGCGTGTAGGTCAGACACCAAAAGCGCGTGAGAAGGGGCTGTAACGGTCAAAAACAACTGGAAAATATCTGAAATATCCCCCTTCTTTCTTCCTTTTGGCTTTTAAAAGCAGATCTATGTATTTGTGATTTTTGTTTCATGGGTTTGCTCAAAATCGAATTGGGTTCGTGATTCGGAGGCTTTTTCTTCATAAATTTGTTTAACAACGAAATGGGTCTGAGATTTTGTGGGGTTTTTGTGACGCCCCCAAAATAGGTATACAACACCTATTCTGAGTCGCCAAATACATGGTACAGAAAGCAAACTACAACTTCAATAATACAATTATCGTGCAAAATACGACAACACATACTGTGAGTTTAAATACAAATATTGTCTTCTGGATAATATACACACTCAAATAAATTCTCATTACAATTATTCAGACACTATTTTACAAAAATAGTGAGGACTGCTAAAACATCTTTCTAGAACCATCACTCCATACCCCGACTAGATCCTGCTATGTTCTCACCTCCTGAGAAGAAAAATAGAACAAAAAGAAAAAGGGTGAGCTCAACTAGCCCAGTAAATAATATTATGACTAAGATAATATACAACAAATTATCGTTAGTCTTCAACAGGGAAAAATCTGATAAAATATAATAGACAATAAGTTTTAGATCAACAACTGCAGCGGAAACAGCAAACCATTAGAAGAGTCAAGTAGAGAATGAATTCTACTATCTTCTAAGATTTAAAAGTCCATCATTGATATTTTATCTCTGTAACATCAATTAATAATCATCTTTAACCAAATATTCATCTTTGCACTACATGCCAAAGATATTCATTTGTATCACCAGTCAGTCATGTTCATCTCAACACCTGTTCATCTTTGCACTACAGGCCAAATATATTTATCAGGTAATCATACATCTTTGCACTACAGGCCAAAGATATTCAGTAGTATTATCATTTAGGACTGAGGATGATGAAAACTATTTTAAAGAAAACGAATCTAGTGAGATAAAAGAACAAATATTAGTGTAAGACCCCAGCTTATTAATGAATAAAATCAATTTTTTTTAAATATTATTGTGAATAATAAGGGGTTAATTTGATATAATACTTTGGTTATGGGTGAAATGTGCAAATTTTGCAAAATAAGCAAGTGGTTATAAATTATTCATTTTGTCGGGGAATATTCGTTCGGTCGTGGAATATTCTTGCTGTCGGGGAATATTCGTACGACGGTGCAGCCTTGTGTGGGTCCCATAACGGAAAGCGATTGGATGAAGATAACGACAAAAATTGAGTTTTTATAATTAACGGCGTAGTTGTTGCCGTTAACACTGTTGGAATACCCAGTGGTTAAAATACAGTAATACGCATTATTGCACAGTAGCACACGATATTGCACAATATTTTTGAAATTATCGATTCTTACGTAAGAAGGCACTACTCAATAATTGTTACAGTAGTTATTATTCAATATTTTATTTTATTGATTCAATAATTGCTGCGCTGATATTTTATATTATTGTTGTTTCAATAATTGTTGCTGCACAGTATTTTTCTTTATCAGATCAATAATTCATATTATTTGAATAATACTATTAGATAACATTATTGGCAATGTCTAGAAAAGTTCTGTCTAAGGAGAGGTTTGGTCATCTAATTGCTCGCCAGTAAGGAGAAATCCTTATTGGAAAGCCCCTTCTTTCCTGGGAACGGCCTGGTTGTCATAAATGTGATTCTGTAATATTATTTGTGAATAATTAATTATTGATTCATATGATAAGAAAATATTTATTTTATGTGGATATAAATGAGGGATATATTTTTGTGGTTAAAAATGATGGAGTTAATGTTGAGGTTTTTATTAGTATTTTTATCGGAATGGAGGTATTAAAAATCAGGGTTTTTGAGATATTTTGCGGGGGTTATAATTTTTAATCCGACCGTTGGATCGTGGTAAATTTTGGATATGTTATACATATATAAGTTGAGTATATGTCCACAAATTTTGAACCGTTAAAAATGAACGTATGATTTATTATGAATTTTACGAGATGACTGATTCAAAAATTGTTGAATTTTCGGAGTTAATCATTTTGGTGAAAAATTCTAGAATTGGTGGGCCCCACTCTTGGTTGGTGAAAAAATGTGCTGAGATTTTTTATTCAAATGTGGTGGGTGGGAATAGTAGCAGGTAAAGCCATCAGGTTGCAGGTTAAGTCTGCTTCGGCGTGCTAACATTTTCCTATAAAATAGAGGGCTAAGTTAGAATTGAAAATCATACCAGAAATAAGTTTTTTCTCTTTCTTTCTCTAGATTATTGAGTGTATTTTTGTGAGTATTTAGATACTTTGAGAGTTTCTATTCATCAGAACAAGTTTCTTTCAGTCTTATACCGGTATTCCGACTAGAAGTACTGATATTTTGAGGTAAGGGATATTATTTTCTTCTTAAATGATATTATTTTCTTCAATATCATTATGCTGAAATATTGATATAAACTTTTTATCAAATTTGGAACTTTTTGTGTCGGGGTTACTATTCACGTATACGTTACTATTCACGTATACGGCACTATTCACGAATACGACACTATTCACCGAAAAATAAAATTTTCCCTTTTTGTCCAAGATATCTATTATGGTTACTATCTTTGATTGTATCCATGTTTTGATCTTTATTTTTGAATTCTGCTTCACAATTGATTATTATGAAGTATTATTGATCTTGGATAAACTGTTATACGAATCCCTACTATTTGTCCTTCTGTCTCACTGGATTCGTTCTCTTTAAGATATTTTTCATCATCCTCAGTCCTAAATGATGATATTACTGAATATCTTTGGCCTGTAGTGCAAAGATGTATGATTACTTGATGAATATCTTTGGCCTGTAGTGCAAATATGAACAGGTGTTGAGATGAACATGATCGACTGGTAATACAAATGAATATCTTTGGCCTGTAGTGCAAAGATGAATATTTAGTTAAAGATGATTATTAATTGATGTTACAGGGATAAAATATTGATGATGGACTTTTAAATCTTAGAAGATAGTAGAATTCATTCTCTACTTGACTCTTCTAATGGTTTGCTATTTCCGCTGCAGTTGTTGATCTAAAACTTGTTGTCGATTATATTCTATCAGATTTTTCCCTGTTGAATACTAATGATAATTTGTTGTATATTATCTTAGTCATAATATTCTTTATTGGGTTAGTTGAGCTCACCCTTTTCCTTTTTGTTCCATTTTTCTTCTCAGGAGGTGAGAACATAGCAGGATCTAGTCGGGGTATGGAGTGATGGTTCTAGAAAGATATTTTAGCAGTCCTCACTATTTCTGTAAAATAGTGTTTGAATAATTGTATTGAGGACTTATTTGAGTGTGGATATTGTCTAGAAGACAATATTTGTATTTAAACTCACAGTATGTGTTGTCGTATTTTGCACGACAATTGTATTATTGAAGTTGTAGTTTGCTTTCTGTACCATATATTTGGCGACTCAGAATGGGTGTTGTATACCTATTTTGGGGGCGTCATAATTAGGGATTCGTATTACAGTTTATCCAAGTTCAATAATACCCCATAATAACCAATTTTGAAGCAGAATTCAAAAATAAAGATCAAAACATGGATACAATCAAAGATAGTAACCATAATAGACAACTTGGACAAAAAAAGAAAATTTTATTTTTTGGTGAATAGTGCCGTATTCGTGAATAGTATTGTATACGTGAATAGTAACGTATACATGAATAGTAACCCCGACACAAAAAGTTCTAAATTTGATAAAAAGTTTATATCAATATTTCAGCATAATGATATTGAAGAAAATATCATTTAAGAAGAAGATAATATCCCTTATCTCAAAATATCAATACTTCTGATCAGAATATCGGTATAAGGCTGAAGGAAACTTGCACTGATGAATAGAAACTCACAAAGTATCTAACTACTCATAAAATACACTCAATAATCTAGAGAGAGGAAGAGAGAAAACTTGTTTCTGGTGTGATTTTCAATTCTAACTTAGCCCTCTATTTATAGGAAAATGTTAGCACGCCGAAGCAGACTTAACCCGCGACCTGATGGCATTACCTGCTACTATTCCCACCCACCACATTTGAATAAAAATCTCAGCACATTTCTTCATCAACCAAGAGTGGGGCCCACCAATTCTAGAATTTTCCACTAAAATGATTAACTCCGAAAATTCAACAATTTCTGAACCAGTCATCTTGTAAAATTCATTACAAATCATACGTTCATTTTTAACGGTTCAAAATTTGCGGACATATACTCAACTTATATATGTATAACATATCCAAATATTACCACGATCCAACGGTCGGATTAAAAATTATAACCCGCGCAAAATATCTCAAAAATCCTAATTTGATTTTCAATACCTCCGTTCCGAAAAAAATACAGATAAAACACCTCAACATTAACTCCTTCATTTTTAACCACAAAAATATATCCCTCATTTATATCCACATAAAATAAATATTTCCTTATCATATGAATCAATAATTAATTATTCACAAATAATATTACAAAATCACATTTATGACAACCAGGCCGTTCCCAGGAAAGAGAGGGCTTTTCAATAAGAATTTTTCCTTACTGGCGCGCAATTAGGTGACCAAACCTCTCCTTAGACAGAACTTTCTAGACATTGCCAATAATGTTATCTAATAATATTATTTAAATAATATGAATTATTGATCTGATAATGGGAAATACTGTGCAGTAACAATTATTGAACAACAATAATATAAAATATCAACGCAGCAATTATTGAATCAATAAAATAAAGTATTGAATAATAACTACTGTAACAATTATTGAGTAGTGCCTTCCTTTGTAATAATCAATAATTCAAAAATACTGTACAATCCGTGTGCTACTGTGCAATCACGCGTATTACTATATTTTAACCACCGGGTATTCCAACAGTGTTAACGGTAACAACTACGCCGTTATTTATAAAAACTCAATTTTTGTCGTTATCTTCATCCAATCGTTTTCCGTTATGGGGCCCACAAATAGCTCCGTCGTCGTACGAATATTCCACGACCAAATGAATATTTTATAACCACTTGTTTATTTTGCAAAATTTACACATTTCACCCATAACCAAAGTATTATATCAAATTAACACCTTATTATTCACAATAATATTTAGAGAAAATTTGATTTTATTCATTAATAAGTTGGGGTCTTACAACCTCTCCTCCTTATGAAATTTCGTCCTCGAAATTGACGTACGTACCTGGTGTTTTGAAAAAGTGAGGATACCTCGCTTTCATTTCTGATTCTAACTCCCAGGTCATTTCTTTAATAGCATGGTTTCTCCACAAAACCTTAACTTTTGGTATAACCTTCGTACGTAGGACATGCTCTTTCCTATCCAATATCTTAACAGGTACCTCCTCATATGTTAAATCTTCGGCTATCTCGTCCGGTTCTAACTCAATAATGTGGTTCGGGTCTTTCACATATTTACGAAGCACAGATACGTAAAAAATATTATGAACACGAGACATGCTTGGAGGTAATGTGAGTCGATATGCCACATTTCCTATTCGGTCAAGAATTTCAAATGGACCAATAAATCATGGATTAAGCTTTCCTCTCTTCCCAAATCTTGTAACTCATTTTCATGGTGCAACACGTAACAATACATGATCCCCAATACTAAATTCTACATTATTTCGATGAAGATCCGCATAACTCTTTTGTCGATCCTGTGCCGTTTGTATATGTTGTCGAATCGTTCGGATCTTCTTTATAGTTATGCGTACCAATTCTGATCCCAACAATGTTGCTTCACCCACCTCGTCCTAGCATACTGGAGAACGAAATTTTCTTCCATACAACGCCTCGAATGAAGCCATACCTATACTTGCCTGATAACTTTTGTTGTAGGAGAATTCCACCAGTGGCAAGTACTTATCCCAACTTCCTTTGAAATCTAGAACACAGAGTCTTAATAGATTTTCAAGGGTTTGAATAGTCCTCTCTGATTGCCCGTCCGTTTGAGGATGGTATGCCGAACTGAATCGTAAATCCGTGTCCATAGCTTTCTGCAAGCTAACCCAAAATCGTGAAGTGAATCTTCGGTCACGATCCGAAACTATGGATACTGGCATGCCATGCAATCTCACAATCTCATTCACGTACATACTAGCAAGACGTTCAAGGGAATAAGTCCACGTATAGGCAAGAAATGGGCAGACTTGGTTAATCTATCAACAATAACCCAAATCGCATCTATGCCTTGAGAAACTTTGGGAAGACCTGTAACGAAATCTATGGTAATGTGTTTCCACTTCTATTTTTGGATCTCAAGTGGTTGCAATGGACCCTTTGGCACTTAATACTCCGCCTTTACACGTTGACAAGTTAAACACCTCGAGATAAACTCCGCGATCTCTCTTTTCATATTGCTCCACTAAAATATATGTCAAAAATCATGATACATTTTGATACTCCCAGGATGGATTGTAAACGGTGTGTTGTGTGCCTCCATTATTATTCTATGCTTCAAGTCAAAATCGTTAGGAACACAAAGTCTGGAGTTGATTCGAAGTATTCCGTCTTCATCGATTTTTGCTTCTGGAATAACACCTTCTTGCACTTTCTTCTTCTACTCGTATATTTGATATCATCATGTGGGTACTTGGAGCCTTCATCTCTATCTCCATCCTTTGTAAGTCATACAAAATGAGCCTTTGTGTTAACAACATTGCACTCGTACCCGCATATGATCTTCTACTCAATGCGACAGCTACTAAGTTTGCTTTTTCAAGATGATATTGGATGGTATGATCGTAATCTTTCAGCAGCTCGAGCCAACGTCGTTGCCGCATGTTGAGTTCCTTTTGGGTGAAGAAATATTTTAGGCTTTTATGATCTGTATAGATCTCCACTTTCTCCCCATACAGGTAGTGTCTCCAGATCTTCAACGCGAAAACGACTGCTGCCAACTCTAAATCATGAGTAGGATATTCTTTGAGTTGTCACGAGGCATAGGCTATGACTTTCCCATGTTGCATGAGAACACATCCTAACCCTTTTCCTGAAGCATCGCTGTAGATAACAAATCCATCCGAACCAGATGGTATTGTCAGAACAGGTGTCGAAATGAGTCTCCTCTTGAGTTCTTGGAAACTCTTCTCGCATTCCTCACTCCATACGAATTTTGTATCTTTCCGAGTCAGCTGAGTTAACGGAGTAGCGATTCGAGAAAATCCTTCCACAAATCTCCGATAATAACCAGCTAAGCCCAGAAAGCTACGTACTTCGGTTACCGACTTCGGTTGCTCCCAACTTTGTATGGCTTCAATCCGCATAACTCTTTTGTCGATCCTGTGCCATCTGTATACGTTGTCGAATCGTTTGGATCTTCTCTGTAGTCATGCGTACCAACTTTGGTCCCAACAATGTTGCTTCACCCACCTCGTCCCAGCATACTGGAGAACGACATTTTCTTCCATACAACGCCTCGAAAGGAGCCACACCTATGCTCGCCTGATAACTGTTGTTGTAGGAGAATTCCACCAATGGTAGGTACTTATCCCAACTCCCTTTGAGATCTAGGACACAGAGTCTTAATAGATCTTCAAGAGTTTGAATAGTCCTCTCTGATTGTTCGTCCATTTGAGGATGGTATGCCGAACTGAATCGTAAATCCGTGTCCATAGCTTTCTGCAAGCTAACCCAAAATTGTGAAGTGAATCTTGGGTCACGATCCGAAACTATGGATACTGACATGCCATGCAATCTCACAATCTCGTTCACGTACATACTAGTAAGACGTTCAAGGAAATAAGTCTCACGTATCGGTAAGAAATGAGCAGACTTGGTTAATCTATCAACAATAACCCAAATCGCATCTATGCCTTGAGAAACCTTGGGAAGACCTGTAACAAAATCCATGGTAATGTGTTCCCACTTCCATTTCGGTATCTCAAGTGGTTGCAATGGACCCTTTGGCACTTGATGCTCCGCCTTTACACGTTGACAAGTTAAACACCTCGAGATAAACTCCGCGATCTCTCTTTTCATATTGCTCCACCAAAATGTATGTCGAAGATCGTGATACATTTTGGTACTCCCAGGATGGATTGCAAACGGTGTGTTGTGTGCCTCCATCATTATTCTATGCTTCAAGTCAAAATCGTTAGGAACACAAAGTCTGGAGTTGACTCGAAGTATTCCTTCTTCATCGATTCTTGCTTCTGGAATAGCACCTTCTTGCACTTTCTTCTTCATACGCATCAGCTCTATGTCCGTAGCTTGAGCAGCTTTAACTTTATCGATTAAAGTCGGTTCTACTCGTATATTTGATATCATCATGTGGTACTTGGAGCCTTCATCTCTATCTCCATCCTTTGCAAGTCATACAAAATGGGCCTTTGTGTTAACAACATTGCACTCGTACCCGCATATGATCTTCTACTCAATGCGTCAGCTACTACGTTTGCTTTTCCAGGATGATATTGGATGGTATGATCGTAATCTTTCAACAGCTCGAGCCAACGTCGCTGTCGCATGTTGAGTTCCTTTTTGGTGAAGAAATATTTGAGGCTTTTATGATCTGTATAGATCTCCACTTTCTCCCCATACAGGTAGTGTCTCCAGATCTTCAACGCGAAAATGACTGCTGCCAACTCCAAATCATGAGTAGGATAATTCCTCTCATATTCTTTGAGTTGTTCGAGGCATAGGCTATGACTTTCCCATGTTGCATGAGAACACATCCTAACCCTTTGCCTGAAGCATCGCTGTAGATAACAAATCCATCCGAACCAGATGGTATTGTCAGAACAGGTGCCGAAATGAGTCTCCTCTTGAGTTCTTGGAAACTCTTCTCGCATTCCTCACTCCATACGAATTTTGTATCTTTCCGAGTCAGCTGAGTTAACGGAGTAGCGATTCGAGAAAATCCTTCCACAAATCTCCGATAATAACCAGCTAAGCCCAGAAAGCTACGTACTTCGGTTACCGACTTCGGTTGCTCCCAACTTTGTATGGCTTCAATCTTCGCCGGGTCGACAGATACTCCATGTTTTGACACCACGTGCCCAAGGAATGCTACTTCCTCAAGCCAGAACTCGCATTTCTTCAGTTTGGCATGTAGCTTGTTTTCACGAAGCCTTTGCAGTACCAGCTTCAAATGGCGCTCATGATCACGACTTTTTGGAATAGATGAGGATGTCATCAATAAAGACAACAACGAACTGATCTAAATATTCTTTGAATACACGGTTCATCATATCCATGAAAGCAGCAGGAGCATTAGTCAATCCAAAAGACATGACTAAGAATTCATAATGCCCGTACCGAGTTCTGAAGGCAGTCTTTGGAATATCCTCAGTTTTAATCTTCAGCTGATGATATCCAGAACGAAGATCGATCTTTGAAAAGAATTGTGCTCCTTGCAACTGGTCAAACAGGTCATCAATGCGAGGTAGCGGATACCTATTCTTGATAGTGACATGATTCAATTCTCGATAGTCGATACAAAGTCGCATACTCCCGTCTTTCTTCTTTACGAATAACACAGGAGCACCCCAAGGAGATGTACTAGGACGAATAAAACCGATGTCCAACAACTCCTGTAGTTGGACTTTTAACTCCTGAAGTTCAATAGGAGCCATTCGATATGGGGTTTTAGAAATGGGCTTTGTACCGGGTTCAAGGTCAATAAAGAATTCAACTTCACGTTCTGGGGGTAGACCAGGAAGTTCTTCAGGAAATACATCGGGAAATTCTCTAACAATAGAAATATTATTCAAATCTGACTTGTCTTTGTTCAAATCCATAACATGGGCTAAGAAAGCTTGACATCCGTTTTTCAATAAACGAATAGCTTTGTGGCTTGATATGACAGTGACTGATTTTAGTGGTTTAGTAGTTTGAATTCGTATGACAGGTTGGTTAGGAATATGAAAACTAACAACCTTACGAAAATAATCAATTTTAGCATGATGAGTGGTTAACCAATCAATTCCTAAAATCACATCAAAAGCAAGTATCTTTAAAGAGATAAGATCAACAGGTAATGTGATAGTGCCAACTTGGATCATGCAAGATTTATAAACTGTAGATGTAACGAAGGTTTCACCCAACGGAGTTTCAACAGATAAGTCAAAGTCCAATTTCTCCGGAGTCAAGTTTAAACGTTGAGCACAAGCAGGAGAGATAAAAGAATGGGTAGAACCGGTATCTAGTAAAGTATAAACTTCGCAAGAATTCAAGATTAGCTTACCCGTGATCACCTCGTTCGGGTTTCTCACGTTTTGGCCAGTCACGACAAACGCTCTTCCAGAAACCGCTGACTTCGACTTATCCGGGACATCTTTTGGAGTCACCATCCCCGCTGAACTTGGTTTTGCTACAGAACACTCTCGAGCTATATGACCCTCCTTTCCACAGTTATAACATACCTTGGATTGTTGTGGGCAGTTTGGGCTGATATGTCCCTCTTTCCCACATTTGTAACATATGACCGGTGGTCGTTCTCCTCCCCTAGAAACAGTTGATGTTTGTGCTGACGTCTTCACATTATCATTGTTGTACCTTCTCTTCTTGAAATCTCCTCCCGACTCGCTCCTTTTATTATCACGACCACGATTACCACCAGAGTGGTTACCGCTTTTGTCCGAATGTTTTCCTCCCTGCTGGTTTTCATTGCTTCGATGACTGCCGCCACCGGTATGACCCTGGTTGTGGTCCCTCGGTTGCACATACTCATTATCTCGCTCTAATAATTGAGCCCTGTTTACAACATCTGAATATAAAGAAAATTTATGAGAGATAAGATATTGTCGAATCTCGGGTTTTAGACCTCTCAGAAACATCCTTGTCATTCGTTCCTCATTTTCGACCAAATGAGGTGCAAACCTGGATAACTCTGCAAACTTCGCCTCGTACTGGGACACCGTCATGTTGTTTTGTTCCAGTCTGATAAACTCCACCTCCTTCATATGACGAATACTTTCAGGAAAGTACTTGTCATTGAACAGTTTTTGAAATGTTTCCCAGGACATGTTGAGTGCGTCAGGCTGGGTACGCTTCACAGACTCCCACCAGTAGTCTGCCTCACCGCGGAACATAAAAGTGGCGAATGGAACCTTCTGTTCCTCCGTGCATCCCAAGACATCTAATATCTTGGTAATTTGCTTGACCCATATTTCCGCCATGATCGGATCCGGCTTTCCCTTAAATTCTGGTGGTCCCAATTCTTTGAACTGCTTAGCTGTGACAAACCGCGCGTTGTTATCATTTTCACCGTATTCTGCACACGAGTCTCCCTCGTCTGATTTTGCATGAACTGCAAAAAGCTCCTAAACATTCCATCATTCATCGTTTGCTCGGTAACGTTGTTTATAGGAGGAATATTGCCTTCCTGTTGCACGTTCCCCTGGGTGGTGATCAAAGGTGTCTCCACGGTCTGATTTACTCCATTATTAACGTTCTCAGCTGCCATTCTTAAATACTGCCATAAAACAAGGGTTAATAGTCATGTCATATATTATCCCTATACTCTGACCGACCAAATAAACACCAAATAAACTTAGTCAGGTCATACTAGCGAAGGAATTCCCCGTCTCTCCCCTCCTAGTTCTTGTCTCACATCTCAGCCAGGGATCATATCCCTAAGCTCTGATACCAACTGTGACGCCCCCAAAATAGGTATACAACACCCATTCTGAGTCGCCAAATACATGGTACAGAAAGCAAACTACAACTTCAATAATACAATTGTCGTGCAAAATACGACAACACATACTGTGAGTTTAAATACAAATATTGTCTTCTAGACAATATCCACACTCAAATAAGTCCTCATTACAATTATTCAAACACTATTTTACAGAAATAGTGAGGACTGCTAAAACATCTTTCTAGAACCATCACTCCATACCCCGACTAGATCCTGCTATGTTCTCACCTCCTGAGAAGAAAAATGGAACAAAAAGGAAAAGGGTGAGCTCAACTAGCCCAGTAAAGAATATTATGACTAAGATAATATACAACAAATTATCGTTAGTATTCAACAGGAAAAAATCTGATAGAATATAATCGACAACAAGTTTTAGATCAACAACTGCAGCGGAAACAGCAAACCATTAGAAGAGTCAAGTAGAGAATGAATTCTACTATCTTCTAAGATTTAAAAGTCCATCATCAATATTTTATCCCTGTAACATCAATTAATAATCATCTTTAACCAAATATTCATCTTTGCACTACAGGCCAAAGATATTCATTTGTATCACCTGTCAGTCATGTTCATCTCAACACCTGTTCATCTTTGCACTACAGGCCAAAGATATTCATCAAGTAATCATACATCTTTGCACTACAGGCCAAAGATATTCAGTAATATCATCATTTAGGACTGAGGATGATGAAAAATATCTTAAAGAGAACGAATCCAGTGAGACAGAAGGACAAATAGTAGGGATTCGTATAACAGTTTATCCAAGATCAATAATACTTCATAATAATCAATTGTGAAGCAGAATTCAAAAATAAAGATCAAAACATGGATACAATCAAAGATAGTAACCATAATAGACATCTTGGACAAAAAGGGAAAATTTTATTTTTCGGTGAATAGTGCCGTATTCGTGAATAGTACCGTATACGTGAATAGTAACGTATACGTGAATAGTAATCCCGACACAAAAAGTTCCAAATTTGATAAAAACTTATGTTAATATTTCAGCATAATGATATTGAAGAAAATAATATCATTTAAGAAGAAAATAATATCCCTTACCTCAAAATATCAGTACTTCTGGTCGGAATACCGGTATAAGGCTGAAAGAAACTTGCTCTGATGAATAGAAACTCTCAAAGTATCTAAATACTCACAAAATACACTCAATAATCTAGAGAGAGAAAGAGAGAAAACTTGTTTCTGGTGTGATTTTCAATTCTAACTTAGCCCTCTATTTATAGGAAAATATTAGTACGTCGAAGCAGACTTAACCTGCAACCTGATGGCTTTACCTGCTACTATTCCCACCCACCACATTTGAATAAAAATTCAGCACATTTCTTCACCAACCAAGAGTGGGGCCCACCAATTCTAGAATTTTCCACCAAAATGATAAACTCCGAAAATTCAACAATTTCTGAACCAGTCATCTCGTAAAATTCATAATAAATCATACGTTCATTTTTAACGGTTCAAAATTTGTGGACATATACTCAACTTATATATGTATAACATATCCAAAAATTACCACGATCCAACGGTCGGATTAAAAATTATAACCCCCGCAAAATATCTCAAAAACCCTGATTTTTAATACCTCCATTCCGACAAAAATACTGATAAAAACCTCAACATTAACTCCTTCATTTTTAACCACAAAAATATATCCCTCATTTATATCCACATAAAATAAATATTTCCTTATCATATGAATCAATAATTAATTATTCACAAATAATATTACAGAATCACATTTATGACAACCAGGCCGTTCCCAGGAAAGAGGGGGCTTTCCAATAAGGATTTCTCCTTACTGGCGCGCAATTAGATGACCAAACCTCTCCTTAGACAGAACTTTCTAGACATTGCCAATAATGTTATCTAATAATATTATTCAAATAATATGAATTATTGATCTGATAAATAAAAATACTGTGCAGCAACAATTATTGAAACAACAATAATATAAAATATCAACGCAGCAATTATTGAATCAATAAAATAAAATATTGAATAATAACTACTGTAACAATTATTGAGTAGTGCCTTCTTACGTAAGAATCAATAATTGGTGCAATACCGTGTGCTACTGTATTTTAACCACCGGGTATTCCAACAGTATTAACGGTAACAACTACGCCGTTATTTATAAACAACTTATACTTGTCGTTTTCTTCATCCAATCGCTTTCCGTTATGGGGCCCACACAAGGCTGCGCCGTCGTACGAATATTCCCCGACAGCAAGAATATTCCACGACCAAACGAATATTCCCCGACAAAATGAATATTTTATAACCACTTGCTTATTTTGCAAAATTTGCACATTTCACCCATAACCAAAGTATTATATCAAATTAACCCCTTATTATTCACAATAATATTTAGAGAAAATTTGATTTTATTCATTAATAAGCTGGGGTCTTACAGTTACTATCTTTGATTGTATCCATGTTTTGATCATTATTTTTGAATTCTGCTTCAAAATTGGTTATTTCAGAATATTATTGAACTTGGATAAACTATAATACGAATCCTTAGTATTTGATCTTTTATCTCACTGGATTCGTTTTCTTTAAAATATTTTTCATCATCCTCAGTCCTAAATGATGATACAAATGAATATCTTTGGCCTGTAGTGCAAAGATGAATGATTACCTGATGAATATCTTTGGCCCGTAGTGCAAAGATGAATAGGAGTTGAAATGAACATGACCAACTGGTGATACAAATGAATATCTTTGGCCTGTAGTGCAAAGATGAATATTTGATTCAAGATGAATATTGATTGATGTTACAGGGATAAAATATTGATGATGGACTTTTAAATCTTAGAAGATAATAGAATTTTTTTTCTACTTGACTCTTCTAATGGATTGTTGTTTCTGCTGTAGTTGTTGATCTAAAACTTGTTGTCGATTATGTTCTATTAAATTTTTCCCTATTGAAAACTAATGATAATTTATTGTATATTATCTTAGTCATAATATTCCTTACTGGGCTAGTTGAGCTCACCTTTTTTTGTTCCATTTTTCTCAGGAGGCGAGAATATAGCGGGAACTAGTCGGGGTGCGGAGTGATATTTTCAGTCAGTGGTGTTAGCAGTCCTCACTATTTTATAAAATAGTGTGATAATAATTGTAATAAGGACTCCTTTTGAGTTTGTATACTCTCTAGTAGAGAATAATTGTATTCAAACTCATAGTATTGGGTTGTTGTATTTTATACAACAATTGTATTAATGAAGTTGTAGTTGTTTCTGTACCAAGTATTTGGCGACTCATAATGGGTGATGTATACCTATTTTGGGGGCGTCACAGTTGGTATCAAAGTTTAGGGATATGATCCCTGGCTGAGATGTGAGACAAGAACTAGGAGGGGAGAGACGGAGAATTCCTTCGCTAGTATGACCTGACTAAGTTTATTTGGTATTTATTTGGTCGGTCAGAGTATAGGGATAATATATGACATGACTATTAACCCTTGTTTTATGGCAGTATTTAAGAATGACAGCTGAGAACGTTAATAATGGCGTGAATGAGATTGTGAAGACACCTTTGATCACCACCCAGGGGAACGTGCAACAGGAAGGCAATATTCCTCCTGTAAACAACACTACCGAGCAAACGATGAATGATGAAATATTTAGGAGTTTTTTACAGTTCATACAAAATCAGACGAGGGAGACTCGTGTACAAAATACGGGTGGAAATGCTAGCAATGCGCGGCTTATCACAGCCAAGCAGTTCAAAGAGTTGGGACCACCAGAATTTAAGGGAAAGCCGAATCCGATCATGGCAGAAACGTGGGTCAAGCAAATTACCAAGATATTCGATGTCTTGGGATGCACGGAGGAACAAAAGGTTCCATTCGTCACCTTTATGTTCCGCGGTGAGGCAGACTACTGGTGGGAGTCTGTGAAGCGTACCCAGCCTGACGCATTCAATATGTCCTGGGAAACATTTCAGAAACTGCTCAATGACAAGTACTTTCCTGAAAGTATTCGTCATATGAAGGAGGTGGAGTTTATCAGACTGGAACAAAACAACATGACGGTGTTCCAGTACGAGGCGAAGTTTACAGAGTTATCCAGGTTTGCACCTCATTTGGTAGAAAATGAGGAACGAATGACAAGGATGTTTCTGAAAGGTCTAAAGCCCGAGATTCGGCAATATCTTATCTCTCATAAATTTTTTTTATATTCAGATGTTGTAAACATGACTCAATTATTAGAGCGAGATAATGAGTATGTTCAATCGAGGGACCACAACCAGGGTCATACCGGTGGCAGCGGTCATCAGAGCAATGACAACCAGAGGGAAGGAAAACATTCGGATAAAAACGGTAACCACTCTGGCGGTAATCATGGCCATGATAATAGAAGGAGCGAGTCGGGAGGAGATTTCAAAAGGAGAAGGTACAACAACGATAACGTGAAGACGTCACCACCAGCATCAGCTGTTTCTAGGGGAGGAGAACGACCACCGGTCGTATGTTACAAATGCGGGAAAGAGGGACACATCAGCCCAAACTGCCCACAACAGTTCAAGGTATGATATAACTGTGGAAAAGAAGTTCATATAGCTAAAGATTGTCTTGTTACGAAACCAAGTTCAATGGGGATAGTGACTCCGAAGGCTGTTCCGGACAAGTCAAAGTCGGTGGTTCTTGGAAGGGCGTTTGTCTTGACTGCCCAAAACGCGAGGAACCCAAACGAGGTGATCACGGGTAAGCTAATCATAAACTCTTGCGAAGTTTATACCTTATTAGATACCGGTTCTACCCATTCTTTTATCTCTCCTGCTTGTGCTCAACGTTTAAACTTGACCTCGGAGAAATTAGACTTTGACTTATCTGTTGAAACTCCGTTAAGAGAAACTTTCGTTACATCTACTGTTTATAAATCTTGCTTGATTCAAGTTGGTACCATCACATTACTTGCCGACCTTATTTCGTTGAAAATTCTTGCATTTGATGTGATTTTAAGGATTGATTGGTTAACCACGCATCATGCTAAAATTGATTATTTTTGTAAGGTTGTTATTTTCATATTCCTAACCAACCTATTATGCGAATTCAAACAACTAAACCATTAAAGTCAATCACTGTAAGATCCCAGCTTATTAATGAATAAAATCAAATTTTTTCTAAATATTATTGTGAATAATAAGGGGTTAATTTGATATAATTCTTTGGTTATGGGTGAAATGTGCAAATTTTACAAAATAAACAAGTGGTTATAAAATATTCATTTTGTCGGGGAATATTCGTTTGGTCGTGGAATATTCTTGCTGTCGGGGAATATTCGTACGACGGCGCAGCCTTGTGTGGTCCCCATAACGAAAAGCGATTGGATGAAGAAAATGACAAGTATAAGTTATTTATAAATAACGGCGTAGTTGTTACCATTAATACTGTTGGAATACCCGGTGGTTAAAATACAGTAGCACACGGTATTGCACCAATTATTGATTCTTACGTAAGAAGGCACTACTCAATAATTGTTACAGTCGTTATTATTCAATATTTTATTTTATTGATTCAATAATTGCTGCGTTGATATTTTATATTATTGTTGTTTCAATAATTGTTGCTGCACAATATTTTCTTTTATCAGATCAATAATTCATATTATTTGAATAATATTATTAGATAACATTATTGGCAATGCCTATAAAGTTCTGTCTAAGGAGAGGTTTGGTCATCTAATTGCGCGCCAGTAAGGAGAAATCCTTATTGGAAAGCCCCCTCTTTCCTGGGAACGGCCTGGTTGTCATAAATGTGATTCTGTAATATTATTTGTGAATAATTAATTATTGATTCATATGATAAGGAAATATTTATTTTATGTAGATATAAATGAGGGATATATTTTTGTGGTTAAAAATAAAGGAGTTAATGTTGAGGTTTTTATCAGTATTTTTATCGGAATGGAGGTATTAAAAATCAGGGTTTTTGAGATATTTTGCGGGGGTTATAATTTTTAATCCGATCGTTGGATCGTGGTAGTTTATGGATATGTTATACATATATAAGTTGAGTATATGTCCACAAATTTTGAACCGTTAAAAATGAACGTATGATTTATTATGAATTTTACGAGATGACTGGTTCAGAAATTGTTGAATTTTCAGAGTTAATCATTTTGGTGGAAAATTCTAGAATTGGTGGGCCCCACTCTTGGTTGGTGAAGAAATGTGCTGAGATTTTTATTCAAATGTGGTGGGTGGGAATAGTAGCAGGTAAAGCCATCAGGTTGTAGGTTAAGTCTGCTTCGGCGTGCTAATATTTTCCTATAAATAGAGGGCTAAGTTAGAATTGAAAATCACACCAGAAACAAGTTTTCTCTCTTTCTCTCTCTAGATTATTGAGTGTATTTTGTGAGTATTTAGATACTTTGAGAGTTTCTATTCATCAGAGCAAGTTTATTTCAGCCTTATACCGGTATTCCGACCAGAAGTACTGATATTTTGAGGTAAGGGATATTATTTTCTTCTTAAATGATATTATTTTCTTCAATATCATTATGCTGAAATATTGATATGAACTTTTTATCAAATTTGGAACTTTTTGTGTCGGGGTTACTATTCACGTATACGTTACTATTCACATATACGGCACTACTCACGAATACGACACTATTCACCGAAAAATAAAATTTTCCCTTTTTGTCCAAGATATCTATTATGGTTACTATCTTTGATTGTATCCATGTTTTGATCTTTATTTTTGAATTCTGCTTCACAATTGATTATTATGAAGTATTATTGATCTTGGATAAACTGTTATACGAATCCCTACTATTTGTCCTTCTGTCTCACTGGATTCGTTCTCTTTAAGATATTTTTCATCATCCTCAGTCCTAAATGATGATATTACTGAATATCTTTGGCCTGTAGTGCAAAGATGTATGATTACTTGATGAATATCTTTGGCCTGTAGTGCAAAGATGAACAAGTGTTGAGATGAACATGACTGACAGGTGATACAAATGAATATCTTTGGCCTTTAGTGCAAAGATGAATATTTGGATAAAGATGATTATTAATTGATGTTACAGGGATAAAATATTGATGATGGACTTTTAAATCTTAGAAGATAGTAGAATTCATTCTCTACTTGACTCTTCTAATGGTTTGCTGTTTCCGCTGCAGTTGTTGATCTAAAACTTATTGTCGATTATATTCTATTAGATTTTTCCCTGTTGAATACTAATGATAATTTGTTGTATATTATCTTAGTCATAATATTCTTTACTGGGCTAGTTGAGCTCACCCTTTTCCTTTTTGTTCTATTTTTCTTCTCAGGAGGTGAGAACATAGCAGGATCTAGTCGGGGTATGGAGTGATGGTTCTAGAAAGATATTTTAACAGTCCTCACTATTTATGTAAAATAATGTTTGAATAATTGTATTGAGGACTTATTTGAGTGTGGATATTGTCTAGAAGACAATATTTGTATTTAAACTCACAGTATGTGTTGTCGTATTTTGCACGACAATTGTATTATTGAAGTTGTAGTTTGCTTTCTATACCATGTATTTGGTGACTCAGAATGGGTGTTGTATACCTATTTTGGGGGCGTCACAATCACTGTCATTTCAAGCCATAAAGCTATTCGTTTATTGAAAAACGGATGTCAAGCTTTCTTAGCAATGTCACGGGCTTGAACAAAAACACGTCAGATTTGAATAAAATTTCTGTTGTTAATGAATTTCCTGACGTATTTCCTGAAGAACTTCCCGGTCTACCTCCAGAACGTGAAGTTGAATTCTTTATTGACCTTGAATCTGGTGCAAAGACCATTTCTAAAACCCCATATCGAATGGCTCCTATTGAACTTCAGGAGCTAAAGGTCTAACTACAGAAGTTGTTGGACATCGGTTTTATTCGTCCTAGTACATCTCCTTGGGGTGCTCCTGTGTTATTCATAAAGAAGAAAGACGGGAGTATACGACTTTGTATCGACTACCGAGAATTGAATCATGTCACTATCAAGAATAAGTATCCGCTACCTCGTATTGATGACCTGTTTGACCAGTTGCAAGGAGCACAATTCTTTTCAAAGATCGATCTTCGTTCTGGATGTGACGCCCCCAAAATTAGGTATACATCACCCATCTTGGGTCGTCAGATACATAGTACAGAATACAAATACAACTTACTAATACAGCTGTCGTGTACAATACGACAAAACATAAACTGTGAGTTTGAATACAAATATTATCTTCTAGAGAGTATTCATACTCAAAAGGAGTCCTCATTACATTTATTAACACACTATTACATAGAATAGTGAGGACTACTAACTAATTCTATCATTCGAACCATCACTCCGTTCCCCAACTTGCCCCAGCTACGTTCTCATTTCCTGAAGAGAACAGTGAAAGAAAGGGTAAGCTCAACTAGCCCAGTAAGAAATATTATGACTAAGATAATGCAGAATAAATTATCATTAGCCTTCAACAATGTTAAACTGATAAAATATAATAGACATCAAGTTTAACTGCATTGGAACAAGCAATCCATTAAAAGAGTCAAGTAGAAAATAAACTCTACTATCTTTTATGATTTAAAAGGTTTTTCAACACTGTTATCGCTGTGACTCAGCTTAATAAAATAATCCACATCATCGAATCACCCCTGCACTACGGCCAAGGATATTCGTGTATTCATTAATGGTCATGATCATGCCAACAACTGTCCATCAATGCACTACGGGCCAATGATGACTTTTACCACATCATTTGTAACATTACGGTCATGATTATACCGAATAATCCCTGGTCATAATCATACCAAGTCCATCTATGCACTACATGCCACAGATGACTTTCAACATTTTATAAACATGAGGATGATGACAATGATATAAGAATTCAATAAAACAAGTTCAAGAGTTAATTTATTCAAGAATTAATAACGTCCAAATTGTCAACATGATACTACTTTGTGGAGTAAATTTCAAGAATGCTTAGAAGAATATTTTCATGAAAAGATACTGGATGAAACGCAATTATCAAGGATATTCCAAAAATTTCATGGAGTATAGAAGTCAAAACTTAACCAACTGAGTATAATAAAGAATGTAATAATAAAAGAAATCACCATGCATGCGATAGACCGCACAGATAGGTTATTCCAACAGAATAATAAATAATGGAACCAGGTCCGGCGTAAACGCACAGACAGGATATTCCGACAGAATAATAAATAATGGAACCAGGTCCGGCGTAAACGCACAGACAGGATATTCCGACAGAATAATAAATAATGGAACCAGGTCCAGTGTAAAACACACAGACAGGATGTTCCAACAGAATAATAACAAGACGGAACCAGGTCCGGTGTTAAACACACAGACAGGATGTTCCAACAGAATAATAATAAAAACGGAACCAGGTCCGGTGTAAAATACACAGACATGATGTTCCAACAGAATAATAGAAGAATGTCACCAAGTATAGGGTAGACCGCGTATACAGGTTATTCCAACAGAATAATAAGAAATGGAATAACAACAGTTCTCTTCATGAATAAGAAAGAATAACACCCCTTACCGTTTTAAAGAAGAGCTGAAATAAGGAAGTAGTTAAGTAGCAGAATACTCTTCTTCTCTCTCTCTCTATAGTTTCTCTCTATAGTTTCTCTCTCTAGAGCTCAGTGAATTCGTAAGAAATAATGAAGGAATGAGCTGCTATTTATAAAAAAATAGAATGCATAGTAACTAATCTATGAACGGTCCAGATTGATTACTTTAATCTGACGGTCCATATTTAAAGAAAAATCTTTTAAATAAAATATAATATATTCTATTTATAGAATAACTTTAATAAAGTATTCTGTTTTATATAAAAAGATGTTTCTGTTTTATTACGTTAATAATACGAATAAAATAAAACGTCATTATCGCTAAATAATTCATATTATTAACTGACAATAATTGAATCAAACTGAGTGACTTCTCACATAAGCATTAATAATCAATACCGTGTGCTACTATGCAACCACACGTATTACTGTACTTTTACTACCGAGTAGTTCAACAGTAACAATGGTAAAACTTCCGCCGTTATTTTTAATAAAATATTTTTGTCATTTTCTCAATCCGACAATAATTTCGTTGTGGGGTCCACCAATGATTGTGTCGTTGTACGAATATTTCCTGTTAAAACGAATATTTCCCGACCAATCGAATATTATATAAAAACTTGCGTACTTTGCAAAATTTATAAATATTACCCACAACTATAACATTATATCAAATTAACTCCATAATATTCAAAAATGATATTTATAGAAAATTCATCTTTATTTATAAAAGTTGGGGTCTTATAACCTCCCCTTCTTATGAAATTTCGCCCTCGAAATTAGGGTACGTACCTGGTATGTCAAAGAGATAAGGATACCTTGATTTCATTTCAGATTCTAACTCCCAAGTCATTTCCTCAACATCGTGGTTTCTCCACAAAACTTTGACTTGAGGTATAACCTTGGAGCGTAGAATATGTTCCTTCTTATCCAAGATTTGAACAGGAACTTCTTCATACGTCAAATCCTCCGCTATTTCGTCCGGTTCTAACTCAATAATGTGGTTCGGGTCTTCCACATATTTGCGTAACATGGATATGTGAAAAACGTTATGAACACGAGATATACTTGGCGGTAAAGCGAGTCTATAAGCCACAGTTCCTACTCGATCGAGGATTAAAAATGGACTGATGAATCGAGGATTGAGCTTTCCTCTCTTTCCAAATCTTGTAACTCCTTTCCATGGAGCAACACATAAGAACACATGATCTCCTACATCAAATTCCACGTCCTTTCGATGAAGATCAGCATAACTCTTTTGTCGATCTTGTGAGGTTTTTATACGTTGTCGGATCGTTTGAATCTTTTCTATAGTCATACGTACCAACTCCGGTCCCAACAACGTTGCTTCACCCACCTCATCCCAGCATACTGGAGAACGACATTTTCTTCCATGCAATGCTTCGAATGGAGCCATGCCAATACTTGCTTGATAACTGTTATTGTAGGAAAACTCCACCAATGGTAAGAACTTGTCCCAACTTCTCTTGAAGTCAAAGACACAGAGTCTTAATAGATCTTCAAGAGTTTGAATAGTCCTCTCTGATTGTCCGTCCGTCTGAGGATGATATGCTAAACTAAATCGTAAATCCGTGCCCATAGCTTTTTGTAAACTAACCCAAAATCGTGAAGTGAATCTTGGGTCTCGGTCAGAAACTATGGATACTGGCATACCATGCAGTCTTACAATCTCGTTTATGTACATACGAGCAAGACGTTCAAGTGTATAAGTTTCTCGTATCGGTAAGAAATGAGCAGACTTGGTCAATCTATCAACAATGACCCAAATCGCATCAATACCTTGAGAAACCCTAGGAAGACCGGTAACGAAATCCATGGTAATGTGCCCCCACTTCCATTCTGGAATTTCAAGTGGTTGCAATGGACCTTTTGGTACTTGATGCTCCGCTTTGACTCGTTGACAAGTTAGACACCTTGAGATAAACAACGCTATCTCTCTCTTCATATTGCTCCACCAAAATGTATGACGAAGATCATGATACATTTTGGTACTTCCAGGATGGATTGCAAACGGTGTGTTGTGCGCCTCCATCATGATTTCAAACTTTAAATCAGGGTTGTTAGGAACACAAAGTCTGGAGTTGACTCGAAGTATTCCTTCTTCATCGATTCTTTCTTCCGGCATAGCACCTTCTTGCACTTTCTTCCTTATACGCATCAGCTCCAGGTCTGTAGCTTGAGCAACTTTAACTTTATCGATTAAAATCAGTTCTACTCGTATATTCGTTATCATTACATGGGTCCCTGGAGTCTTTAACTCTATCTCCATCCTTTACAAGTCACACAAAATGGGCCTTTGTGTTGACAGTATCGTACTCGTACTTGCATATGATCTTCTTCTCAACGTGTCAGCTACCACGTTCACTTTTCCACGATGATATTAAATGGTACGATCGTAATCTTTAACAGCTCGAGCCAACGTCTTTGGCGCCTGATACGTTCGTTTTAAGTAAAGAAATATTTGAGGGTTTAAGAAATGGGTTTTGTACTGGGGTCAATACAAAATTCGATTTCACGCTCTAGGGGTAGGCCAGGAAGTTCTTCGGGAAATACGTCAGGAAATTTATTAACAACAGAAATATCATTCAAAGCTGACGTATTTTTGTTTAGATCTGTGACATGAGCTAAGAAAGCTTGACATCCTTTTTTCAATAAACGAATAGCTTTATGGCTTGAGATGACAGCGATTGATTTTAATGGTTTGGTTGCTTGAATTCGCATAATAGGTCGATTAGGAATATGAAAGCTAACAACCTTACGAAAATAATCAATTTTTGCATGATAAGTAGTTAACCAATCAATCCCTAGAATCACGTCAAATGCAAGTATTTTTAATGAAATAAGATCGACAGGTAATGTGTGGGTACCAACTTGAACCAAACAAGACTTATAAATCGTGGATGTAATGAAGGTTTCTCCCAATGGAGTTTCAACTGCTAAGTCAAAGTCTAATTTCTCCGGAATCAAATTTAATCGATGAGCGCAAGTAGGAGAAATAAAAGAATGGGTAGAACCGGTATCAAATAAAGTATAGACTTCGTTAGAGTTTATGATAAGCTTACCTGTGATGACCTCATTCGGGTTTCTTGCTTTCTGGGAGTTCACAACAAACGCTCTCCCTTGCACAACCGGTTTTGACTTTTCTGGGACGGCCTTTGGTGCCTCCATCCTAGCTGAATTTGTCTTCGGTAAACGATAAAATCGGGCTAAATGACCTTCTCTTCCACAATTATAACATGCTTTAGAAGGCATCGCGCAGTTTGGACTGATGTGCCCCTCCCCTCCACATTTAAAACATATGATAGGTGGTCGTTCTCCTTCCTTAACAACAGGTGCTGGTGCTGACGTCTTTCCATCATTGTTGAATCTCCTCTTCTTGAAATAACCATTCTTATTGTTTTGGCCCTGATTACCACCGAAGTGGTTACCATTTCTGGCCTGTTGATTCCCTCCACGCTTGTTGTCACCGCTTCGATGACTGCTCTCACTGGTATTATCATTTTGCCGACTGCTCTCTTTTGGTTGCGTTGACTCATTATCGCGCTCCACTAACTGAGCCCTATTCACAACATCTGAATACAAACACAGTTTATGAGAAATAAGATGTTGACGTATCTCAGGTTTCAAACCTCGTAAAAATATCCGCGTCATTCTTTCTTCATTATCCACCAGGTGGGACGCAAACCGGGATAACTTCGCAAATTTTGCCTCGTACTGCGACACGGTCATATTATTCTGCTCCAATTTGATGAACTCCACCTCCTTCATGTGACGAATACTCTCGGAAAAGTATTTGTCGTTAAACAGCTCTTGGAACTTCTCCCAAGACATCTTCAGTGCGGCAGGTTGAGTACGCTTTATCGATTTCCACCAGTAATCTGCCTCTCCTCGCAACATAAAGGCGGCAAAGGGAACCTTTTGCTCCTCGGAGCAACCCAAGACATCAAATATCTTGGTGATCTGCTTTATCCATGTTTCAGCTACAAGTGGTTTGGGTTCTCCCTTAAACTCCGGTGGTCCCAGCTCCTTAAACTGTTTAGCAGTGACCGCCTGAGAGTTTCCAGTATTTCCACCTACGTTGTGGACAGGAGCCGCTTTCACCTGTTGTTGCATGAATTGCATAAAACCTCTGAACATTCCATCATTCATCATCTGGTCAGTGTTGTTGTTTGCATGAGGATTGTCACCTTCCTGATGAACATTATCCTGATTATTGATATGTGGTGAATCAATAATCGCCTGTGCTCCATTGCTATTCTCAACATTCTCAGATGCCATTTTCAGATATTGCCACAAAATAAAAGTTAATTGATATGTCATATATTATCCTTATATTATGACCGACCAATTAAATACCATGCAAATAAACTTAGGTAGGTCATACTAGCGAAGGAATTCCCCGTCTCTCCCCTCCTAGTTCTATTCTCACATCTTAGCCAGGGATCATATCCCTAAGCTCTGATACCAACTGTGACGCCCCCAAAATTAGGTATTCATCACCCATCTTGGGTCGTCAGATACATAGTATAGAATACAAATACAACTTACTAATACAACTGTCGTGTACAATACGACAAAACATAAACTGTGAGTTTGAATACAAATATTATCTTCTAGAGAGTATTCATACTCAAAAGGAGTCCTCATTACATTTATTAACACACTATTACATAGAATAGTGAGGACTACTAACTAATTCTATCATTCGAACCATCACTCCGTTCCCCAACTTGCCCCAGCTACGTTCTCATTTCCTGAAGAGAACAGTGAAAGAAAGGGTGAGCTCAACTAGCCCAGTAAGAAATATTATGACTAAGATAATGCAGAATAAATTATTATTAGCCTTCAACAATGTTAAACTGATAAAATATAATAGAGATCAAGTTTAACTTCATTGGAACAAGCAATCCATTAAAAGAGTCAAGTAGAAAATAAACTCTACTATCTTTTATGATTTAAAAGGTTTTTCAACACTGTTATCGTGTGACTCAGCTTAATAAAATAATCCACATCATCGAATCACCCCTGCACTACGGCCAAGGATATTCGTGTATTCATTAATGGTCATGATCATGCCAACAACTGTCCATCAATGCACTACGGGCCAATGATGACTTTTACCACATCATTTGTAACATTACGGTCATGATTATACCGAATAATCCCTGGTCATAATCATACCAAGTCCATCTATGCACTACATGCCACAGATGACTTTCAACATTTTATAAACATGAGGATGATGACAATGATATAAGAATTCAATAAAACAAGTTCAAGAGTTAATTTATTCAAGAATTAATAACGTCCAAATTGTCAACATGATACTACTTTGTGGAGTAAAATTCAAGAATGCTTAGAAGAATATTTTCATGAAAAGATATTGGATGAAACGCAATTATCAAGGATATTCCACAAATTTTATGGAGTATAGAAGTCAAAACTTAAGCAACTGAGTACAATAAAGAATGGAATAACAAAAGAAATCACCATGCATGCGATAGAGCGCACAAACAGGTTATTCCAACAGAATAATAAATAATAGAACCAGGTCCGGCGTAAACGCACAGACAGGATATTCCGACAGAATAATAAATAATGGAACCAGGTCCGGCGTAAACGCACAGACAGGATATTCCGATAGAATAATAAATAATGGAACCAGGTCCGGTGTAAAACACACAGACAGGATGTTCCAACAGAATAATAACAAGACGGAACCAGGTCCGGTGTAAAACACACAGACAGGATGTTCCAACAGAATAATAATAAAAACGGAACCAGGTCCGGTGTAAAACACACAGATAGGATGTTCCAACAGAATAATAGAAGAATGTCACCAAGTATAGGGTAGACCGCGTATACAGGTTATTCCAACAGAATAATAAGAAATGGAATAACAACAGTTCTCTTCATGAATAAGAAAGAATAACACCCCTTACCGTTTTAAAGAAGAGCTGAAATAAGGAAGTAGTTAAGTAGCAGAATACTCTTCTTCTCTCTCTCTATAGTTTCTCTCTATAGTTTCTCTCTCTAGAGCTCAGTGAATTCGTAAGAAATAATGAAGGAATGAGCTGCTATTTATAGAAAAATAGAATGCATAGTAACTAATCTATGAACGGTCCAGATTGATTACTTTAATCTGACGGTCCATATTTAAAGAAAAATCTTTTAAATAAAATATAATATATTCTATTTATAGAATAACTTTAATAAAGTATTCTGTTTTATATAAAAAGATGTTTCTGTTTTATTATGTTAATAATACGAATAAAACAAAACGTCATTATCGCTAAATAATTCATATTATTAACTGACAATAATTGAATCAAACTGAGTGACTTCTCACATAAGTATTAATAATCAATACCGTGTGCTACTATGCAACCACACGTATTACTGTACTTTTACTACCGAGTAGTTCAACAGTAACAATGGTAAAACTTCCACCGTTATTTTTAATAAAATATTTTTGTCGTTTTCTCAATCCGACAATAATTCCGTTGTGGGGTCCACCAATGATTGTGTCGTTGTACGAATATTTCCTGTTAAAACGAATATTCCCCGACCAATCGAATATTATATAACAACTTGCGTACTTTGCAAAATTTATAAATATTAACCACAACTATAACATTATATCAAATTAACTCCATAATATTCAAAAATGATATTTATAGAAAATTCATCTTTATTTATAAAAGTTGGGGTCTTACACTGGATATCATCAGCTGAAGATTAAAACTGAGGATATTCTAAAGACTGCTTTCAGAACTCGGTACGGGCATTATGAATTCTTAGTCATGTCGTTTGGATTGATTAATGCTCCTGCTGCTTTCATGGATATGATGAACCGTGTGTTCAAAGAATATTTGGATCAGTTCGTTGTTGTCTTTATTGATGACATCATCATTTATTCCAAAAGTTGTGAAGATCATGAGCGCAATTTGAAGCTGGTACTGCAAAGGCTTCGTGATAACAAGCTATATGCCAAGCTGAAGAAATGCTAGTTCTGGCTTGAGGAAGTAGCATTCCTTGGGCACGTGGTGTCAAAACATGGAGTATCTATCGACCCGGCAAAGATTGAAGCCATACAAAGTTGGGAGCAGCCGAAGTCGGTTACCGAAGTACGTAGCTTTCTGGACTTAACTGGTTACTATCGGAGATTCGTGGAAGGATTTTCTCGAATCGCTACTCCGTTAACTCAGCTGACTCTTAAAGATATAAAATTCGGTTGGAGCGAGGATTGTGAGAAGAGTTTTCAAGAACTCAAGAGAAGACTCATTTCGTCACCTATTCTGACAATACCATCTGGTTCGGATGAATTTGTTATCTACAGCGATGCTTCGGGCAAAGGGTTAGGATGTGTTCTCATGCAACATGGGAAAGTCATAGCCTATGCCTCGCGACAACTCAAAGAATATGAGAGGAATTATCATACTCATGATTTGGAGTTGGTAGCAGTTATTTTTGCGTTGAAGATCTGGAGACACTACCTGTATGGGAAAAAAGTGGAGATCTAAACAGATCATAAAAGCCTCAAATATTTCTTCACCCAAAAGGAACTCAACATGCGGCAACGACGTTGGCTCGAGCTGCTGAAAGTTTACGATTATACCATCCAATATCATCTTGGAAAAGCGAACGTAGTAGTTGACGCATTGAGTAGAAGATCATACGCGGGTACGAGTGCAATGTTGTTAACACAAAGGCCCATTTGTATGACTTGCAAAGGATGGAGATAGAGATGAAGGCTCTAAGTACCCTCGTGATGATATCAAGCATACAAGTAGAACCAACTTTAATCGATAAAGTTAAAGCTGCTCAAGCCACGGACATGGAGTTGATGCGTATGAAGAAAAAAGTGCAAGAAGGTGCTATTCCAGAAGCAAGAATCGATGAAGAAGGAATACTTCGAGTCAACTCTAGACTTTGTGTTCCTAACGATTTTGACTTGAAGCATAGAATCATGATGGAGGCACACAACACACCGTTTGCAATCTATCCTGGGAGTACCAAAATGTATCACGATCTTCGACATATATTTTGGTGGAGCAATATGAAAAGAGAGATCGCGGAGTTTATCTCGAGGTGTTTAACTTGTCAACGTGTAAAGGCGGAGCATCAAGTACCAAAGGGTCCGTTGCAACCACTTGAGATTTCAAAATGGAAGTGGAAACACATTACTATGGATTTCGTTACGGGTCTTCCCAAGGTTTCTCAAGGCATAAATGCTATTTGGGTTATTGTTGATAGATTAACCAAGTCTACCCACTTCTTACCTATACGTGAGACTTATTCCCTTGAACGTCTTGCTAGTATGTACGTAGATGAGATTGTGAGATTGCATGGCATGCCAGTATCCATAGTTTCAGATCGTGACCCAAGATTCACTTTACGATTTTAGGTTAGCTTGCAGAAAGCTATGAGCACGGATTTATGATTCAGTTCGGCATACCATCCTCAAACGGATGGACAATTAGAGAGGACTATTCAAACTCTTGAAGATCTATTAAGACTCTGTGTCCTAGATTTCAAAGGGAGTTGGGATAAGTACCTACTATTGGTGGAATTCTCCTACAACAATAGTTATCAAGCAAGTATAGGCATGGCTCCATTCGAGGCGTTATATGGAAGAAAATGTCATTCTCCAGTATGCTGGGACGAGGTGGGTGAAGCAACATTGTTGGGACCAAAATTGGTACGCATAACTACAGAGAAGATCCAAACGATTCGACAACGTATACAAACGGCACATGATCGACAAAAGAGTTATGCGGATCTTCATAGGAAGGACGTGGAATTTAATATTGGGGATCATATATTGTTACGTGTTGTACCATGGAAGGGAGTTACAAGATTTGAGAAGAGAGGAAAGCTCATTCCACAATTTGTTGGTCCATTTGAAATTCTTGACCGAATAGGAAATGTGGCCTATAGACTCGCATTACCTACAAGCATGTCTCGTACTCATAATATTTTTTACATATCTGTGCTTCGTAAATATATGAAAGACCCGAACCACATTATTGATTTAGAACCGGACGAGATAGCTGAAGATTTAACATACGAGGAGGTACCTGTTAAGATATTGGATAGGAAAGAGCATGTCCTACGCACGAAGGTTATACCACAAGTTAAGGTTTTGTGGAGAAACCATGCTATTGAAGAAATGACCTGAGAGTTGGAATCAGAAATGAAAGCGAGGTATCCTCACCTTTTCGAAACACCAGGTACGTACGTCAATTTCGAAGACGAAATTTCATAAGGAGGGGACGACATTTCCTGGGAACGGCCTGGTTGTCATAAATATGATTCCGTAATATTATTTGTGAATAATTAATTATTGATTCATATGATAAGGAAATATTTATTTTATGTGGATATAAATGAGGGATATATTTTTGTGGTTAAAAATGAAGGAGTTAATGTTGAGGTGTTTTTGTCAGAATGGAGGTATTAAAAATCAAATTAGGGTTTTTGAGATATTTTGCGGGGGTTATAAATTTTAATCCGACCGTTGGATCGTTATGATTTTTGGATATGTTATACTTATATAAGTTGAGTATATGTCCACAAATTTTGAACCATTAAAAATAAACGTATGATTTGTTATGAATTTTACGAGATGACTGGTTCAGAAATTGTTGAATTTTTGGAGTTTATCATTTTGGTGGAAAATTCTAGAATTGGTGGGCCCCACTTTTGGTTGGTAAGAAAATGTGCTGAGATTTTTATTCAAATATGGTAGGCTTGAATAGTAGCAGGTAAAGCCATTAGGTTGCAGGTTAAGTCTGCTTCGGCGTGCTAATAATTTTCTATAAATAGAAGGCTAAGTTAGAATTAAAAATCACACCAGAAATAAGTTTTCTCTCTTTCTCTCTCTAGATTATTGAGTGTATTTTGTGAGTATTTAGATAATTTGTAAGTTTCTATTCATCAGTGCAAGTTTTCTTCAGCCTTTTACCGATATTTCAATCAGAAGTACTGGTACTTTGAGGTAAGGGGTGTTATATTTTTCTTAAAATGATATTTTCTTCAATATCATTATACCAAAATGTTGGTATGAACTTTTTTATCAAATTTAGAACTTTTTGTGTCGGGGTTACTATTCACGTATACTGCACTATTCACGTATACGGCACTATTCACGAATACGACACTATTCACCGAAAAATAAAATTTTCTTCTTTTTGTCCAAGTTGTCTATTTTGGTTACTATCTTTGATTGTATCCATGTTTTGATCATTATTTTTGAATTCTGCTTCAAAATTAGTTATTTCGGAATATTATTGAACTTGAATAAACTGTAATACGAATCCTTAGTATTTGATCTTTTGTCTCACTAGATTAGTTTTTTTTAAAATATTTTTCATCATCCTCAGTCCTAAATGATGATACAAATGAATATCTTTGCCCTGTAGTGCAAAGATGAATGATTACCTGGTGAATATCTTTGGCCCGTAGTGCAAAGATGAACATGTGTTGAGATGAACATGACCAACTGGTGATACAAATAAATATATTTGGCCTGTAGTGCAAAGATGAATATTTGATTCAAGATGAATATTGATTGATGTTACAGGGATAAAATATTGATGATGAACTTTTAAATCTTAGAAGATAGTAGAATTCTTTCTCTGCTTGACTCTTCTAATGGATTGTTGTTTCCGCTGCAGTTGTTGATCTAAAACTTGTTGTTGATTATGTTCTATCAGATTTTTTCCTGTTGAAAACTAATGATAATTTGTTGTATATTATCTTAGTCATAATATTCCTTACTGGGCTAGTTGAGCTCACATTTTTTTGTTCCATTTTTCTCAGGAGGCGAGAATATAGAAGGAACTAGTCGGGGTGCGGAGTGATATTTTCAGTCAGTGGTGTTAGCAGTCCTCACTATTTTATAAAATAGTGTGATAATAATTGTAATAAAGACTCCTTTTGAGTTTGTATACTCTCTAGTAGAGAATAATTGTATTCAAACTCACAGTATTGGGTTGTTGTATTTTACACAACAATTGTATTAATGAAGTTGTAGTTATTTCTGTACCAAGTATTTGGCGACTCATAATGGGTGATGTATACCTATTTTGGGGGGCGTTACAGTTCTGGTGGCCTTGTCAGTTCGTTATGATTATATGGTTTATTTCTATTTTCGGCTGATTGGGTTTGTTCTTGAGAGGGGTTATGGTTCCAATCAGTTCGATTTGTCAAATTTGTTTTGGCCGATTGATTGCCTGGATTGCTAGTCTCGCCTTTGTTGCTTTTCCTTTGTTCATATTAGCATGTTCTTATTCTTATCAATTGATGCTATTTGTTCAATGGTCTTTATGGTGGGGTTGCGAATGGAGCCCTTGTCGTCGCAGGCTTTTCGCCGGTACTGTTGGGGTAGCAGTAGATGATTTTTATGGCTGGTTTGTTGGCACACGGTTTTAGTCTGGGACAATGTGTTATGGGTCTCTGCTGGTCGTGGGTTTTTGCGTTGGGGCAATAACTTTGATTTTTTATTTAATTCCCTTCAACTCTGATTTACTTGTATAATTTTGAACTTTCTACATTTTGCAAAAATGTTTGACCATTTTGAATCTCTATTGAAGAGACTATGGAAATTGCTATCTGGAGGCCCCTAGCAACAAATGCAATATTTGTCGGTAGTTTTTTTGTTTGTGGGTCTAAGTATATTTACAAGAGTTTGGTATTTATATGATACTCACTTGCTTTGTTTTATATATTTGGATGATAACAATATCAATATGATTTTGGAGAGAGATAGTCTTTGTAATAGAGAGAGAATGATGAGTGAGTATTTCGGACATTATGATGGGAGTGATTCAGTTGATGCTGAGGAGTTGGACAGAGAAAATGAAGAAACTGGGACTAGGGATGATGAGAAGGAAGATGGAAGCTTTTAATATATATATATATATGGAGGGTAATTAAGTCTTTAGCCAAGTAAAGTAACAGAGTTAAGACGGAAAACACTTTTTCACTTCAACTCAAAAAATCGAGAGTTTAAATGTAGCTTTACTTACTACAGGTGGTTAAGTGGGAAAGCGCCTAAACCCCAGGTAGTTATCTGAACTTTACCCTAAAAATAAAGATACTCCCATTTAGATTCTCTTCTTTTTCTTTTTCTATCTTTTCATAATGAAGGTAATTTGATAATGAAAAAAATGATTAGAAGAAAAAAAAATAATGAATTGAAAATAGAAAAGGATGAACAAAATATGCTAATATGTTTTAGGTTGTTTCACTTCTTCTTCTTTTTTTTGTTAAGAGGAATTTTTTGCCTTGTCGTTTCATATTGTAGGGGTCGAACCACTTGTCATTTTATATTACAGGCATCGAACCACTTGGCATTTCATATTACAGGCGTCGAACCACTTGTTGTTTCGAACCACTTGTCGTTTCGAACCACTTGTCGTATCATATTACAGGCGTCGAACCACTTGTCATTTCATATTACAGGCGTCGAACCACTTGTTGTTTCACATTACAGGCGTCAAACCACTTTTTTTTCACATCACCAGTCGTCAAGCCACTTGCCTCTTCACATTGCAAGGGCTAAGCTAGAAATCTTCTATAAATAGAAGCTTATTTCTTCTTTCATTCTCACCAATTCACTACGACTCACAAGAGAATTCTATAGAGAGAGAATCAGAGAGAAAGAAGAAGAGTATTCTGTTACTACACTATTTCAGTATCTAATCTCCTACTAAGGTAAGGGGTATTATTTCTTTCGTATTCGTAAGGGATATTATTTTTGTTCAATATTCGTATGAAATAATATTTTCTTCCATACTCTGTAGTATGTAAGTAATATTATTTCGTTTCAGATTCTGAATTCTACACTCATGTTGTTAAGTATTGCTTCTATACTCCTTGAAATTAGTAGAATATCCTTGAAATTTGCGCTACATCTAGTATCGTTTCACAAGGATATTTTTTTGAACATTCTTGTTAAAGTTTAATCTTTTCATGCCAGAGTACTATTCACGGGATACTATTCACGAAGTACTATTCAAATGGTACTATTCATGACAAAAATTATTTTTTTTTTCTGTCCAAATTAGTTTTAATACAATATTATTTTTGAACTTTACTCCACAAAGCAGTATCATGTTGGCAATTTGGACATTATTGAATTATGGATAATGTGAGAGCCCCGAATCCAGGTCCTAAATCAGCGCGGATCTAGTACAATCATTCTACAACTATTGCGGAAGATATAAACATAAATTGTTTATATATTAATCTTTTACATATCATTCCCAATGTCTACAACCTTAACTAAATACATACCTTCAATATCTAAAAAGGTTTACAATGCTATTTTCGTCAGAAAAATTAATAGATCTAACTGCACCATAATTTAATCTTGCACTTTGCTTTTGCTTATGTCTTTACTCAAGCTTTCATCTTAATCTGAAAATTTTTGTCATGATATAGCAAGGGTGAGCATCAAATTTGCCCAGTAAGTTTTAAGTACAATAAAGATATATCATGATTGAAAAGAATGAATAAGTTTTCAACAATATAATAATTGTGAAATAGCATGAATCAAGTTTCAATAACTGTATGACTAAATCAATAATGTTTGAAGGTCAACAATGGCCATGAACAATTTAACTGAACCTTATGGTAATGAAGGTGATCAACCTTTCATACCTGATGAACATATGCAACATGCACTAAGTGCGAATCAATAATCAATATAGACGTGAATTGTGACGCCCCCAAAATAGGTCCATTCCATCCAACCTATTCTGAGTCGCCAAATACATGGTACAGAAAGCAAACTACAACTTCAATAATACAATTCTCGTGCAAAATACGACAACACATACTATGAGTTTAAATACAAATATTGTCTTCTAGACAATATCCATACTCAAATAAGTCCTCATTACAATTATTCAAACACTATTTTACAGAAATAGTGAGGACTGCTAAAACATCTTTCTAGAACCATCACTCCATACCCCGACTAGATCCTGCTATGTTCTCATCTCCTGAGAAGAAAAATGGAACAAAAAGGAAAATGGTGAGCTCAACTAGCCCAGTAAAGAATATTATGACTAAGATAATATACAACAAATTATCGTTAGTCTTCAACAGGGAAAAATCTGATAGAATATAATCGACAACAAGTTTTAGGTCAACAACTGCAGCGGAAACATCAAACCATTAGAAGAGTCAAGTAGAGAAATAATTCTACTATCTTCTAAGATTTAAAAGTCCATCATCAATATTTTATCCCTGTAACATCAATTAATAATCATCTTTATCCAAATATTCATCTTTGCACTACAGGCCAAAGATATTCATTTGTATCACCTGTCAGTCATGTTCATCTCAACACTTGTTCATCTTTGCACTACAGGCCAAAGATATTCATCAAGTAATCATACATCTTTGCACTACAGGCCAAAGATATTCAGTAATATCATCATTTAGGACTGAGGATGATGAAAAATATCTTAAAGAGAACGAATCCAGTGAGACAGAAGGACAAATAGTAGGGATTCGTATAACAGTTTATCCAAGATCAATAATACTTCATAATAATCAATTGTGAAGCAGAATTCAAAAATAAAGATCAAAACATGGATACAATCAAAGATAGTAACCATAATAGACATCTTGGACAAAAAGGAAAAATTTTATTTTTCGGTGAATAGTGCCGTATTCGTGAATAGTACCGTATACGTGAATAGTGTCGTATACGTGAATAGTAACCCCGACACAAAAGTTCCAAATTTGATAAAAACTCATATCAATATTTCAGCATAATGATATTGAAGAAAATAATATCATTTAAGAAGAAAATAATATCCCTTACCTCAAGATATCAGTACTTCTGGTCGGAATACCGGTATAAGGCTGAAAGAAACTTGCTCTGATGAATAGAAACTCTCAAAGTATCTAAATACTCACAAAATACACTCAATAATCTAGAGAGAGAAAGAGAGAAAACTTGTTTCTGGTGTGATTTTTAATTCTAACTTAGCCCTCTATTTATAGGAAAATTTTAGTAGGTTTGACCTGCAACCTGATGGCTTTACCTGCTACTATTCCTACCCACCACATTTGAAATATAATTCAGCACATTTCTTCACCAACCACAAGTGGGGCCCACCGATTCTAGAATTTTCCATCAAAATGATAAACTCCGAAAATTCAACAATTTCTGAACCAGTCATCTTGTAAAATTCATAATAAATCATACGTTCATTTTTAACGGTTCAAAATTTGTGGGCATATACTCAACTTATATATGTATAACATATCCAAAAATTACCACGATCCAACGGTCGGATTAAAAATTATAACCCCCGCAAAATATCTCAAAAACCCTGATTTTTAATACCTACATTCCGACAAAAATATAGATAAAAACCTCAACATTAACTCCTTCATTTTTAACCACAAAAATATATCCCTCATTTATATCCACATAAAATAAATATTTCCTTATCATATGAATCAATAATTAATTATTCACAAATAATATTACAGAATCACATTTATGACAACCAGGCCGTTCCCAGGAAAGAGGGGGCTTTCCAATAAGGATTTCTCCTTACTGGCGCGCAATTAGATGACCAAACCTCTCCTTAGACAGAACTTTCTAGACATTGTCAATAATGTTATCTAATAATATTATTCAAATAATATGAATTATTGATCTGATAATGGGAAATACTGTGCAGTAACAATTATTGAAACAACAATAATATGAAATATCAATGCAGCAATTATTGAACCAATAAAATAAATTATTGAACAGTAATCACTGTAACAATTATTGAGTAGTGCCTTCTTACGTACGAATCAATAATTCAACTATACTGTGCAATCCGTGTGCTACTGTGCAACCACGCGTTATTACTGTATTTTTAACCACCGGGTATTTCAACAGTGTTAACGGTAACAACTACGCCGTTATTAATAAACAACTTATACTTGTCGTTTTCTTCATCCAATCGCTTTCCGTTATGAGGCCCACACAAGGCTGCGCCGTCGTACGAATATTCCCCGACAGCAAGAATATTCAACGACTAAACGAATATTCCCCGACAAAATAAATATTTTATAACCACTTGCTTATTTTGTAAAATTTGCACGTTTCACCCATAACCAAAGTATTATATCAAATTAACCCCTTATTATTCACAATAATATTTAGAGAAAATTTGATTTTATTCATTAATAAGTTGGGGTCTTACATGAATAATCAATAACAATTATTCACTAACATGCTTAGAGCATACAACTCAAGTTTGAGTTAGGGAAACTTGCATGTACCGCTGATTACCGCTAAGCAATTTAATTTACTCTCGCATGAAAGACTTATCAATTATAAGATTGATCTTTCAATTAGCATAACATACATGTTAGCTCATAATACTATTACTTTATCCATAGATTATCTAACATTTGATCAAATATTAGATAACATCTTAACACATCAGTATTATTATTGTCCTTTGATAATTCTTCAATCACTGTATCATATACATTATGATTTAACACTTAATCTTTTATATTATAAAAGATTAAGTGTTAAACATATCAACCCAACAACCTGTATTGAAACTATTCTTCAATTCAGCAACCTGGATTCGAACTAACTTACAATCCAGCAAACTGCTTTATAATTCAGCAAGCTGTTTTCACTAATTCAGCAAGCTGTTTTCCAATTCAGTAAGCTGTTTTCGTTTCCAATATATCAAATTTCTAATTCATCATACTATACATTCAATATGACCTATTGAATGTCAAATTAACTTAACTCCTCTTTTAAACTCCATTTAATATTATTCATTATATAATAACATTAAATTCATTTACTAATATTATTAATCATTAAATAATATTTTAAATCAATGATTTCATAACACTTTAATCCAAATGTTATCAATCACTTAATAATCTCATAATCTAATATTATTAATATATATTATAACAATATTTTAATCATTTCTTAAACTTATAAATAATTTATTTTTAATTGTTTACACTTTACTAATTAATGCATTTAATCACTCTAAAATGTCATAATCATAAGATTTCATCACCAATGACCAAATCCTCTATCAAAAATCTGCATATACCTTATATAAGATTTCCAAGCCTTAAAATCTTATTTTTCAATTTTTCAACTTCACATAACATATTTAATTCATATGTTCGTTACTAAAATATTTCCATGAAAAATACAAAATCAGTCCCAAAACTTTTTCTTTTCTGGAATTTAGCAGAATATAGTCCCATATTGAACATATATTTTTTTCGGAATTTATAAAATTCATTTACTATTTTTTAAATGGCCAAAACTGCCGAGTATTTAAACATTTATCATAAACTGTAATTGTGTCCAAAAATTCCAAAATTTACAGGGTATACTCTTGTTATATACATGTACTCCTAATAAAAATTTCACCAATTTTAGAGTTAACCACAAGGAGTTATAAGGGTTTACTTTTAAAATAGTCTTTTTCCATAAAATTCATAACTCTCAATCTATACCTCCAAAAATCACCATTTTGGGACACAAACCAGAAAACTCGTCAAATTATCATCTTAAATTTTTTCAAAATTTTTGAGGGTCGAAAAAATGACGAAAAAGCCCCCGTCAAAAACTGCCCCAAAACAGTTTATTTTTTCTTTAAAAAAAACGGGACTGTTTTAGCAAAATCAGTCACTATGACTTGCAAACTCATCCTTTTTGAGTGCTACCACTTGGGTTTACTACATAACTTACATATCTAGCACCCCTCTTTGATGGATCGCAAAAAGGAGTTATAGATTTAAAACGATGGATTTTTAAAGTATATACAAGTTAGGGTTTCAAAACTAGAAAAAAATAATTTTTCTTTTCCTTTTGATTCCAACCAAATCAACACCCAATATGGGTAAATCTAAATATAAAACACTCATCAACATGGATACACATGGTTTTTGAGTTTATAATCATAAATCTAAGCTTTGATTTACAAAAATCCAACTAAAATATATATATTAGTTTAGAAATTTACCTTTTTCTCAAAATCTTTCTCCTCCTCCTTCTTCTTCTTCTATGGAGGATCTTCTCTCTCCTCTTCTTCTTCTTCATCAAGGCTTCGGCCACTTCTTCTTCTCTCTCTCTTTTTCCCGTTCTCTTTCTTCTTTTCCCTTTCTCTTCTTATCTTTTTCTTCTTTTCTCTTTCCCCTTTTCTCTTTCTTCTTTTATTGCCGTGATTCTTCTCCTCTCTTTTTCGGCCACATGTGGCCTCTTATCTCCCACATCTTTTTCTTTTTCTTTTTAATTTCTTTATTAAATGTCCACAATGCCCTCAAAATTGGGTTTTAAAAATTGGGTCACTTATTTAATCTTTTGGGTTTTCCTAATAATTTTTTGGGCAATGTAATATTAACATAGTACAATTCTTTCTATCTTATCTCACCCTAAATATTTAATTAGGGTATTTATTCCATACATTTAAAATTTAAACCATCACTCTTGTACATTAAGTTTTATAACCAAATTAAACTTACTTTAATTAAGTTATAAAATTAATAAACTTGAGATAATAAAGATATATCTATTGACTTAATATAATTTTTAATATTATTATCTTCCCACATGTTTCTTAACAATTGGGCTCACTTGGGCTTAACACTTAATTTCTTCGACTTTTCAAATAAAATATTTGGACTTTCTAACTAAAATGTTTGTGCCATAAAAATTAATATGGTCCACTACATTAAATTATATCTTACCCTAATCATTTAATTAGGGTTTTCATGTACTCAACTGAAATACAATTTCTTACTCAAGTACATTTAATTTTTTAACCCAATTAAACTTATCTTAATTAGGTTATAAAATTAATTAACTGAGATACATACAATAATTTAATCTCTTAGAATTAGTATATACTAGATATAAACCCGCGCTTTGCGGCGGGATTATTTATTTTGTTAATAATAAATTTATACATGCAATTAATAAATTAAAATACAATAAGAAAATGGTAGATTGTTGTGCGATTATCAAATTTTAATAGCATATGTTATATAGTGTTGCATAAAAATTTTGTGCACAAATACATATCCAAGTATGTAATTAATCTGATCACTAAACCCTAGAACATTACATAACAGTTGTGTGTGTGTGTATGTGTGTGTGTGTGTGTATATATATATATATATATATATATATATATATATATATATATTAATGACTTGATAAAAATGTTTATAATGTAACCAATATGGTTAAAAATGGGTAACTCTTTCATTCTAAAGCACTAACAAATATTTAGAAAGTGTCATGCACAATGCCATCGAATTGTTATATTTATATGATTGCTAGTGGTATATTTGAAGTCTATTACACATTACACAAACCTCACCAAGCCTCAAATATATGACACATGTACTTGATGTATTTTTAAGAGTCCATGTCTCGTATACGCTTACTTGTACAAGAATTCTAACATCTAAAAGGAAAAACAGCGAAAGAATGTCTCAGTTTCGGTCCTCAGACATGAAGGGAAATCACATGTTACATGCGAAAACTGAAAATTACATGCGAAAACTGAAAAAGCACGATAATTAATAATTATGTTGGATCTTCATGTCAAACAAACACCATGTCCAAAAGCATAGCAGTATAGCACCGTGTCATATATAACACAATGTTATAGTTAAAGAACGAATACATTGCCTCATTAGTTTTTTTTATATCAAATTTTGACAATTGTATAGGCACTCACAGTATTACCATAATGCCAAAAAAATATATTAATGATGATGAAAATAATTTATCGGATGCTAGTATTTAACAGGTCATGCAATGCCACAATCCATATAATAGAATGCAATAAATGAAGAAGCCATAAATATAAATAATGTGGGATATAGTCCATAAAATGAAGCCATAGCCCCTCCCATTGAATGCACTGTCCCATAATCTGAAGGTCTTCATATAACTCCTTTGCACTTTCAACGGTATTTAGAATTATAGGGCGCAAAATTTTGTTGTGCTAAGCAGAATAAAATCCATGATGCACCTGAAATAATGCAAGAAGCATGACAACAAAAATTTAACTCTGCCAAGAACTGCATACACCAAATTCATTCTCACATTACCATTGAACCATAGGTACCGGGATTATCACATTTAAGCTTCTTTCAGTTTAGGTCTTCAATCCAATTATATTTATTGAATGTGCAATATATTCACATAAACAAAAATTAGCACTTGAATGATCTTTTTAACAGTCGTTGCAATTTTAAAAATATTTGCAACAGGAATCTGGACAATAGCGAGATATAAGAATTTAGACATACTTAATAGTTGATTTCAACATTGCATAAACTATCAACCAAATAAATAATTATCTTTCCATAACTCTTTTATAGGAAATAGTATTGCCCGAGATAAAAAAAGTTTCACACTTAGCTAAAAATTCATGTGTTTGTCAGATTGAAAACTAACAGAACATAAAGGAATTTAGCTCCTATATTAAATAAAAACGAAAAGAATTAGAGTAAAACACATACGAAATGGACTTACATAGAATTTCGAATACTGTCATCCAAAAAGTAAAAGACAAACCTATTATATTCTTATTTAAAAGTTTTTCAATGGTTATACATAAATATATATACACAAAAAAAAATGAATATACATAAACTCTACTCAGTACATGTATTAACAAAATTTTCAGTTGAATGTATAATAAAAACTAAACAATTTTGTAAGGGGTAGTGTTCAGAGTTTGTCGATTTATTTTTATCTTTGCAACTGGAATTTGGCTCGATCGAGATAGCTTTGTAAATGCATATCATAGATTTACCTATAAAGATTCAAATAGATTATAGTAAAAATTTCATGAGATATAATAATAAAATAATCAAGGTTTACACTAATAATGAGTAGCAAAAATATAATAGCCATAAACAATCAAACCTTTCTACATTAAATCGTGAAAAACTTTCTGGAAAACTACATTCTTTGTAGTATTGTATGTTTGTCCATCTTTGTCACAAATTAGTATTTTTACTCCACTCTTGCTTGTAACTCTTGATACTGCTATATACTATTGGTCATGACTAAAAACTGGATGTGACAGATACAGTCCAACATGTGAGAGCGATTGTCCCTGGCTCTTATTAATTGTCATGAAAAAGCAAACATCCAAAGGAAATTGTCTTTGTTAGAATTTTAAAGGCAATCTAATGTTTGACGGTGTTAAGACCAAGCGAGGTATGAAAACTTTGTGTCCAAAATTACTGACTGAAATTATTTTTGCTTCTATCAAATATTTTCCCAATTGAGTTACTATTAATCTCTTGACATTGCACAAACCAAATCACTGATCTATATTTCGGAGTAACATTACAGGAACCCCAATCTTCAGCGTTATCTTGTGGTTTGACATTCCAGAAGATGTAATGCTATTCAAAAATTATAGGGTGTAAATGTCTTCATAGTTGTTTGAGTTTTCATCAACCTTACATAAGACATCTTAGATATGGCACTTCATCACCTGGCTATAAATACATTACATATTCGTTCACCTTATTTATAGCATCAAGTGTAAGAGCAAGGATAGCTTGGTCTTGGAAATAAAAGTCATTCTCAAATTTTTTTCAATAAATTAGGATATGTGATATCAACAATTCCTCCAAGGGGATTGATCGGATATTTGATAAGATAATTAGGATAAATAACGGATAGTAATGATAATAGCTTAGTAATGATAATATCATAAAATAGTGATTTTAGGAGATAATAATTAAATTAGAGAGTATAATATCAGAACAGTTTACATTACCAAAATAGTTTAGATTTGTAGTGATTTAGAGGATTATACATTTAAAATACTAATTTGGGATTAAAAAAAGTAGTGATTTTAGTAGATAATAATTAATTTAGTAATGATAATATTAGAATAGTTAACATTATTAGAACAGTTTAGATGTATAGTAATTTAGGGGATTATAAAATCAAAATAATAATGTAGGCTTAAAAAATAATGATTTTAGAAAATAATAATTACGTTATGATAATATAAAAACTGTTTAGATTGAAAAAATAGTGATTTAGTGGATTATAAAATCAACATAGTAACTTATGATTTATATTATTTGTTATTTTAATTTTGTTTTAAATTGTATAATATTATTTTGTAATATAATTATAAATGGTATAATATTATGTTGTAGTATAATTAAATTAGTAATTATAATATCTGCACAGTTTTGATAGGTAGTGATTTTATTATATACGTGTATTATAATATTATACCATATATGTATGATATAATGTATAGTATAATTATGAATGTTATAATATTAGAAAAGTAATTATTTTAGGATATAATAATTATGTTTTAACATAATTAAATTAGTAACAGTTTAGAAAAGTAGTGGATTTTAGGGTTTATAAAATAAACATATTAGTGCAGAATTATATATATGTATGATAATGTATGGTATAAGATTATAAATGGTATATAATATTGTAAAATTCTAAAAAAAAACTGGATTTATTGAGTTGTCACTGTTAGTAATGTTGGAACTTATATATATGCATGGTATAATATTATAAAAGGTATAATATTATAAAATTCAAAAACCAGTGTAATTATATAACAGTTGACATTACCAAAACAGTTTAGATTTGTAGTGATTTAGTGAATTATAAATTCAAAATGTTAATTTGGGATTAAAAAAATAGTGATTTTAAGAGATAATAATTAAATTAGAAAGGATAATATCAGAAAAGTTGACATTATCAAAACAGATTAATTTTGTAGTGATTTAGGGGATTATAAAATAAAAATATTAATTTGGGATTAAAAAAATAGTGATTTTAGGATATAATAATTAAATTAAAAAGGATAATATCAGAATAGTTGACATTTCCAAAACAGTTTAGATTTGTAGTGATTTAATGGATTATAAATTCAAAATATTAATTTGGGATTAAAAAAATAGCAATTTTAGTAGATAATAATTAATTTAGTAATGATAATATTAGAACAGTTAACATTATCAGAACAATTTAGATTTGTAGTTATTTAGGGGATTATAAAATCAAAGTATTAATTTGGGATTAAAAAAATAGTGATTTTAGGATATAATAATTAAATTAGAAATGATAATATCAGAACAGTTGACATTACCAAAACAGTTTAGATTTGTAGTGATTAAGTGGATTATAAATTTAAAATATTATTTTGGAATTAAAAAAGTAGTGATTTTAAAAGATAATAATTAATTTAGTAATGATAATATTAGAACAGTTAACATTATCAGAACAGTTTAGATTTTGTAGTGATTTAGGGGATTATAAAATTAAAATAATAATAATGATATAAAAACCGTTTAGATTGAGAAAATAGTGATTTATGATATTATAAAATAAACATAGTAAGTTATGATTGATATTATTTGTTATTTTAATATTGTTTTAAATGTTTTAAACTGTATAATATATTATGTTGTAATATAATTATAAATGGTATAATATTATGCTGTAATATAATTAAATTAGTAATGATAATATCCGCACAGTTTAGATAGGTAGTTATTTTGTTATATACGTGTATTATAATATTATATCATACATGTATGATATAATGTTTGGTATAATTATGAATGATATAATATTAAAAAAGTAGTAATTTTAGGATATAGTTGTTTTAAACTGTATAATATTATGTTGTAATATAATTATAATGGAATGCACATTAATTATATAGAACATGTGTTACAATGTGGGAAAGGCACATGTCATTCAATGGTGACATGTACTGCAATTTAGTATATATAATAGATAGCAGATAGCAGATAACAGATAATAGATAATAAATAATAGATAGATTCCATTCAAAATCTTACCACATCAGCACAACCTCATATGAGCTCACGTAAATTGTTCATTCCATTTTAATAAAATAATTAAATCAATTTCAAGTTTCATGACAAAATTAATTATACTTCTAGTATCCCATAAAAAACCCAGTTTAGATTCTTTTACTAATCAATTAGTGAAAATTATAATTTCAATTAATGTAAATTAATTTGATAATGTAATAGTTGATTTCTTGAACTACTTTTAAAAATATCAGTTACTACAAAATTATTATTTAAAAGATAAAAATAAATATTCACATGAATTTTAAAATTTTAAAAATTAACTATAATGAAAGTTAAATAAACTCATTTTGTTAAACAAAAGAGTATATACGAAAGGAAAATGTTAATAAATTCTATCTATGAAAAAATTATATACAACTTACGTGTAAGTTCCATTAGCTAGCTCAATTAATGCTTGAACCTCCAACCTCCGTTGCGCCACCACATCCGACATAACCATCTCCACCAGAGGCGGAATACCTGTCCAGATTTAGGGGAGAATTAGGGGATTGAATTTAGGTTTTTTATAATTTCAGTTGTTATTTTAGATGTGTATTTTTGTCAAGGGCAATAAGCTGATATTAATTAGGATGGACATGTGTTGATTTTGTAGAATGACAGATGTCAATTTATTGTGCCATGTACTGTGATTTAGTATATATGTAATAGATAATATATAATAGATAATAGATAATAGGTAATAGATTTCTCAATCAAGACTCTAGGATATTGCATTGCATGGTCATATTTATGGAAGTGGTTAAATAATTATGAAATAAAGTAATTGGACTTTCAAAATTAATATGAAAATATAATAAAAAATCTGAGCCCTAATGATTCATAATATGGAATTATTTAATTGGTATATTAAAATAAATATGAAAATATCAAAATCTTAATTGAGCCTAAGTTTACTTTCAAACTGCCTAATTCAATTTGCAATTGGTCTAATTAATTAATAGATCATATTTCATGATTTAAGAAGCGATCAATGAAATGGTAATGAGTTGTCCATCCGAGTTGTTAAAAGAGATTAATTTTTTATTCATTTCGTTCCATATTAAAAGTTTCTATTATTTAGTGAATTCTGTTTGAATCATTTCCTTAAGAACCATGACTTCTTTATTGGAATAAATCAATTTGTAATAAGTTGATTGAATGTTATATTCCATAAAAATTATAAAAAGTTATCGATTACTTTGCTGATTGGATCCTTCAAGGATTTATTTTTTAAGTAGTATGATTCAATTGGATGAAAAAGTGTTGGTCGCATAATTGACACAAAGAATAAAATAATAAATATGAAAATGTTTTAAAATGTTGATTTTTAGTACTTCCAATAATTGATGGAGTTGGTTAGAAAATAAGTTTTTAAAAGATTTATTATCTTTCATATATCTAACCAATATTATTTTCATAAATCTTGTGATGGATTTTATATTATTTAAGTATTCCATAATTTATTAATTGATTGAGTTTTTCATAAATTGGTTAAGCAAATAAATTTTCATATCTTTAGAATCAATTAACGTGGTTCAAATAATTGAAAGATTTTTTGGAAGCTAATAGATTGAAGTTTTAAAATGAATATGGAAATAATTTTTAATTTCATGGAACTATGAAAGTAATTAATTAATCATAGAATAAATTTATTAGGCACATGTAAAGTAAGTAAAATAAATAAAAGTCTAATATTAAAGGAAACTTACTTTTCAAATAATTAAAACTAATTTTTCATGAAAAAGCAAGTTGGCCCTATCGTGTTTAAATTGATCCAATCTGATTGTTGCCTAAGAGAGTTATCTAATTAATGGATCCTAAAATAAAATAACGTGACTGTTGATAATATCCATAAAATAAGGTGATCGGTATATATATCAAAGTAATTGTCAAGGGTATTTTTGTCAAGGGTAATAAGAAGCATTAATTAGGATGGACATGTGTTGAATTTGTAGGACATGTGTCAATATATTGTGCCATGTACTGTGATTTAGTATATATAATAGATTATAATTATTATTATTTCTCTCATCCCATAACACTTAAGTTATTTAATTCTTCATTCCTAATATATAATTAGGATTACACTAGTTTATTTTATTTGTTTATATAATTAAATAAATATAAACCATCACATAATATTCCTATTCCATTACTCACATATTCATACAAAATAATTTAATAAATTGTGACATATTCCACAATTCTCTTAGATTAGGTCACTAGTATATAAATAAAATATTATGACCACTAAATAACGATAACCATTTAGGTTATTTAATTCTCATGCCTAATTTAAATAACTTATTTAAATTATACAATTTATATTATATAATTAAATTTAATTTCCTCCTCCTTTCTATAAATTATTTTCAAATAATTTATTTATATATTAAATATATAAATCAATATATTCAATCATTTATTCACATATGAATTTAATTTACTAACTAGTTGATACCAGTATACACATTTTATATATTGATCTCATCTCATATTTTTACTTTACATCCTTCGGTATAATATTAAATATTATACCATTATCCATATAACATAATATCATATACTCAATTAATTTTATTTCCTTTCTATAAATTGTCTTCACAATTTATTTAACTGTAGTAAATATATTAATATATTCACCACATATGTAAGGCCCCAAATTTTATGAAAAAAAAGTATTCAATTTTCCTATTTAGTAAATGATTAAATTGATAAAAAAGTTAAAGTTAAGGGTGATATATATAAAATTTTAAAAATACACAAGTTGTGACACCCCCAAAATAGGTATACATCACCCATTATGAGTCGCCAAATACTTGGTACAGAAACAACTACAACTTCATTAATACAATTATTGTATAAAATACAACAATCTAATACTGTGAGTTTGAATACAATTATTCTCTATTAGAGAGTATACAAACTCAAAAAGAGTCGTTATTACAATTATTATCACACTATTTTATAAAATAGTGAGGACTGATAACACCACTGACTGAAAACATCACTCCGCACCCGACTAGTTCCCGCTATATTCTCGCCTCCTGAGAAAAATGGAACAAAAAAAGGTGAGCTCAACTAGCCCAGTAAAGAATATTATGACTAAGATAATATACAACAAATTATCATTAGTTTTCAACAGGAAAAAATCTGATAGAACATAATCAACAACAAGTTATACTATCTTCTAAGATTTAAAAGTCCATCATCAATATTTTATCCCTGTAACATCAATCAATATTCATCTTGAATCAAATATTCATCTTTGCATTACAGGCCAAAGATATTCATTTGTATCACCAGTTGGTTATGTTCATCTCAACACCTGTTCATCTTTGCATTACGGGCCAAAGATAATCATCAGGTAATCATTCATCTTTGCACTACAGACCAAAGATATTCATTTGTATCATCATTTAGGACTGAGGATGATGAAAAATATTTTAAAGAAAAGGAATCCAGTGAGATAAAAGATCAAATACTAAGGATTCGTATTACAGTTTATCCAAGTTCAATAATATTCTGAAATAACCAATTTTGAAGCAGAATTCAAAAATAATGATCAAAATATGGATACAATCAAAGATAGTAACCATAATTGATAACTTGGACAAAAAGAAGAAAATTTTATTTTTCGGTGAATAGTGTCGTATTCGTGAATGATGCCGTATACATGAATAGTACAGTATACGTGAATAGTAACCTCAACACAAAAAAGTTTCAAATTTGATAAAAAGGTCATGCCAACATTTCGGTATAATAATATTGAAGAAAATATCATTTTAAGAAGAATATAACACCCCTTACCTCAAAATACCAGTACTTCTAATTGGAATATCGGTAAAAGACTGAAAAAAACTTGCACTGATGAATAGAAATTCACAAAGTATCTAAATTGTGACTCCCCTAAAATAGGTATACAACACCCATTTTGAGTCGCCAAATACATGGTATAAAAAGCAAACTACAACTTCAATAATACAATTGTCGTGCAAAATACGACAACACATACTGTGAGTTTAAATACAAATATTATCTTCTAGACAATATCCACACTCAAATAAGTCCTCATTACAATTATTCAAATATTATTTTACAGAAATAGTGAGGACTGCTAAAACATCTTTTTAGAACCATCACTCCATACCCCGACTAGATCCTGCTATGTTTTCACCTCCTGAGAAGAAAAATAGAACAAAAAGAAAAAGGGTGAGCTCAACTAGCCCAGTAAAGAATATTATGACTAAGATAATATACAACAAATTATCGTTAGTCTTCAACAGGGAAAAATCTAATAAAATATAATAGACAACAAGTTTTAGATCAACAATTGCAGCGAAAACAGAAAACCATTAGAAGAGTCAAGTAGAGAAAAAATTCTACTATCTTCTAAGATTTAAAAGTCCATCATCAATATTTTATCCCTGTAACATCAATCAATATACATCTTGAATCAAATATTCATCTTTGCACTACAGGCCAAAGATATTCATTTGTAACACCAGTCGGTCATGTTCATCTCAACACCTGTTCATCTTTGTACTACGGGCCAAAGATATTCATCAGTTAATCATTCATCTTTGCACTACAGACCAAAAATATTCAGTAATATCATCATTTAGGACTGAGGATGATGAAAAAATATCTTAAAGAAAATAAATCCAATGAGACAGAAGGACAAATATTAGAGATTCGTATTATAGTTTATCCAAATGTAATAATACTCCATAATAACCAATTGTGAAGGAGAATTCTAAAATAAAGATCAAAATATGGATACAATTAAAGATAGTAACCATAATAGACATCTTGGACAAAAAGAAATTTTTTTATTTTTCGGTGAATAGTGTCGTATTCGTGAATAGTGCCGTAGACGTGAATAGTAATTCGGACACAAAAAGTTCCAAATTTGATAAAAAAACTCATATAAATATTTCAGCATAATGATATTGAAAAAAATAATATCCCTTACCTCAAAATATAAGTACTTCTGTTCGGAATATCGGTATAAGGCTGAAGAAAACTTGTACTGATGAATAGAAACTCACAAAGTATCTAAATACTTTCAAAATACACTCAATAATCTAGAGAGAGAAAGAGAGAAAACTTGTTTCTGGTATGATTTTTAATTCTAATTTAGCCCTCTATTTATAGAAAAATGTTAGCACGCCGAAGCAGACTTAACCTGCAACCTGATGGCTTTACCTGCTACTATTCCCACCCACCACATTTGAATAAAAATCTCAGCGCATTTTCACCAACTAAAAGTGGGGCCCACCAATTTAAGAATTTTCCTCCAAAATGACAAATTCCGCAACTTTTATAATTTCTGAACCAGTCATGTTGTAAAATTCATAACAAATCATACGTTTATTTTTAACGGTTCAAATTTGTGGACATATACTCAACTTATATATGAATAACATATCCAAAAATTACCACGATCCAACGCTCGGATTAAAAATTATAACCCCCACAATATTTCTCAAAAACCCTGATTTGATTTTTAATACCTCCATTCCGATAAAAATACTGATAAAACACCTCAATATTAACTCCTTCATTTTTAACCACAATAAATATATCCAACATTTATATCCACATAAAATAAATATTTCCTTATCATATGAATCAATAATTAATTATTCACAAATAATATTACAGAATCACATTTATGACAACCAGGCCGTTCCCAGGAAAGAGGGGGCTTTCTAATAAGGATTTCTCCTTACTAGAGCGCAATTAGATGACCAAACCTCTCCTTAGACAGAACTTTCTAGACATTGCCAATAATGCTATCTAATAATATTATTTAAATAATATGAATTATTGATCTGATAATAAAAAATACTGTGCAGCAACAATTATTGAAACAACAATAATATAAAATATCAACGCAGCAATTATTGAATCAATAAAATAAAATATTGAACAGTAACTACTGTAACAATTATTGAGTAGTGCTTTCTTACGTAAGAATCAATAATTGATGCAATACCGAGTGCTACTGTATTTTAACCACCAGGTATTCCAACAGTATTAACGGTAACAATTACGCCGTTAATTATAAACAACTTATACTTGTCGTTTTCTTCATCCAATCGCTTTCTGTTATGGGGCCCACACAAGGCTGCGCCGTCGTACGAATATTCCCCGACAGCAAGAATATTCCACGACCAAACGAATATTCACCGACCAAAAATGAATATTTTATAACCACTTGCTTATTTGAAATAATTACGCATTTTACCCATAAATAACCACATTAATCAAATCAACCCTTTCTATTTCAAAATAATAAATAGAGGAAATTTAATTTCATTTATTAATAAGTTGGGGTCTTACAACCTCCACTCCTTATGAAATTTCGTCCTTAAAATTGACGTACGTACCTGGTGTTTCGAAAAGGTAAGGATACCTCGCTTTCATTTTTGATTTCAACTCTCAGGTCATTTGTTCAATAGCATGGTTTCTCCATAAAACCTTAACTTGTGGTATAACCTTCGTGCGTAGAACATGCTCTTTCCTATCCAAGATCTTAACAGGTACCTCCTCATACGTTAAATCTTCGGCTATCTCGTCTGGTTCTAACTCAATTATGTGGTTCGGGTCTGTAAGACCCCAACTTTTATAAATAAAGATGAATTTTCTATAAATATCATTTTTGAATATTATGGAGTTAATTTGATATAATGTTATAGTTGTGGGTAATATTTATAAATTTTACAAAGTACGCAAGTTGTTATATAATATTCGATTGGTCGGGGAATATTCGTTTTAACAGGGAATATTCGTACAACGACACAATCATTGGTGGACCCCACAACGGAATTATTGTCGGATTGAGAAAACGACAAAAATATTTTATTAAAAATAACGGCGGAAGTTTTACCATTGATACTGTTGAACTACTCGGTAGTAAAAGTACAGTAATACGTGTGGTTGCATAGTAGAACACAGTATTGATTATTAATGCTTATGTGAGAAGTCACTCAATTTGATTCAATTATTGTCAGTTAATAATATGAATTATTTAGCGATAATGACGTTTTGTTTTATTCGTATTATTAACTTAATAAAACAGAAACATCTTTTTATATAAAACAGAATACTTTATTAAAGTTATTCTATAAATAGAATATATTATATTTTATTTAAAAGATTTTTCTTTAAATATGGACCGTCAGATTAAAGTAATCAATCTGGACTGTTCATGAATTAGTTACTATGCATTCTATTTTTCTATAAATAGCAGCTCATTCCTTCATTATTTCTTACGAATTCACTGAACTCTAGAGAGAGAAACTATAGAGAGAGAGAAGAAGAATATTCTGCTACTTAACTACTTCCTTATTTCAGCTCTTCTTTAAAACGGTAAGGGGTGTTATTCTTTCTTATTCATGAAGAGAACTTTTGTTATTCAATTTCTTATTATTCTGTTGGAATAACCTATATACGCGGTCTACCCTATACGTGGTGACATTCTTCTATTATTCTGTTGGAACATCCTGTCTGTGTGTTTTACACCGGACCTGGTTCCGTCTTTATTATTATTCTGTTGGAACATCCTGTCCGTGTGTTTTGCACCGGACCTGGTTCCGTCTTTGTTATTATTCTATTAGAACATCCTGTCTGTGTGTTTTACACCGGACCTGGTTCCGTCTTTATTATTATTCTGTTGGAACATCCTGTCTGTGTGTTTTACACCGGACCTGGTTCTGTCTTTATTATTATTCTGTTGGAATATCCTGTCTGTGCGTTTTACGCCGGACCTGGTTCCATTATTTATTATTCTGTGGGAATAACCTGTCTGTGCGGTCTATCGCATGCATGGTGATTTCTTTTGTTATTCCATTCTTTATTATTCTCAGTTGGATAAGTTTTGACTTCTATACTCCATGAAATTAGTGGAATATCCTTGATAATTACGGATCATCCAGTATCTTTTTATGAAAATATTCTTCTAAGTATTCTTGAATTTTACTCCACAAAGCAGTATCATGTTGACAATTTGGACGTTGTTAATTCTTGGATAAATTAATTCTTGAACTTGTTTTATTGAATTCTTATATCATTGTCATCATCCTCATGTTTATAAAATGTTGAAAGTCATCTGTGGCCTGTAGTGCATAGATGGACTTGGTATGATTATGACCGGGGATTATTCGGTATAATCATGACCGTAATGTTACAAATGATGTGATAAAAGTCCTCATTGGCCCGTAGTGCATTGATGGACAGTTGTTGGCATGATCATGACCATTAATGAATACATGAATATCCTTGGCCGTAGTGCAGGGGTGATTCGATGATGTGGATTATTTTATTAAGCTGAGTCTCAGCGATCACAGTGTTGAAAAATATTTTAAATCATAAAAAATAGTAGAGTTTATTTTCTACTTGACTTATTTAATGGATTGCTTGTTCCGCTGCAGTTAAACTTGATGTCTATTATATTTTATCAGTTTAACATTGTTGAAGGCTAATGATAATTTATTCTGCATTATCTTAGTCATAATATTTCTTACTGGGCTAGTTGAGCTCACCCTTTCTTTTACTGTTCTCTTCAGGAAATGAGAACGTAGCTGGGGCAAGTCGGGGAACGGAGTGATGGTCCGAATGATAGTATTAGTTAGTAGTCCTCACTATTCTATACCGGTGAGAGCAGTCATCGAAGCGGTGACAACAAGCGTGGAGGGAATCAACAGGCCAGAATTGGTAACCACTTCGGTGGTAATCAAGGACAAAATAATAAGAATGGTCATTTCAAGAAGAGGAGATTCAACAATAATGGAAAGACGTCAACACCAGCACCCGTTGTTAAGGAAGGAGAACGACCACCTATCATATGTTTCAAATACGGAGGGGAGGGACACATAAGTCCAAACTGCGCGATGCCGTCTAAAGCATGTTATAATTATGGAAGAGAAGGTCATTTAGCTCGATTTTGTCGTTTACCAAAAATAAGTTCAGCCAAGATGGAGACACCAAAGGCCGTCCCAGAAAAGTCAAAACCAATAGTGCAAGGGAGAGCGTTTGCTGTGACCACCCAGAAAGCAAGGAACCCGAATGAGGTCATCACGGGTAAGCTTATCATAAACTCTAACGAAGTCTATACTTTATTTGATACCGGTTCTACCCATTATTTTATTTCTCTTACTTGCGCTCATCGATTAAATTTGACTCCGGAGAAATTAAACTTTGATTTATCTGTTGAAACTCCATTGGGAGAAACCTTCATTACATCCACGGTTTATAAGTCTTGTTTGGTTCAAGTTGGTACCCACACATTACCTGTCGATCTGATTTTATAAAAATACTTGCATTTGACGTGATTCTAGGGATTGATTGGTTAACTACTCATCATGCAAAAATTGATTGTTTTCGTAAGGTTGTTAGCTTTCATATTCCTAATCGACCTATTATGCGAATTCAAGCAACCAAACCATTAAAATCAATCGCTGTCATCTCAAGCCATAAAGCTATTCGTTTATTGAAAAACGGATGTCAAGCTTTCTTAGCTCATGTCACGGATCTAAACAAAAATACGTCAGTTTTGAATGATATTTCAATTGTTAATAAATTTCCTGACGTATTCCCTGAAGAACTTCATGGCCTACCCCCAGAGCGTGAAATTAAATTTTGTATCGACCTTGAACCCGGTACAAAACCCATTTCCAAAGTCCCATATCGAATGGATCCTATTGAACTTCAGGAGTTAAAGATCCAACTACAGGAATTGTTAGACATTGGCTTTATTCGTCCTAGTACTTCTCCTTGGGGTGTTCCTGTGCTATTCGTGAAGAAGAAAGATGGAAGTATGCGACTTTGTATTGATTATCGGGAGTTGAATCATGTCACCATCAAAAACAGGTGCCCATTGCCACGTATTGATGACCTGTTTGACCAGTTGCAAGGAGCACAATTCTTTTTAAAGATCGATCTTCGTTCTGGATATCATCAGCTGAAGGTTAGAACTGAGGATATTCCAAAGACGGCTTTCAGAACTCGGTACGGGCATTATGAATTCCTAGTCATGTCCTTTGGATTGATTAATGCTCCTGCTGCCTTCATGGATATGATGAACCGGGTATTCAAGGAATATTTGGATCACTTTGTGGTCGTCTTTATTGATGACATCCTTATTTATTCCAAAAGTCGTGAAGATCATGAGCAACACTTGAGGCTGGTACTCCAAAAGCTTCGTGAATACAAACTTTATGCCAAGTTGAAGAAATACGAGTTCTGGTTGGAGGAGGTAGCATTCCTTGGGCACGTAGTATCAAGTCGTGGAATATCGGTTGACCCAGCAAAGATTGAAGCTATTCAAAGCTGAGAGTAACCTAAATCAGTGACCGAAGTACGTAGCTTTCTTGGTTTAGCTGGTTATTATCGGAGATTCGTGGAAGGATTTTCTCGAATCGCTACTCCATTAACTCAGCTGACTCGGAAAGATACAAAGTTCGGTTGGAGCGAAGAATGTGAGAAGAGTTTTCAAGAACTCAAGAGGAGACTCATTTCAGCACCTGTTCTAACAATACCATCTGGCTCGGAGGGATTTGTCATCTACAGTGATGCTTCGAGCAAAGGGTTGGGATGCGTTCTCATGTAACATGGAAAAGTCATAGCCTATGCATCAAGACAACTCAAGGAATATGAGAGGAATTATCCTACTCATGATCTAGAGTTGGCAGCTGTTGTCTTTGCACTTAAAATTTGGAGGCATTACTTGTATGGGGAGAAGGTGGAGATCTTTACGGATCATAAAAGCCTCAAATATTTCTTCACTCAAAAGGAACTCAACATGCGACAACGACGTTGGCTTGAACTGTTGAAAGATTTTGATCATACCATTCAATACCATCCTGAAAAAGCGAACGTGGTAGCTGACGCATTGAGTAGAAGATCATATGCAAGTATGAGTGCAATATTGTCAACACAAAGGCCCATTTTGTGTGACTTGCAAAGGATGGAGATAGAGTTAAAGACTCCAGGGACCCATGTGATGATGACGAATATACGAGTAGAACCAACTTTAATCGATAAAGTTAAAGCTGCTCAAGCTACAGACCTGGAGCTGATGCGTATGAGGAAGAAAATGCAAGAAGGTGCTATGCCGGAAGCAAGAATCGATGAAGAAGGAATACTTCGAGTCAACTCCAGACTTTGTGTTCCTAACAACCCTGATTTAAAGTATGAAATTATGATGGAGGCGCACAACACACCGTTTGCAATCCATCCTGGAAGTACCAAAATGTATCATGATCTTCGTCATACATTTTGGTGGAGCAATATGAAGAGAGAGATAGCGTTGTTTATCTCAAGGTGTCTAACTTGTCAACGAGTCAAAGCGGAGCATCAAGTACCAAAAGGTCCATTGCAACCACTTAAAATTCCAGAATGGAAGTGGGAGCACATTACCATGGATTTCGTTACCGGTCTTCCTACGGTTTCTCAAGGTATAGATGCAATTTGGGTCATTGTTGATAGATTGACCAAGTCTGCTCATTTTTTACCGATACGAGAAACTTATACACTTGAACGTCTTGCTCGTATGTACATAAACGAGATTGTAAGACTGCATGGTATGCCAGTATCCATAGTTTCTGATCGAGACCCAAGATTCACTTCACGATTTTGGGTTAGTTTACAAAAAGCTATGGGCACAGATTTACGATTTAGTTCGGTATATCATCCTCAGATGGACGGACAATCAGAGAGGACTATTCAAACTCTAGAAGATTTATTAAGACTCTGTGTCTTTGACTTCAAGGGAAGTTGGGACAAGTTCTTACCATTGGTGGAGTTTTCCTACAACAACAGTTATCAAGCAAGTATTGGCATGGCTCCATTCGAAGCATTGTATGGAAGAAAATGTCGTTCTCCAGTATGCTGGGATGAGGTGGGTGAAGCAACGTTGTTGGGACCGGAGTTGGTACGTATGACTACAGAAAAGATTCAAACGATCCGACAACGTATAAAAACCTCACAAGATCGACAAAAGAGTTATGCTGATCTTCATCGAAAGGACGTGGAATTTGATGTAGGAGATCATGTGTTCTTACGTGTTGCTCCATGGAAAGGAGTTACGAGATTTGGAAAAGAGAGGAAAGCTCAATCCTCGATTCATCGGTCCATTTTTAATCCTCGATCGAGTAGGAACTGTGGCTTATAGACTCGCTTTACCGCCAAGTATGTCTCGTGTTCATAACGTTTTTCACATATCCATGTTACGCAAATATGTGGAAGACCCGAACCACATTATTGAGTTAGAACCGGACGAAATAGCGGAGGATTTGACGTATGAAGAAGTTCCTGTTCAAATCTTGGATAAGAAGGAACATATTCTACGCTCCAAGGTTATACCTCAAGTCAAAGTTTTGTGGAGAACCACGATGTTGAGGAAATGACTTGGGAGTTAGAATCTGAAATGAAATCAAGGTATCCTTACCTCTTCGACATACCAGGTACGTACCCTAATTTCGAGGGCGAAATTTCATAAGAAGGGGAGGTTGTAAGACCCCAACTTTTATAAATAAAGATGAATTTTCTATAAATATCATATTTAAATATTATGGAGTTAATTTGATATAATGTTATAGTTGTGGGTAATATTTATAAATTTTGCAAAGTACGCAAGTTGTTATATAATATTCGATTGGTCGGGGAATATTCGTTTTAACAGGGAATATTCGTACAACGACACAATCATTGGTGGACCCCACAACGGAATTATTGTCGGATTGAGAAAACGACAAAAATATTTTATTAAAAATAACGGGAAGTTTTACCATTGATACTGTTGAACTACTCGGTAGTAAAAGTACAGTAATACGTGTGGTTGCATAGTAGCACACGGTATTGATTATTAATGCTTATGTGAGAAGTCACTCAGTTTGATTCAATTATTGTCAGTTAATAATATGAATTATTTAGCGATAATGACGTTTTGTTTTATTCGTATTATTAACGTAATAAAACAGAAACATCTTTTATATAAAACAGAATACTTTATTAAAGTTATTCTATAAATAGAATATATTATATTTTATTTAAAAGATTTTTTCTTTAAATATGGACCGTCAGATTAAAGTAATCAATCTGGACCGTTCATGGATTAGTTACTATGCATTCTATTTTTTATAAATAGCAGCTCATTCCTTCATTATTTCTTACGAATTCACTGAACTCTAGAGAGAGAAACTATAGAGAGAAACTATAGAGAGAGAGAAGAAGAATATTCTGCTACTTAACTACTTCCTTATTTCAGCTCTTCTTTAAAACGGTAAGGGGTGTTATTCTTTTTATTCATGAAGAGAACTTTGTTATTCCATTTCTTATTATTCTGTTGGAATAACCTGTATACGCGGTCTACCCTATACTTGGTGACATTCTTCTATTATTCTGTTGGAACATCCTGTCTGTGTGTTTTACACCGGACCTGGTTCCGTCTTTATTATTATTCTGTTGGAACATCCTGTCTGTGTGTTTTACACGGACCTGGTTCCGTCTTTGTTATTATTCTATTGGAACATCCTGTCTATGTGTTTTACACCGGACCTGGTTCCGTCTTTATTATTATTCTGTTGGAACATCCTGTCTGTGTGTTTTACACCGGACCTGGTTCCGTCTTTATTATTATTCTGTTGGAATATCCTGTCTGTGCGTTTTACGCCGGACCTGGTTCCATTATTTATTATTCTGTGGGAATAACCTGTCTGTGCGGTCTATCGCATGTATGGTGATTTCTTTTGTTATTCCATTCTTTATTATACTCAGTTGGAATATCCTTGATAATTGCGGTTCATCCAGTATCTTTTCATGAAAATATTCTTCTAAGTATTCTTGAATTTTACTCCACAAAGCAGTATCATGTTGACAATTTGGACGTTGTTAATTCATGGATAAATTAATTCTTAAACTTGTTTTATTGAATTCTTATATCATTGTCATCATCCTCATGTTTATAAAATGTTGAAAGTCATCTGTGGCCTGTAGTGCATAGATGGACTTGGTATGATTATTACCAGGGATTATTCGGTATAATCATGACCGTAATGTTATAAATGATGTGGTAAAAGTCCTCATTGGTCCGTAGTGCATTGATGGACAGTTGTTGGCATGATTATGACCATTAATGAATACACGAATATCCTTGGCCGTAGTGGAGGGGTGATTCGATGATGTGGATTATTTTATTAAGGTGAGTCCCAGCGATCACAGTGTTGAAAAACCTTTTAAATCATAAAAGATAGTAGAGTTTATTTTCCACTTGACTCTTTTAATGGATTGTTTGTTCCGCTGTAGTTAAACTTGATGTCTATTATATTTTATCAGTTTAACATTGTTGAAGGCTAATGATAATTTATTCTGCATTATCTTAGTCATAATATTTCTTACTGGGCTAGTTGAGCTCACCCTTTCTTTCACTGTTCTCTTCAGGAAATGAGAACATAGCTGGGGCAAGTCGGGGAACGGAGTGATGGTCCGAATGATAGTATTAGTTAGTAGTCCTCACTATTCTATGTAATGGTGTGTTAATAAACGTAATGAGGACTCTTTTTGAGTATGAATACTCTCTAGAAGATAATATTTGTATTCAAACTCACAGTTTATGTTTTGTCGTATTGTATACGACAGTTGTATTAGTAAGTTGTATTTGTATTCTGTACTATGTATCTGACGACCCAAGATGAGTGATGTATACCTAATTTTGGGGGCGTCACAGGGTCTTTCACATATTTACGAAGCACAGATATGTGAAAAACATTATGAACACGAGACATGCTTGGAGGTAATACGAGTCGATATGCCACATTTCCTATTCGGTCAAGAATTTCAAATGGACCAACAAATCGTGGATTGAGCTTTCCTCTCTTCCCAAATCTTGTAACTCATTTCCATGGTGCAACACGTAACAATACATGATCCACAATACTAAATTCTACATCCTTTCGATGAAGATCCGCATAACTCTTTTGTCGATCCTGTGACGTTTGTATACGTTGTCGAATCATTTTGATCTTCTCTGTAGTTATGCGTACCAATTCTGGTCCCAATAACATTGCTTCACCCACCTCGTCCCAGCATACTGGAGAACGACACTTTCGTCCATACAAGGCTTCAAATGGAGCCATATCTATTCTTGCTTGATAACTATTGTTGTAGGAGAATTCCACCAATGGTAGGTACTTATCCCAACTTCCTTTGAAATCTAGAACACAGAGTCTTAATAGATCTTCAAGGATTTGAATAGTCCTCTCTAATTATTCGTCTGTTTGAGGATGGTATGCTGAACTAAATCGTAAATCTGTGCCCATAGCTTTCTGCAAGCTAACCCAAAATCGTGAAGTGAATCTTGGGTCACGATCTGAAACTATGGATACTGGCATGCCATGTAATCTCACAATCTCATTCACGTACATACTAGCAAGACGTTCAAGGGAATAAGTCTCACGTATAGGCAAGAAATGGGCAGACTTGGTTAATCTATCAACAATGACCCAAATCGCATCTATGCCTTGAGACACCTTGGAAAGACTCGTAACGAAATCCATAGTAATGTGTTCCCACTTCTATTTCGGAATCTCAAGTGGTTGCAATGGACCCTTTGGTACTTGATGCTCCGCTTTTACACATTGACAAGTTAAACACCTCGAGATAAACTCCGCGATCTCTCTTTTCATATTGCTTCACCAAAATGTATGTCGAAGATCATGAAATATTTTGGTACTCCCAGGATAGATTGCAAACGGTGTGTTGTGTGCCTCCATCATTATTCTATGCTTCAAGTCAAAATCGTTAAGAACACAAAGTCTAGAGTTGACTCGAAGTATTCCTTCTTCATCGGTTCTTGCTTCAGGATTAGCACCTTCTTGCACTTTCTTCTTCATACACATCAGCTCCATGTCCGTAGCTTGAGTAGCTTTAACTTTATCAATTAAAGTCGATTCTACTCGTATATTTGATATCATCATGTGGGTACTTGGATCCTTCATCTCTATCTCCATCCTTTGCAATTCATACGAAATGGGCCTTTTTGTTAACACCATTGCACTCGTACCCGCGTATGATCTTCTACTCAATGCGTTAGCTACTACGTTCGCTTTTCCAGGATGATATTGGATGGTATGATCGTAATCTTTCAACAGCTCAAGCCAACGTCGTTGCCGCATTTTGAGTTCCTTTTGGGTGAAGAAATATTTGAGGCTTTTATGATCTGTATAGATCTCCACTTTCTCCCCATACAGGTAGTATCTCCAAATCTTCAACGCGAAAACGACTGCTGCCAACTCCAAATCATGAGTAGGATAATTTCCCTCATATTCTTTGAGTTGTCGCGAGGCATAGGCTATGACTTTCCCATGTTGCATGAGAACACATCCTAACCCTTTGCCTGAAGCATCGCTGTAGATAACAAATCCATCCGAACCAGATGGTATTATCAGAACAGGTACCGAAATGAGTCTCCTCTTGAGTTCTTGAAAACTCTTCTCATAATCCTCGCTCCAACCGAATTTTGTATCCTTCCGAGTCAGCTGAGTTAACGGAGTAGCGATTCTAGAAAATCCTTCCACGAATCTCCGGTAATACCCAGCTAAGCCCAGAAAGTTACGTACTTCGGTCACCGACTTCGGTTTCTCCCAACTTTGTATGGCTTCAATCTTCGCCGGGTCGACAGTTACTCCATGTTTTGACACCACGTGCCCAAGGAATGCTACTTCCTCAAGCCAGAACTCGCATTTCTTCAGCTTGGCATATAGCTTGTTATTACGAAGCCTTTGCAGTACCAGCTTCAAATGGCGCTCATGATCTTCACGGCTTTTGGAATAGATGGGGATGTCATCAATAAAAATAACAACGAACTGATCTAAATATTCTTTGAATACACAGTTCATCATATCCATGAAGGCAGCAGGAGCATTAGTCAATCCAAAAGACATGATTAAGAATTCATAATGCCCGTACCGAGTTCTGAAGGCAGTCTTTGGAATATCCTCAGTTTTAATCTTCAGCTGATGATATCCAGAACGATGATCAATCTTTAAAAAGAATTGTGCTCCTTGCAACTGGTCAAACAGGTCATTAATGCGAGGTAGCGGATACCTATTCTTGATAGTGACATGATTCAATTCTCGATAGTCGATACAAAGTCGCATACTCCCATCTTTCGTCTTTACGAATAACACAGGAGCACCCCAAGGAGATGTACTAGGACGAATAAAACCGATGTCCAACAACTCCTGTAGTTAGAACTTTAACTCCTGAAGTTCAATAGGAGCCATTCGATATGGGGTTTTAGAAATGGGCTTTGTACCGGGTTCAAGGTCAATAAAGAATTCAACTTCACGTTCTGGGGGTAGACCAGGAAGTTCTTCAGGAAATACGTCAGGAAATTCACTAACAACAGAAATATTATTCAAATCTGACGTGTTTTTGTTCAAGTCCATAACATGGGCTATGAAAGCTTGACATCCGTTTTTCAATAAACGAATGGCTTTATGGCTTGAAATGACAGTGATTGACTTTAATGGTTTGGCTATTTGAATTCGCATAATAGTTTGGTTAGGAATATGAAAACTAACAACCTTACGAAAATAATCAATTTTAGCATGACGCGTGGTTAACCAATCAATCCCTAAAATCACATCAAATGAAAGAATTTTCAATGAAATAAGGTCGACAGGTAATGTGATGGTACCAACTTGAATCAAGCAAGATTTATAAATAGTAGATGTAACGAAAGTTTCTCCTAACGGAGTTTCAACAGATAAGTCAAAGTCTAATTTCTCCGGGGTCAAGTTTAAACATTGAGCACAAGTAGGAGAGATAAAAGAATAGGTAGAACCGGTATCTAATAAGGTACAAACTGTAAGACCCCAACTTTTATAAATAAAGATAAATTTTCTATAAATATCATTTTTGAATATTATGGAGTTAATTTGATATAATGTTATAGTTGTGGGTAATATTTATAAATTTTGCAAAGTACGCAAGTTGTTATATAATATTCGATTGGTCGGGGAATATTCGTTTTAACAGGAAATATTCGTACAACGACACAATCATTGGTGGACCCCACAACGGAATTATTGTCGGATTGAGAAAACGACAAAAATATTTTATTAAAAATAACGGCGGAAGTTTTACCATTGTTACTGTTGAACTACTCAGTAGTAAAAGTACAGTAATACGTGTGGTTGCATAGTAGCACACGGTATTGATTATTAATGCTTATGTGAGAAGTCACTTAGTTTGATTCAATTATTGTCAGTTAATAATATGAATTATTTAGCGATAATGACGTTTTGTTTTATTCGTATTATTAACGTAATAAAACAGAAACATCTTTTTATATAAAACAGAATATTTTATTAAAGTTATTCTATAAATAGAATATATTATATTTTATTTAAAAGATTTTTCTTTAAATATGGACCGTCAGATTAAAGTAATCAATCTGGACCGTTCATGGATTAGTTACTATGCATTCTATTTTTCTATAAATAGCAGCTCATTCCTTCATTATTTCTTACGAATTCACTGAACTCTAGAGAGAGAAACTATAGAGAGAGAGAAGAAGAGTATTCTGCTACTTAACTACTTCCTTATTTCAGCTCTTCTTTAAAACGGTAAGGGGTGTTATTCTTTCTTATTCATGAAGAGAACTGTTGTTATTCCATTTCTTATTATTCTGTTGGAATAACCTGTATACGCGGTCTACCCTATACTTGGTGACATTCTTCTATTATTCTGTTGGAACATCCTGTCTGTGTGTTTTACACCGGACCTGGTTCCATTTTTATTATTATTCTGTTGGAACATCCTGTCTGTGTGTTTTACACCGGACCTGGTTCTATTATTTATTATTCTGTCGGAATATCCTGTCTGTGCGTTTACGCCGGACCTGGTTCCATTATTTATTATTCTGTCGGAATATCCTGTCTGTGCGTTTACGCCGGACCTGGTTCCATTATTTATTATTCTGTTGCAATAACCTGTTTGTGCGGTCTATCGCATGCATGGTGATTTCTTTTGTTATTCCATTCTTTATTGTACTCAGTTGGTTAAGTTTTGACTTCTATACTCCATGAAATTTGTGGCATATCCTTGATAATTGCGTTTCATCCAGTATCTTTTCATGAAAATATTCTTCTAAGCATTCTTGAATTTTACTCCACAAAGCAGTATCATGTTGACAATTTGGACGTTATTAATTCTTGGATAAATTAATTCTTGAACTTGTTTTATTGAATTCTTATATCATTGTCATCATCCTCATGTTTATAAAATGTTGAAAGTCATCTGTGGCATGTAGTGCATAGATGGACTTGGTATGATTATGACCAGGGATTATTCGGTATAATCATGACCGTAATGTTACAAATGATGTGGTAAAAGTCATCATTGGCCCGTAGTGCATTGATGGACAGTTGTTGGCATGATCATGACCATTAATGAATACACGAATATCCTTGGCCGTAGTGTAGGGGTGATTCGATGATGTGGATTATTTTATTAAGCTGAGTCACAGCAATAACAGTGTTGAAAAACCTTTTAAATCATAAAAGATAGTAGAGTTTATTTTCTACTTGACTCTTTTAATGGATTGCTTGTTCCACCGCAGTTAAACTTGATGTCTATTATATTTTATCAGTTTAACATTGTTGAAGGCTAATGATAATTTATTCTGAATTATCTTAGTCATAATATTTCTTACTGGGCTAGTTGAGCTCACCCTTTCTTTCACTGTTCTCTTCAGGAAATGAGAACGTAGCCGGGGCAAGTCGGGGAACGGAGTGATGGTTCGAATGATAGTATTAGTTAGTAGTCCTCACTATTCTATGCAATAGTGTGTTAATAAATGTAATGAGGACTCCTTTTCAGTATGAATACTCTCTAGAAGATAATATTTGTATTCAAACTCACAGTTTATGTTTTGTCGTATTGTACACGACGGTTGTATTAGTAAGTTATATTTGTATTCTGTACTATGTATCTGACGACCCAAGATGGGTGATGTATACCTAATTTTGGGGGTGTCACATAAACTTCGTAAGAATTCAAGATTAGCTTACCCATGATTACCTCGTTCGGGTTTCTCGCATTTTGGCCAGTCACGACAAACGCCCTTCCAGGAACCGCTGATTTCGACTTATCCCGGACAACTTTTGGAGTCACCATCCCCATTGAACTTGGTTTTGCTACAGAACACTCTCGAGCTATATGACCCTCCTTTCCACAGTTATAACATACCTTGGATTGTTGTGGGCAGTTTGGGCTGATATGTCCCTCTTTCCCACATTTGTAACATACGACCGGTGGTCGTTCTCCTCCCCTATAAACAGTTGATGTTTGTGCTAACGTCTTCACGTTATCATTGTTGTACCTTCTCTTCTTGAAATCTCCTCCCGACTCGCTCGTTTTATTATCACGGCCACGATTACCACCAGAGTGGTTACTGCTTTTATCCGAATGCTTTCCTTCCCTCTGGTTGTCATTGCTCCGATGACCGCTGCCACTGGTATGACCCTGGTTGTGGTCCCTCGGTTGAACATACTCATTATCTCGCTCTAATAATTGAGCCCTGTTTACAACATCTGAATATAAAGAAAATTTATGAGAGATAAGATATTGCCGAATCTCTGGCTTTAGACCTCTCAGAAACATCTTTGTCATTCGTTCCTCATTTTCGACCAAATGAGGTGCAAACCTGGATAACTCTGTAAACTTCTCCTCGTACTGGGACACCGTCATGTTATTTTGTTCCAGTCTGATAAACTCCACCTCCTTCATATGACGAATACTTTCAGGAAAGTACTTGTCATTGAACAGTTGACGAATAGTTTCTGAAATGTTTCCCAGGACATGTTGAGTGCGTCAGGCTGGGTACGCTTTACAGATTTCTACCAGTAATCTGCCTCACCACGGAACATAAATGTGGCGAATGGAACCTTCTGTTCCTCCGTGCATCCCAAGACATCAAATATCTTGGTAATTTGTTTAACCCACGTTTTCGCCTTAATCGGATCTGGCTTTCCCCAGAATTCTGGTGGTCCCAACTCCTTGAACTGCTTGGCTGTGACAAACTACGCGTTGTTATCATTTCCACTCGTATTCTGCACACGAGTCTCCCTCGTCTGATTTTGCATGAACTGCAAAAAGCTCCTAAACATTCCATCATTCATCGTTTGCTCGGTAACGTTGTTTACAGGAGGAATATTGTCTTTCTGTTGCACGTTCCCCTAGGTGGTGATCAAAGGTGTCTCCACGGTCTGATTTACTCCATTATTAACGTTCTCAGCTGCCATTCTTAAATACTGTCATAAAACAAGGGTTAATAGTTATGTCATATATTATCCCAATACTCTGACCGACCAAATAAACTTAGTCAGGTCATACTAGCGAAGGAATTCTCCGTCTCTCCCCTCCTGGTTCTTGTCTCACATCTCAGCCAGGGATCATATCCCTAAGCTCTGATACCAACTGTGACGCCTCCAAAATAGGTATACAACACCCATTCTGAGTCGCCAAATATATGGTACAAAAAGCAAACTACAACTTCAATAATCCAATTGTCGTGCAAAATACGACAACACATACTGTGAGTTTAAATATAAATATTGTCTTCTAGACAATATGTAAGACCCCAACTTTTATAAATAAAGATGAATTTTTTATAAATATCATTTTTGAATATTATGGAGTTAATTTGATATAATGTTATATTTGTGGGTAATATTTATAAATTTTGCAAAGTACGCAAGTTGTTATATAATATTCGATTGGTCGGGGAATATTCATTTTAACAGGGAATATTCGTACAACGACACAATCATTGGTGGACCCCACAACGGAATTATTGTCGGATTGAGAAAATGATAAAAATATTTTATTAAAAATAACGGCAAAAGTTTTACCATTGATACTGTTGAACTACTCGGTAGTAAAAGTACAGTAATACGTGTGGTTGCATAGTAGCACACGGTATTGATTATTAATGCTTATGTGAGAAGTCACTCAGTTTGATTCAGTTATTGTCAGTTAATAATATGAATTATTTAGCGATAATGACGTTTTGTTTTATTCGTATTATTAACGTAATAAAACAGAAACATCTTTTTATATAAAACAGAATACTTTATTAAAGTTATTCTATAAATAGAATATATTATATTTTATTTAAAAGATTTTTCTTTAAATATGGATCGTCAGATTAAAGTAATCAATCTGGACCGTTCATGGATTAGTTACTATGCATTCTATTTTTCTATAAATAGTAGATCATTCCTTCATTATTTCTTACGATATCACTGAACTCTAGAGAGAGAAACTATAGAGAGAAACTATAGAGAGAGAGAAGAAGAGTATTCTGCTACTTAACTACTTCCTTATTATAGCTCTTCTTTAAAACGGTAAGGGGTGTTATTCTTTCTTATTCATGAAGAGAACTGTTGTTATTCTATTTCTTATTATTCTGTTGGAATAACCTGTATACGCGGTCTACCCTATACTTGGTGACATTCTTCTATTATTCTGTTGGAACATCCTGTCTGTGTGTTTTACACCGGACCTGGTTCCGTTTTTATTATTATTCTGTTGGAACATCTTGTTTGTGTGTTTTACACCGGACCTGGTTCCGTCTTTATTATTATTCTGTTAGAATATCCTGTCTGTGCGTTTTACGCCGGACCTGGTTCTATTATTTATTATTCTGTGGGAATAACCTGTCTGTGCGGTCTATCGCATGCATGGTGATTTCTTTTGTTATTCCATTCTTTATTATACTCAGTTGGTTAAGTTTTGACTGCTATACTCCATGAAATTTGTGGAATATCCTTGATAATTGCGTTTCATCCAGTATCTTTTCATGAAAATATTCTTCTAAGCATTCTTGAATTTTACTCCACAAAGCAGTATCATGTTGACAATTTGGACGTTGTTAATTCTTGGATAAATTAATTCTTGAACTTGTTTTATTGAATTCTTATATCATTGTCATCATCCTCATGTTTATAAAATGTTAAAAGTCATCTGTTGCCTGTAGTGCATTGATGGACTTGGTATGATTATGACCAGGGATTATTCGGTATAATCATGACCGTAATGTTACAAATGATGTGGTAAAAGTCCTCATTGGCCCGTAGTGCGTTGATGGACAGTTGTTGGCATGATCATGACCATTAATGAATACACGAATATCCTTGGTCGTAGTGCACGGGTGATTCGATGATGTGGATTATTTTATTAAGGTGAGTCCCAACGATCACAGTGTTGAAAAACCTTTTAAATCATAAAAGATAGTAGAGTTTATTTTCCACTTGACTCTTTTAATGGATTGCTTGTTCCGCTGTAGTTAAACTTGATGTCTATTATATTTTATCAGTTTAACATTGTTGAAGGCTAATGATAATTTATTCTGCATTATCTTAGTCATAATATTTCTTACTGGGCTAGTTGAGCTCACCCTTTCTTTCACTGTTCTCTTCAGGAAATGAGAACGTAGCTGGGGCAAGTCGGGGAACGGAGTGATGGTTCGAATGATAGTATTAGTTAGTAGTCCTCACTATTCTATGTAATGGTGTGTTAATAAATGTAATGAGGACTCCTTTTGAGTATGAATACTTTCTAAAAGATAATATTTGTATTCAAACTCACAGTTTATGTTTTGTCGTATTGTATACGACAGTTGTATTAGTAAGTTGTATTTGTATTCTGTACTATGTATCTGACGACCCAAGATGGGTGATGTGTACCTAATTTTGGGGGCGTCACACAATATCCACACTCAAATAAGTCCTCATTACAATTATTCAAATACTATTTTACAGAAATAGTGAGGACTGCTAAAACATCTTTCTAGAACCATCACTCCATAGCCCAACTAGATCCTGCTATGTTCTCACCTCCTTAGAAGAAAAATGGAACAAAAAGGAAAAGGGTGAGCTCAACTGGCCTAGTAAAGAATTTTATGACTAAGATAATATACAACAAATTATCGTTAGTCTTCAACAGGGAAAAATCTGATAAAATATAATAGACAACAAGTTTTAGATCAACAACTGCAGCGGAAACAGCAAACCATTAGAAGAGTCAAGTAGAGAAAGAATTCTACTATCTTCTAAGATTTAAAAGTCCATCATCAATATTTTATCCCTGTAACATCAATCAATATATATCTTGAATCAAATATTCATCTTTGTACTACAGGCCAAAGATATTCATTTGTAACATCAGTCGGTCATGTTCATCTCAACACCTGTTCATCTTTGCACTACGGGCCAAAGATATTCATCAGTTAATCATTCATCTTTGCACTACAGGCCAAAGATATTCAGTAATATCATCATTTAGGACTGAGGATGATGAAAAAGGATCTTAAAGAAAACGAATCCAATGAGACAGAAGGACAAATATTAGGGATTCGTATTATAGTTTATCCAAGTGCAATAATACTCCATAATAACCAATTGTGAAGGAGAATTCAAAAATAAAGATCAAAACATGGATACAATCAAAGATAGTAACCATAATAGACATCTTGGACAAAAAGAAAAATTTTTATTTTTCGGTGAATAGTGCCGTATTCGTGAATAGTGCCGTATACGTGAATAGTGTCGTATACGTGAATAGTAATCCCGACACAAAAAGTTCTAAATTTGATAAAAAAAACTTATATAAATATTTTAGCATAATGATATTGAAGAAAATAATATCATTTAAGAAGAAAATAATATCCCTTACCTCAAAATATCAGTACTTCTATTCAGAATATCGGTATAAGGCTGAAGCAAACTTGCACTGATGAATAGAAACTCATAAAGTATCTAAATACTTCCAAAATACACTCAATAATCTAGAGAGATAAAGAGAGAAAACTTGTTTCTGGTGTGATTTTCAATTCTAACTTAGCCCTATATTTATAGAAAAATGTTAGCACGCCGAAGCAGACTTAACATGTAACTTGATGGCTTTACCTGCTACTATTCCCACCCACCACATTTGAATAAAAATCTCAGTATATTTTCACCAACTAAAAGTGGGGCCCACCAATTCTAGAATTTTCCGCCAAAATGACAAATTTCGAAACTTCTACAATTTCTGAACCAGTCATCTAGTAAAATTCATAACAAATCATACGTTCATTTTTAACGGTTTAAAATTTGTGGACATATACTCAACTTATATATGAATAACATATCTAAAAATTACCACGATCCAACGGTCGGATTAAAAATTATAACCCCAACAATATTTCTCAAAAACCCTGATTTGATTTTTAATAACTCCATTCCGATAAAAATACTGATAAAACACCTCAATATTAACTCCTTCATTTTTAACCACAATAAATATATCCAACATTTATATCCACATAAAATAAATATTTTCTTATCATATGAATCAATAATTAATTATTCACAAATAATATTACAGAATCACATTTATGACAACCAGACCGTTCCCAGGAAAGAGGGGGCTTTCCAATAAGGATTTCTCCTTACTAGAGCGCAATTAGATGACCAAACCTCTCCTTAGACAGAACTTTCTAGACATTACCAATAATGCTATCTAATAATATTATTTTAATAATATAAATTATTGATCTGATAATGGAAAATACTGTGCAGCAACAATTATTGAAACAACAATAATATAAAATATCAACGCAGAAATTATTGAATTAATAAAATAAAATATTAAACAGTAACTACTGTAACAATTATTGAGTAGTGTCTTCTTACGTAAGAATCATTAATTGGTGCAATACTGTGTGCTACTGTATTTTAACCACCAGGTATTCCAACAGTATTAACGGTAACAACTGCGCCGTTAATTATAAATAACTTATACTTGTCGTTTTTTTCATCCAATCGCTTTCCGTTATGGGGCCCACACAAGGCTGCGCCGTCGTACGAATATTCCCCGACAGCAAGAATATTTCACGGCCAAACGAATATTCACCGAACAAAAATGAATATTTTATAACCACTTGCTTATTTGAAATATTTGCGCATTTTATCCATAACTAACCACATTAATCAAATCAACCCTTTCTATTTCAAAATAATAAATAGAGGAAATTTAATTTCATTTATTAATAAGTTGGGGTCTTACATAAATACTCACAAAATACACTAAATAATCTAGAGAGAGAAAACTTGTTTCTGGTGTGATTTTCAATTCTAATTTATCCCTCTATTTATAGGAAATTGTTAGCACGCCGAAGTAGACTTAACCTGCAACCTGATGGCTTTACCTGCTACTATTCAAGCCTACTACATTTGAATAAAAATCTCAGCACATTTTCTTACCAACCAAAAGTGGGGCCCACCAATTCTAGAATTTTCTACCAAAATGATAAACTCCGAAAATTCAACAATTTCTGAACCAGTCATCTCGTAAAATTCATAACAAATCATACGTTTATTTTTAATGGTTCAAAATTTGTGGGCATATACTCAACTTATATAATTATAACATATCCAAAAATCATAACGATCCAACGGTCGGATTAAAATTTATAACCCCCGCAAAATATCTCAAAAACTCTAATTTGATTTTTAATACCTCCATTCTGACAAAAACACCTCAACATTAACTCCTTCATTTTTAACCACAAAAATATATCCCTCGTTTATATCCACATAAAATAAATATTTCCTTATCATATGAATCAATAATTAATTATTCACAAATAATATTACAGAATCACATTTATGACAACCAGGCCGTTCCCAGGAAAGAGGGGGCTTTCCGATAAGGATTTCTCCTTACTGGCGCGCAATTAGGTAACCAAATCTCTCCTTAGACAGAACTTTCTAGACATTACCAATAATATTATCTAATATTATTATTCAAATTATATGAATTATTGATCTGATAATGGAAAATACTGTGCAATAACAATTATTGAAACAACAATAATATAAAACATCAACGCAATAATTATTGAATCAATAAAATAAAATATTGAACAGTAACTACTGTAACAATTATTGAGTAGTGTCTTCCTTCGTAAGAATCAATAATTCAAAAATACTGTGCAATCCGTGTTCTACTGTGCAACCATGCGTATTACTGTATTTTTAACCACCGGGTATTCCAACAGTGTTAACGGTAATAACTGCGCTGTTATTTATAAAAACTCAATTTTGTCGTTATCTTCATCCAACCGTTTTCTGTTATGGGGCCCACAAATAGTTGCGCCGTCGTACGAATATTCCCCGACAGAAAGAATATTTCACGACTAAACGAATATTCTCCGACAAAATGAATATTTTATAACCACTTGTTTATTTTGAAAAATTTACACATTTCACCCATAACCAAAATATTATATCAAATTAACACCTTATTATTCATAATAATAATTAGAGGAAAATTTAATTTTATTCATTAATAAGTTGGGGTCTTATAACCTCCCCTCCTTATGAAATTTCGTCCTCGAAATTGACGTACATACCTGGTATTTCGAAAAGGTGAGGATACCTCGCTTTCATTTCTGATTCTAACTCCCAGGTCATTTCTTCAATAGCATGGTTTCTCCACAAAACCTTAACTTGTGGCATAACCTTCGTGCATAGGACATGCTCTTTCCTATCCAATATTATAACAGGTACTTCCTCGTATGTTAAATCTTCGGCTATCTCGTTCGGTTCTAACTCAACAATGTGGTTCAGGTCTTTCACATATTTACGTAGCACAGATATATGAAAACATTATGAACACGAGACATGCTTGGAGATAATGCGAGTCTGTAGGCCACATTTTCTATTCGGTCTAGAATTTCAAATGGACCAACAAATCGTGGATTGAGCTTTCCTCTCTTCCCAAATCTTGTAACTCCCTTCCATGGTGCAACACGTAATAATACATGATCCCTAATATTAAATTCCACGTCCTTCCTATGAAGATCCGCATAACTCTTTTGTCGATCCTGTGCCGTTTGTATACGTTGTCGAATCGTTTGGATCTTCTCTGTAGTTATGCGTACCAATTCTGGTCCCAACAATGTTGCTTCACCCACCTCGTCTCAGCATACTGGAGAACGACATTTTCTTCCATAAAACGCCTCGAATGGAGCCATGCCTATACTTGCTTGATAACTATTGTTGTAGGAGAATTCCACCAATGGTAGGTACTTATCCCAACTCCCTTTGAAATCTAGGACAAAGAGTCTTAATAGATCTTCAAGAGTTTGAATAGTCCTCTCTGATTGTCCGTCCGTTTGAGGATGGTATGCCGAACTGAATCGTAAATCCGTGCCCATAGCTTTCTGCAAGCTAACCCAAAATCGTGAAGTGAATCTTGGGTTACGATCCGAAACTATGGATACTGGCATGCCATGCAATCTCACAATCTCATCTACGTACATACTAGAAGGACGTTCAAGGGAACAAGTGTCACGTATAGGCAAGAAGCGGGCATACTTGGTTAATCTATCAACAATAACCCAAATCGCATTTATGCCTTGAGAAACCTTGGGATGATCCGTAACGAAATCCATAGTAATGTGTTCCCACTTCCATTTCGGAATCTCAAGTGGTTGCAACGGACCCTTTGGTACATGATGCTCCGCCTTTACACGTTGACAAGTTAAACACCTCGAGATAAACTCCGCGATCTCTCTTTTCATATTGCTCCACCAAAATGTATGTCGAAGATCGTGATACATTTTGGTACTCCCAGGATGGATTACAAACGGTGTGTTGTGTGCCTCCATCATGATTCTATGCTTCAAGTCAAAATCGTTAGGAACACAAAGTCTGTAGTTGACTCGAAGTATTCCTTCTTCATCGATTCTTGCTTCTGGAATAGCACCTTCTTGCACTTTCTTCTTCATACGCATCAGCTCTATGTCCGTGGCTTGAGCAGCTTTAACTTTATCGATTAAAGTTGGTTCTACTCGTATGCTTGATATCATCACGTGGGTACTTGGAGCCTTCATCTCTATCTCCATCCTTTGCAAGTCATACAAAATGGGTCTTTGTGTTAACAACATTGCACTCGTACCCGCGTATGATCTTCTACTCAATGCGTCAGCTACTACGTTCGCTTTTCCAGGATGATATTGGATGGTATGATCGTAATCTTTCAGCAGCTCGAGCCAACGTCGTTGCCGCATGTTGAGTTCCTTTTGGGTGATGAAATATTTGAGGCTTTTATGATCTGTATAGATCTCCACTTTCTCCCCATACAGGTAGTGTCTCTAGATCTTAAGCGCGAAAACAACTGTTGCCAAGTCCAAATCATGAGTAGGATAATTCCTCTCATATTCTTTGAGTTATCGCGAGGCATAGGCTATGACTTTTCCATGTTACATGAGAACACATCCTAACCCTTTGCCCAAAGCATCGCTGTAGATAACAAATTCATCCGAACCAGATGGTATTGTCAGAACAGGTGCAAAAATGAGTCTTCTCTTGAGTTCTTGAAAACTCTTCTCACAATCCTCGCTCCAACTAAAATTTATATCTTTACGAGTCAGCTGAGTTAACGGAGTAGCGATTCGAACAAATCCTTCCATGAATCTCTGATAGTAACCAGCTAAGCCTAGAAAGCTACGTACTTCGGTCACCGACTTCGGTTGCTCCCAACTTTGTATGGCTTCAATCTTCGCCGGGTCGACAGATACTCCATGTTTTGACACCACGTGCCCAAGGAATGCTACTTCCTCAAGCCAGAACTCGTATTTCTTCAGCTTGGCATATAGCTTGTTATTACGAAGCCTTTGCAGTACCAGCTTCAAATGGCGCTCATGATCTTCACGGCTTTTGGAATAGATGAGGATGTCATCAATAAAGACAACAACGAACTGATCCAAATATTCTTTGAATACACGGTTCATCATATCCATGAAAGTAGCAGGAGCATTAGTCAATTCAAACGACATGACTAAGAATTCATAATGCCCGTACCGAGTTCTGAAAGTAGTCTTTGGAATATCCTCAGTTTTAATCTTCAGCTGATGATATCCAGAACGAAGATCGATCTTTGAAAAGAATTGTGCTCCTTGCAACTGGTCAAACAGGTCATCAATGCGAGGTAGCGGATACCTATTCTTGATAGTGACATGATTCAATTCTCGGTAGTCGATACAAAGTCGCATACTCCCGTCTTTCTTCTTTACGAATAACACAGGAGCACCCCAAGGAGATGTACTAGGACGAATAAAACCGATGTCCAACAACTCCTGTAGTTGGACCTTTAACTCCTGAAGTTCAATAGGAGCCATTCGATATGAGGTTTTAGAAATGGGCTTTGCACCAAATTCAAGGTCAATAAAGAATTCAACTTCACGTTCTGGGGGTATACCGGGAAGTTCTTCAGGAAATACGTCAAGAAATTCATTAACAACAGAAATTTTATTTAAATCTGACGTGTTTTTGTTCAAGTCCGTGGCATGGGCTAAGAAAGCTTGACATCCATTTTTCAATAAACGAATAGCTTTATGGCTTGAAATGACAGTGATTGACTTTAATGGTTTAGTTGTTTGAATTCGCATAATAGGTTGGTTAGGAGTATGAAAACTAACAACCTTACGAAAACAATCAATTTTAGCATGATGCGTGGTTAACCAATCAATCCCTAAAATCACATCAAATGCAAGAATTTTCAATGAAATAAAGTCGGCAGGCAATGTGATGGTACCAACTTGAATCAAGCAAGATTTATAAACAGTAGATGTAACGAAAGTTTCTCCTAACGGAGTTTTAACAGATAAGTCAAAGTCTAATTTCTCCGGGGTCAAGATTAAATGTTGAGCACAAGCAGGAGAGATAAAAGAATGGGTAGAACCGGTATCTAATAAGGTATAAACTTCGCAAGAGTTTATGATTAGCTTACCCGTGATCACCTCGTTTGGGTTCCTCGCGTTTTGGGCAGTCACGACAAACGCCCTTCCAGGAACCACCGATTTTGACTTGTCCGGAACAGCCTTCGGAGCCACTATCCCCGTTGAACTTGGTTTCGCAACAAGACAATCTTTAGCTATATGACCTTCCTTTCCACAGTTATAACATACCTTGAACTGTTGTGGGCAGTTTGGGCTGATGTGTCCCTCTTTCCCGCATTTGTAACATACGACCGGTAGTCGTTCTCCTCCCCTAAAAACAACTGATGCTGGTGGTGACGTCTTCACGTTATCGTTGTTGTACCTTCTCCTTTTGAAATCTCCTCCCGACTCGCTTCTTCTATTATCACGGCCACGATTACCACCAGAGTGGTTACCGCTTTTGTCCAAATATTTTCCTTCCCTCTGGTTGTCATTGCTCCGATGACCGCTGCCACCGGTATGACCCTGGTTGTGGTCCCTCAGTTGAACATACTCATTATCTCGCTCTAATAATTGAGCCATGTTTACAACATCTGAATATAAAGAAAATTTATGAGAGATAAGATATTGCCGAATCTCGGGCTTTAGACCTCTCAGAAACATCCTTGTCATTCGTTCCTCATTTTCGACCAAATGAGGTGCAAACCTGGATAACTTTGCAAACTTCACCTCGTACTGGGACACTGTTATGTTATTTTGTTCCAGTCTGATAAACTCCACCTCCTTCATATGATGAATACTTTCAGGAAAGTACTTGTCATTGAACAGTTTCTGAAATATTTCCCAGGACATGTTGAGTGCGTCAGGTTGGGTACGCTTCACAGACTCTCACCAATAGTCTGCCTCACCGCAGAACATAAAGGTGGCGAATGGAACCTTATGTTCCTCCGTGCATCCCAAGACATCGAATATCTTGGTAATTTGCTTGACCCACGTTTCCGCCATGATCGGATTGAGCTTTCCCTTAAATTCTGGTGGTCCCAACTCTTTGAACTGCTTGGCTGTGACTAGCCGTGCATTGCTAGCATTTCCACCCGTATTTTGTACACGAGTCTCCCTCGTCTGATTTTGTATGAACTGCAAAAAACTCCTAAATATTTCATCATTCATCGTTTGCTGGATAGTGTTGTTTATAGGAGGAATATTGCCTTCCTGTTGCACGTTCCCCTGGGTGGTGATCAAAGGTGTCTCCACAGTCTCATTCACTCCATTATTAACGTTCTCAGCTGTCATTCTTAAATACTACCATAAAATAAGGGTTAATAGTCATGTCATATATTATCCCTATACTCTGACCGACCAAATAAATGCCAAATAAACTTAGTCAGGTCATACTAGCGAAAGAATTTCCCGTCTCTCCCCTCCTAGTTCTTGTCTCACATCTCAGCCAGGGATCATATCCCTAAGCTTTGATACCAACTGTGACGCCCCCAAAATAGGTATACATCACCCATTATGAGTCGCCAAATACTTGGTACAGAAACAACTACAACTTCATTAATATAATTGTTGTGTAAAATACAACAACCCAATACTGTGAGTTTGAATACAATTATTCTCTACTAGAGAGTATGCAAACTCAAAAGAAGTCTTTATTATAATTATTATCACACTATTTTATAAAATAGTGAGGACTGCTAACACCACTGACTAAAAACATCACTCCACACCCCGACTAGTTCCCGCTATATTCTCGCCTCCTGAGAAAAATGGAACAAAAAAAGGTGAGCTCAACTAGCACAGTAAAGAATATTATGACTAAGATAATATACAACAAATTATCATTAGTTTTCAACAGGGAAAAATCTGATAGAACATAATCAACAACAAGTTTTAGATCAACAACTGCAGCGGAAATAACAATCCATTAGAAGAGTCAAGCAAAGAAAGAATTATACTATCTTCTAAGATTTAAAAGTCCATCATCAATATTTTATCCCTGTAACATCAATCAATATTCATCTTGAATCAAATATTCATCTTTGCACTACAGGCCAAAGATATTCATTTGTATCACCAGTTGGTCATGTTCATCTCAACACTTGTTCATCTTTGCACTACGGGCCAAAGATATTCATCAGGTAATCATTCATCTTTGCACTACAGGCCAAAGATATTCATTTGTATCATCATTTAGGACTGAGGATGATGAAAAATATTTTAAAGAAAACGAATCCAGTGAGATAAAAGATCAAATACTAAGGATTCGTATTACAGCTTATCCAAGTTCAATAATATTCTAAAATAACCAATTTTGAAGCAGAATTTAAAAATAATGATCAAAATATGGATACAATCAAAGATAGTAACCATAATAGACAACTTAGACAAAAAGAAGACAATTTTATTTTTCGGTGAATAGTGCCGTATTCGTGAATAGTGCCGTATTCGTGAATAGTGCCGTATACGTGAATAGTGCAGTATACGTGAATAATAATCCCGACACAAAAAGTTTTAAATTTGATAAAAAGTTCATACCAACATTTCGGTATAATGATATTGAAGAAAATATCATTTTAAGAAGAATATAACACCCCTTACCTCAAAATACCAATACTTATGATTGGAATATCGGTAAAAGGCTGAAGAAAACTTTCACTGATGAATAGAAACTCACAAATTATCTAAATACTCACAAAATACACTTAATAATCTAGAGAGAGAAAGAGAGAAAACTTGTTTCTGGTGTGATTTTCAATTCTAACTTAGCCCTCTATTTATAGGAAATTGTTAGCACGCCGAAGCAGACTTAACCTGCAACCTGATGGCTTTACCTGCTACTATTCAAGCCTACCACATTTGAATAAAAATCTCAGCACATTTTCTTACCAACCAAAAGTGAGGCCCACCAATTCTAAAATTTTCTACCAAAATGATAAACTCCGAAAATTCAACAATTTCTGAACCAGTCATCTCGTAAAATTCATAACAAATCATACGTTCATTTTTAATGTTTCAAAATTTATGGACATATACTCAACTTATATAAGTATAATATATCCAAAAATCATAACGATCCAACGGTGGGATTAAAATTTATAACCCCCGTAAAATATCTCAAAAACCCTAATTTGATTTTTAATAACTCCATTCCGACAAAAACACCTCAACATTAACTCCTTCATTTTTAACCACAAAAATATATCCCTCATTTATATTCACATAAAATAAATATTTCCTTATCATATGAATCAATAATTAATTATTCACAAATAATATTACAGAATCACATTTATGACAACCAGGCCGTTCCCAGGAAAGAGGGGGCTTTCCGATAAGGATTTCTCCTTGCTGGCGCGCAATTAGGTGACCAAACCTCTCCTTAGACAGAACTTTCTAGACATTGTCAATAATTTTATCTAATAATATTATTCAAATAATATGAATTATTGATCTGATAATGGAAAATACTGTGCAGTAACAATTATTGAAACAACAATAATATAAAACATCAACGTAGCAATTATTGAATCAATAAAATATGTGACGCCCCCAAAATTTGGTATAAATCACCCATCTTGGGTCGCCAGATACATGGTACAGAAATTAAATACAACTTACTAATACAACTGTCGTGTACAATACGACAAAACATAAACTGTGAGTTTGAATACAAATATTATCTTCTAGAGAGTATTCATACTCAAAAGGAGTCCTCATTACATTAATTAACACACTATTACATAGAATAGTGAGGTCTACTAACTAATACTATCATTCGGACCATCACTCCGTTTCCCGACTTGTCCCAGCTACGTTCTCATTTCCTGAAGAGAACAGCGAAAGAAAGGGTGAGCTCAACTAGCCCAGTAAGAAATATTATGACTAAGATAATGCAGAATAAATTATCATTAGCCTTCAACAATGTTAAACTGATAAAATATAATAGACATCAAGTTTAACTGCAGCGGAACAAGTAATCCATTAAAAGAGTCAAGTAGAAAATAAACTCTACTATCTTTTATGATTTAAAAGGTTTTTCAACACTGTGATCGCTGGGACTCAGCTTAATAAAATAATCCACATCATCGAATCACCCCTGCACTACGGCCAAGGATATTCGTGTATTCATTAATGGTCATGATCATGCCAACAACTGTCCATCAATGCACTACGGGCCAATGAGGACTTTTACCGCATCATTTGTAACATTACGGTCATGATTATACCGAATAATCCCTGGTCATAATCATACCAAGTCCATCTATGCACTACAGGCCACAGATGACTTTCAACATTTTATAAACATGAGGATGATGACAATGATATAAGAATTCAATAAAACAAGTTCAAGAATTAATTTATCCAATAATTAACAACGTCCAAATTGTCAACATGATACTGCTTTGTGGAGTAAAATTCAAGAATACTTAGAAGAATATTTTCATGAAAAGATACTGGATGAATCGCAATTATCAAGGAAATTTCACAAATTTTATGGAGTATAGAAGTCAAAACTTAACCAACTGAGTATAATAAAGAATGTAATAATAAAAGAAATCACCATGCATGCGATAGACCGCACAGATAGGTTATTCCAACAGAATAATAAATAATGGAACCAGGTCCGGCGTAAACGCACAGACAGGATATTCCGACAGAATAATAAATAATGGAACCAGGTCCGGTGTAAAACACACAGACAGGATGTTCCAACAGAATAATAACAAGACGGAACCATGTCCGGTGTAAAACACACAGACAGGATGTTCCAACAGAATAATAATAAAAACGGAACCAGGTCCGGTGTAAAACACACAGACATGATGTTCCAACAGAATAATAATAAAAACGGAACCAGGTCCGGTGTAAAATACACAGACAGGATGTTCCAACAGAATAATAGAAGAATGTCACCAAGTATAGGGTAGATCCGCGTATACAGGTTATTCCAACAGAATAATAAGAAATGGAATAACAGAAATTCTCTTCTTGAATACGAAAGAATAATATCCCTTACCGTTTTAAAGACGAGCTGAAATAAAGAAGTAGTTAAGTAGTAGAATACTCTTCTTCTCTCTCTCTCTATAGTTTCTCTCTCTAGAGTTCAGTGAATTCGTAAGAAATAATGAAGGAATGAGCTGCTATTTATAGAAAAATAGAATGCATAGTAACTAATCCATGAACGGTCCAGATTGATTACTTTAATCTGACGGTCCATATTTAAAGAAAAATCTTTTAAATAAAATATAATATATTCTATTTATAGAATAACTTTAATAAAGTATTTTGTTTTATATAAAAAGATGTTTCTGTTTTATTACGTTAATAATACGAATAAAACAAAACGTCATTATCGTTATAATAACTCATATTATTAATCAACAATAATTGAATCAAACTGAGCGACTTCTCACATAAATATCAATAATCAATACCGTGTGCTACTATGCAACAACGCGTATTACTGTACTTTTACTACCGAGTAGTTCAACAGTATCAACGGTAAAACTTCCGCCGTTATTTTCATAAAGTATTTTTGTCGTTTTCTCAATCCGAAAATAATTCCGTTGTGGGGTCCACCAATGATTGTACCGTCGTACGAATATTCTCCGACAAAAAGAATATTCCCCGACCAATCGAATATAATATGACAACTTGCATACTTTGCAAAATTTATAAATACTACCCATAACTATTATATCAAAACCACACCATAATATAAAAAAAAATTATTTCGAGAAAAATTAAATATTTATTCATAAAATCTGGGGTCTCACAATCTCCCCTCCTTATGAAATTTCGCCCTCGAAATTTACGTACGTACTTGGTATGCCGAACATGTGAGGATACCTTGACTTCACTTAAAATTCTAACTCTTGAGGTATAACCTTTAAGCATCGAATATGATCCTTCTTATCCAAGATGTTAACACGTATCTCCTCATACGTTAAATCTTTCGCTATCTCGTCCGGTTCTAAATTAATAATGTGGTTCGGGTCGTCCACATATTTATGTAACATCGATACGTAAAAAAAATATTCTGAACACGCAATATACTTGGCGGTAAAATGAATCTATAGGCCACAGTTCCTACTTCATCGAGGATTTCAAATGAGCCAATTAAATCGAGAGTTGAGATTTCCTCTCTTCGTCGATTCTTGCTTCTAGAATAACGCCCTCTTGAACCTTCTTCTTCACATTTATCAGCTCTGAGTATGTAGCTTGAGCGGCTTTAACTTTATCGATTAAAGTCGATTTTAATCGTATATTCGTTATCTTCACGTGGGATCGTATATTCGCACTTGTAACCGTATACAATCTTCTACACAACGCGTCAGCTACCACGTTCGCTTTTCCACGATGTTATTGAATGGTACAATCGTAATCTTCAACAGCTCGAGCCAATGTCTTTGGCGCATAATACGTTCGTTTTAGTTGAAGAAATATTTGAGGGTTTAAGAAATGGGTTTTGTACTGGGGTCAATACAAAATTCAATTTTACGCTCTGGGGTAGGCTAAGAAGTCTTCAAGAATACGTCAAGAAATTTATTAACAATAGAAATATCGTTTAAAACTGTGACCCTCATCCAAGACTTGGATAACACGTCACATTGATACCTATCAACTTGCCATCGTCATTTACAACGTCTCCTACGGAAAGTCTAGCTTCGGTGCATTCCACACCAGGAAGTCAACAACGAAAGGAACAGGGATTTTTACTTATGGCTTGATATGACAATGATTGACTTTAGTGATTTGGTTACTTGAATTCGCATAATAGGTTGGTTAGGAATATGAAAGCTAACAACCTTACGAAAAGTATGATGAGCAGTTAACCAATCGTTTCCAAAAATCACATCAATGCAAGTATTTTCAAAGAGATAAGATCAACAGGTAACGTGAAAGTGTTGATTTGAACAAGATTTATAAATAGTGGAGGTAACAAAGGTTTCTCCCAACAGAATTTCAACAGATAAATCAAAGTCTAACTTCTCCGGAGTTAAGTTCAAACATTGAACACAACTAGGTGAAATAAAAGAGTGAGTAGAACCGGTATCTAACACGGTATAGACTTCGCAAGAGTTTATGACTAACATACCCGTGATAATTTTATTCAGGTTCCTCGTCACGAAAAAAAACGCTCTCTCTTAAACTACTGGCTTTGGCTTTTCTGGGACGGTCTTTGGTGCCTCCATCCTATCTGAACTTGTCTTCGGTGAATGACAAAATCGAGCTAAGTGACCTTCTCTTCCACAATTATAGCATGCTTTGGATGGCATCGCGCAGTTTGGACTGATGTGTCCCTCCCCTCCGCATTTGAAGCATATGATAGGTGGTCGTTCTCCTTCCTTAACAACGGGTGCTGGTGCTGACGTCTTTCCATCATTGTTGAATTTTCTCTTCTTGAAATGTCCATTCTTATTGTTTTAACCATGATTACCATTGAAGTGGTTACCATTTCTGGCATGTTGATTCCCTCCATGCTTATTGTCACCGCTTTGATGACTGTTATCACCAGTATTATCATTTTTCTGGCTGCTCTCTTTTGGTTGCGTTGACTCGTTATCGCGTTCTACTAATTGAGCCCTATTTACAACATCTGAATACAGACACAGTTTATGAGAAAATAAGATATTGACGTATCTCTGGTTTCAAACCTCTTAAAAACATCCGCGTCATTCTCTCTTCATTATCCACCAAGTGGGATGCAAATCGGGACAACTCGGCAAACTTGGCTTCGTACTGCGACACGGTCATGTTGTTTTGCTCCAATTTGATAAATTCCACCTCCTTCATGTGACAAATACTTTCGGAAAAGTACTTGTCATTGAACAGTTCTTGGAACTTCTCCCAAGACATCTTGAGTGCGTCAGGCTGGGTACGTTTTACAGATTCCCACCAGTAATCTGCCTCTTCACGCAACATAAAGGTGGCAAAGGGAACCTTTTGCTCCTCGGAGCATCCCAAGACATCAAATATCTTGGTGATCTGCTTTAACCACGTCTCCGCCTTAAGTGGTTCTGGCTTTCCCAAAAACTCCGGTGGTCCTAGCTCCTTGAATTGCTTAGCGGTGACCAACCGTGGGTTGCCATTGTTTCCTCCTGCATTATGAACAGGAGCCGCCTTCGCCTGATGTTGCATGAATTCTAAAAAACTCCTAAACGTACCGTCATTCGTCAATTATTCAGTGTTATTGTTTACAGGAGGATTATCACCATCCTGTTGCACATTGTCCTGATTATTGATCTGGGGAGAATCAACGGTCTCCTGTGCTCCATTGCTATTCTCAACATTCTCAGATGTCATTTTCAGATACTGCCACAAACAAAGGTTAATTAACATGTCACATATTAGCAATATACTCTGACCAACCAATTAAATAACAAATAAACTTAGGTAGGTCATACTAGCGAAGGAATTCCCCGTCTCTCCCCTCCTAGTTCTATTCTCACATCTTAGCCAGGGATCATATCCCTAAGCTCTGATACCAACTGTGACGCCCCCAAAATTTGGTATACATCACCCATCTTGGGTCGCCAGATACATGGTACAGAAATTAAATACAACTTACTAATACAACTGCCGTGTACAATACGACAAAACATAAACTGTGAGTTTGAATACAAATATTATCTTCTAGAGAGTATTCATACTCAAAAGGAGTCCTCATTACATTAATTAACACACTATTACATAGAATAGTGAGGACTACTAACTAATACTATCATTCGGACCATCACTCCGTTTCCCGACTTGCCCCAGCTACGTTCTCATTTCCTGAAGAGAACAGCGAAAGAAAGGGTGAGCTCAACTAGCCCAGTAAGAAATATTATGACTAAGATAATGCAGAATAAATTATCATTAGCCTTCAACAATGTTAAACTGATAAAATATAATAGACATCAAGTTTAACTGCAGCGGAACAAGTAATCCATTAAAAGAGTCAAGTAGAAAATAAACTCTACTATCTTTTATGATTTAAAAGGTTTTTCAACACTGTGATCGCTGGGACTCAGCTTAATAAAATAATCCACATCATCGAATCACCCCTGCACTACGGCCAAGGATATTCGTGTATTCATTAATGGTCATGATCATGCCAACAACTGTCCATCAATGCACTACGGGCCAATGAGGACTTTTACCGCATCATTTGTAACATTACAGTCATGATTATACCGAATAATCCCTGGTCATAATCATACCAAGTCCATCTATGCACTACAGGCCACAGATGACTTTCAACATTTTATAAACATGAGGATGATGACAATGATATAAGAATTCAATAAAACAAGTTCAAGAATTAATTTATCCAATAATTAACAACGTCCAAATTGTCAACATGATACTGCTTTGTGGAGTAAAATTCAAGAATACTTAGAAGAATATTTTCATGAAAAGATACTGGATGAACCGCAATTATCAAGGAAATTTCACAAATTTTATGGAGTATAGAAGTCAAAACTTAACCAACTGAGTATAATAAAGAATGTAATAACAAAAGAAATCACCATGCATGCGATAGACCGCACAGACAGGTTATTCCAACAGAATAATAAATAATGGAACCAGGTCCGGCGTAAACGCACAGACAGGATATTCCGACAGAATAATAAATAATGGAACCAGGTCCGGTGTAAAACACACAGACAGGATGTTCCAACAGAATAATAACAAGACGGAACCATGTCCGGTGTAAAACACACAGACAGGATGTTCCAACAGAATAATAATAAAAACGGAACCAGGTCTGGTGTAAAACACACAGACAGGATGTTCCAACAGAATAATAATAAAAACGGAACCAGGTCCGGTGTAAAATACACAGACAGGATGTTCCAACAGAATAATAGAAGAATGTCACCAAGTATAGGGTAGATCCGCGTATACAGGTTATTCCAACAGAATAATAAGAAATGGAATAACAGAAATTCTCTTCTTGAATACGAAAGAATAATATCCCTTACCGTTTTAAAGGCGAGCTGAAATAAGGAAGTAGTTAAGTAGCAGAATACTCTTCTTCTCTCTCTCTCTATAGTTTTTCTCTATAGTTTCTCTCTCTAGAGTTCAGTGAATTCGTAAGAAATAATGAAGGAATGAGCTGCTATTTATAGAAAAATAGAATGCATAGTAACTAATCCATGAACGGTCCAGATTGATTACTTTAATCTGACGGTCTATATTTAAAGAAAAATCTTTTAAATAAAATATAATATATTCTATTTATAGAATAACTTTAATAAAGTATTCTGTTTTATATAAAAAGATGTTTCTGTTTTATTACGTTAATAATACGAATAAAACAAAACGTCATTATCGTTATAATAACTCATATTATTAATCAACAATAATTGAATCAAACTGAGCGACTTCTCACATAAATATCAATAATCAATACCGTGTGCTACTATGCAACAACGCGTATTACTGTATTTTTACTACCTAGTAGTTCAACAGTATCAACGGTAAAACCTCCGCCATTATTTTCATAAAGTATTTTTGTCGTTTTCTCAATCCGACAATAATTCTGTTGTGGGGTCCACCAATGATTGTACCGTCGTACGGATATTATCCGACAAAAAGAATATTTTTCGACCAATCGAATATAATATGACAACTTGCATACTTTGCAAAATTTATAAATACTACCCATAACTATTATATCAAAACCACACCATAATATAAAAAAAATTATTTCGAGAAAAGTTAAATATTTATTCATAAAATCTGGGGTCTCACAAAATAAAATATTGAACAGTAACTACTGTAACAATTATTGAGTAGTGCCTTCCATCGTAAGAATCAATAATTCAAAAATACTGTGCAATCCGTGTGCTACTGTGCAACCACGCGTATTGCTGAATTTTTAACCACCGGGTATTCCAATAGTGTTAACGGTAACAACTACGTCGTTATTTATAAAAACTCAATTTTGTCGCTATCTTCATTCAACCGTTTTCTGTTATAGGGCCCACAAATAGTTGCGCCGTCGTACGAATATTCCACGACAGAAAAAATATTCCACGACCAAACGAATATTCTCCGACAAAATAAATATTTTATAACCACTTGTTTATTTTGAAAAATTTGCACATTTCACCAATAATCAAAATATTATATCAAATTAACACCTTATTATTCACAATAATAATTAGAAAAAAATTTGATTTTATTCATTAATAAGTTGGGGTCTTACGCAAGTGGTTATAAAATACTCATTTCTGTTAGGGAATATTCGTTTGGTCGTGAAATATTCTTGTTGTCGGGGAATATTCGTACGACGGCGCAGCCATTTGTGGGCCCCATAACAGAATAACTGTCGGATAAAGAAAATGATAAGTTTAAGTTTTATAAATAAACGACATAATTGTTATCGTTAACACTGTTGAAATACCCGGTGGTTAAAATACAGTAATACGCGTGATTGCACAGTAGCACACGATATTGATGAATTATTGATCTTTACGTAATAAGACACTACTCAATAATTATTGTAGTAATTACAGTTTAATATTTTATTTTATTGATTCAATAATTGCTGCGTTTATATTTTATATTATTGTTGTTTCAATAATTATCACTGCACAGTATTTTCCATTATCAGATCAATAATTCATATTATTTGAATAATATTATTAGATAACATTATTGGCAATGTCTAGAAAGTTTTGCCAAGAAGAGGTTTGGTCATCTAATTACGCGCCAGTAAGGAGAAATTCTTATCGAACAGTCCTTTCTTTCCTAGGAACCACCTGGTTATCATAATTGTGATTCTGTAATATTATTTATGAATAATTAATAATTGATTTATATGATAAGAAAATATTTATTTGATACGGATATAAATGATGGATTTATTTATGTGGTTATAAATGAAAGAATTAATATTGAGATATTTTATCAGTATTTTATCAGATTGGAGGTATTAAAAGATCAAATCGGTGTTCTTAAAGCCCTATTGCGTAGTTATAATTTTAATCCGACCGTTGGATCGTTGTGATTTTTAGATATGTTATACATATATTAGTCGAGTATATGCCCACAAATTTTGAACCGTTAAAAATTAACGTATGATTTGTTATGAATTTTACTAGATGACTGGTTCAGAAATTGTAGAAGTTTCGAAATTTGTCATTTTGGCGGATAACTAGGCGCTTAAGTTAGAATTGAAAATCACACCAGAAACAAGTTTTCTTTCTCTCTATATTATCGAGCGTATTTTTGTGAGTATGTAGATACTTTGAGAGTTGTTATTCAGTACAAGGTTCTTTCGGCTTTACATTCCGGTCAGAAATACTGCTCTTTTGAGGTAAGAAATTTTAAGGGTTATTATGTCTTTCAGTTTAGTAATATTTTCGACTTTCAAAAATTTTGAAAAAATTTGAAATGATAATTTGATGAGTTTTCTAGATTGTGTCTAAAAATGACGATTTTTGGATGTATAGATTAGGAGTTATGAATATTATGAAAAAAGACTATTTTAAAAGTAAACCCTTATAACTCCTTCTGGTTAACTCTAAAATTGGTGAAATTTTTATTAAGAGTACATGTATATAAAAGAAGTATACTCTATAAATTTTGAAATTTTTGGATAGAAGTATAATTTATGATAAATGTCTAAATATTCGGTTGTTTTGGCCATATGAAAAATAGTAAATGAATTTTAAAATTTTTGAGAAAAATATATGTTCAATATGGAACTATATTCTGCTAAATTCCATAAAAGAAAATTTGTTTGTACTGATTTGGTATTTTTTATGAAAATGGACTAGTTATGAGTAAATGAATTAAATATGTTATGTAAAGTAAGAAAATTGGAAAATAGAATTTTATGGCTTGAGAATCCTATATGAGGTATATGCAGATTTTTGATAAGGGTGTTGGTTATTGGTGATGAAATCTTATGAGTTTGACATTTTAGGATGATTAAATACATTATTTAGTAAAGTGTAAACAATTAAAATAAATTATTTATAAGTTTAAGAAATGTTATTCTTTCAATATCATTATACCGAAATATTGGTATGAATTTTAATGTAGAATTTCTACCTTTTTTATGTCGGGGTTACTATTCATGAATTACTATTCAGGAGTTACTATTCACGAGTTACTATACACAAGATACTATTCACGACAAAATTGGTTTTTTTTTCTAACCAAATTATCGTTTATTTATGAATCTTACTCTTGAAATTAAATTCGTGTGTTGATCATATTATTTTTATTATCATATATAACATTTTTATAATCCTGGTGAAGAAATTTCTCTTTGACTTGAGTGTAAATATGGGTAGATTATTGGCATGATCGTGACTATGAGTTCTCTTTAGCCAGTAGTGTAAAGTTGAATTATTGACTGGTATGATCATGACCATTGAATTTATAATTGAATATCTTTAGCTTAAGTGCAAAGGTGAATTGATCAACATGGTCATAATTATGGTTTATATAAATTCTGAAATGAGTATGTATTTCTTTGAGATATGAATGTCTTTGGCCTGTAGTGCAAAGATGACCTGTTTTTGAATATCTTTGGCCCGTAGTGCAAAGATGACCTATTTTTGAATATATTTGGTCTGTAGTGCAAAGATGATCTGTTGTTGAATATCTTTGGCCTGTAGTGCAAAGATGACTTGTTTTTGAATATATTTGGCCCGTAGTGCAAAGATGACTTGTTGATGAATATCTTTGGTCCGTAGTGCAAAAATAAATTTATTAGTATGATTATGAACAGGAACTGTTGTGAAAGCCCCGAATCCGGGTCCTAAATCACCGCGGATCCGGTACAATCATTCTATCACTATTTGCAAAAGATATAAACATAAATTGTTTATACAATAAACGTACACCTTATTTCTCTAAAATCGAGTAACCTTAACTTATACACAATTCATAAACTATCAGACATATAACATATTTATTAAACTATTCTATTACAAATTAGTTACATACTTTATCCCAAGCTGAACTTGGCTTTAACCCTTTTTCTTGTATCCGACGTTTTAGCCTTAATCTGTAATGTTAAACCATGATATAGCAAGGGTGAGCATAAGGTTGCCCAGCAAGTTTAAATCTATTTAAAAATATATCATGATTGAAAGAATCTGAATAATAAGCTGGCTATAATTCAACAATATAATTGTGAATTAGCAGGAACAAATTTATAACTGAACAAGTATTATACATGAACAAAAATATCTGGACCAACTGGTAATGAAGGTGATCAGCCTTTCATACCTGACTTATACATGCAATATGTACAGAGTACAATTCATGGCAACCAACAATGATTAACCATAAGCTTATCCGAATGAAACAACTCTTAGTAGAGTTAAGTAAAAATAAACTTGCATGAATCGTTGATTACCGCTACACAATTTATATCGCTTTATCTGAAGACCTAATATTAGTAATATAGATCTCCAATATTAGAATAATATCATCACAATATAATACTATTATATATATATATATATACACACACACACAGAATAACCTAAATACATAACCCTATCAGTCTACAACACACATAGGACTCGGTATCAAGTCAAACTATTGCAGTCTGAGTTGAACCCGACACAAATCTGATATCCCGACGGTCTAGTCGGACAAAATTTTAAGTTTAAGTTCAATTAAACTCTGGTGAAACACTTAACCATTAACTTAAATAATTTTATTATCAGTCAAAATATTTTTCTAAGTCTCATAATAATTTTCACATAATTATTATCATTTATGATGAATTTTCAATCATTAAAAACGTATTTAAATACCACATAATTCCTTTATCATTAATATTTATTTAATATCAAATATTAATACAAATCATCATATAATATTATAATATATTTATAATATCACAAAGTATTTTTAATACCTTAAAATCACCTTTATATAATTTTTAAACAATTAAATTCATTATCCAATAATTTAAAATATTAATATTTTCATGACAAAATATCAAAAGTTATCTTTTATAACTTAAAATATTTTTATAACACTTAAATTATTTTTATATGATTTTAAATTATTAATTCTATTTTTCCATAATTTATTTAATATATTTATTAAATAAACTAATTACCAATAATAATAATTTATTAATGAATTTCATCACAAATATCAAAAGTTATTAAAAATAACTTAAAATATTTTCTTATACCATAATATCATTTTTCATGATTTTTAATGAATTAAAACTATTTTTAAATAATTTATTTAATATTGTATTTAAATAAATAAATACCTTTTATATTCCAAAAATATTAAATATTTTTGAAATATACTCAAAATAATTAAAAACTATTTTTTAGATTTATTTTGTATTTTTAATAATTAAAAACCATTTTTTTCTATTTATTTATTAAAATAAATCATTTTCCGAAAATAAGTGTCACTAAAGGGCCCTATAGCGACAGAACCGTCGCTATAGGTGTTCCTGAGCATGTTCTTGAGCTGCCCAGAACTTCAAGTCAGTTTACAAGGTTGGTAGTTTGACCGGAATTAGATTCGTGTTCTTGATGTTTTCTGGGTTGCATAATGTGATAATGTTGTAGTACTAATGTAGTACTACAACCCTAAACAAACTACATGGCCAAAACATGAACAACCTACAAGATCTAAGCTACAGAAACACTTGTCAGACTTGTTCTTAAGTTTCTGGGCTGCCCAGAAACTCAAACAGTTCTAAGGGTACAACTTTGCAGCCTTGAATCATTGCTTTCATGACTTGATTAATGCGTTATAAAAGTTCAATCATGTAGTGGGGATGTCATACTACAATAATATATCAACAGGTCTGTCTAGCAATAACTAATTCACAAGATTCAAGCTGGTCAAAGTAAAGGTCAGAAACGTGTTCACGAACAAATCTGGGTTTTCCAGATTGTTCATAAGGCAGTTCGGTCAACAACGTTTGACCACAAATTCGTAAGATTTGGTTACGGATATGAGTGATCTTATGCCACTAATATGTAGTATTCATGTCAACCTACAACGACAACACAATAACTTGACCAAAACATATAACAAAAGCAAGATCTAGAGCCTACAAAAGGCTTGTCAGAGGTTACTGGAATTCTGGGCTGCCCAGAATTCTAGATTTTGTGGCCGGTCAACTAATTTTGACTGCTTGTAACTTTCAATCTACACATGATATAGACTTGATTCAAGTTCTAGATTACAGTCCACATGACAAAGACCAAATGTATAACTTAAAACAACTTAAATCAAAAACAGAACGAGATTTATGGCCTCTGACATGTGACTGTCAGGCCACATTTTTTCAGATTTTCAGATTTCTAAAAACTCAAATTTCGAGCACTTTGATGTTATGGATCTGGGATTAAACAACCCAGATCACTAATTAACACCTTATAACACACTTCTAAACAACAAATCATAACATCTAACATCAAATCTAAGGATTTCAAGATTTAGGGTTTTATACCTTTTGAGCTTTGATTTTTATTCCTGATCCTCATGATCTGTTCTTGGTGTTTTATTACATGATCTTGGCTTGTTTTCTCACACTTTCTCACTTTAAGATCTGAAAATATAGAGAGATAAGGGACTTGGACAAAATAAAATGTAAAGTAAGCATTTTTCTTATTTTAATTCTTGATCTTTTTGATCCATGGTTGTAAGTGTGGCTAGGTGTCCCCCAAATCTGATGTTGGAAGATTTAGATCACATGGGATAAGTCTCAAGGTGGTTACTCACAAGATTTGCAAGATCTTTTACTTAACAACTAAGTAAAGGGTATTTTGGACATTTCGTGTTTATATTTGTCATTTACCCTAACCCTTAGGGTTTAGGGTTTAACCCTTAAAATTTTATTTTATTATTTTTTTTAACAAAAAAAAATTAACATTACTTAATTAGAATTAGAATTCTCTAATTGTATTAAAATTTTCTAATCATAATTCATACTTGCTAATTAGAATTAATATTTCCTAATTAAGATTTCTAATTTAGCAATTTGGTCCGTTAGGGTTTCAAACGGAACAATTAAGGTTTTAAACTTATAAATTAGGGTTTCTAAATTATTAGAAAATCTAATTAATCATTAGGGTTATCCCTAATTAGGTTTGTAATTAAAATACAAAAATCTTATACATAACATTTAAATTTCCAAATTAGGATTTTAATATCCGGATTAGGATTTTAAATTCTCGGAACTGAATTTAGGGTTTCCAGAGCCAACATAGGTTATCTGATCAACCCTTGACTCTTAATCACATACCGTACTCATATAATACCATATTCACATAACATATTCACTTATTCCCTTAATCCTGAATAATTCACCTAAATCCTTCACAATATTTTGAAATCCTCAAAATTCTTTCTCAAAAATATCAAACGCATACACTTATTTTATGTCTAGGTTCTAATTTTGAACTTTAAATCAATTAATAAAAATTTTAAAAAATTTCAAATTCTCTGGTTGTCACAACTGTGATTTGGTATAACCATGATCTTTGATGTTTCAGGTAAAGACAAGTGATGAAAATTATCATTGTCCTGGATGAGAAGAGGAATTTAGAACCACAAATATGATTATGAGTTATTCACATGAATGTGGACAGGAACTGTTAATTTATGTTACAGGGATAAAATATTGTTGGTGGACTTTTAACATGGAAAAGATAATAGACTTTATGGTCTATTTGACTCTTCTAATGGATTGCTCGTTCCGCTGCAACTATGGTTGAAAAGTTTTATCATCTACCATTTGTTATAATTCTCTGATTTATTACTAATGAAGGCTATTGATAATTTAATTATCCTTAGTCATGATATTTTTTATTGGGCTATTTGTGCTCACCCTTTTGCTTCATAATTCCTTTTAGGTAATAAGAGTGTAGCTGGATCGAGCGGGGGTAACAGGAGAATAGAACGGTGGTCTCTAGCTGTGAAGGTTCTCCCTAAACAGTATGGAAATAATTTTATTGAGAACTTTGTTAAAGGGTGTTGTATTTTATACATCATTTAGTAGTTATATTTGGTGAATCATATAGGGCGAGGCGAACTCACCTTTGGAAGGGTGTTTTGCCACTATCATATAAGATGTCTAATGACATACAACCTCGTGTTATCATAAGACAGGGTTGTGCACATCCACTTGCTGAGTATATCTACGAGCACTACCTATATGATCTTAGAGTTTGGTTGAAATATAATTTTCAATTGCAGACAGTGGAGATAGTGATATGTCAAGAGAAGACTCACCATTGAAAAGAACATGATAGTAATCTTCTCGTTTTTCTTTAGGGTTTATTGGGTCAACCAAGGATAATTCTGTGGACATATGATATCTATCATAACCTAGACGCATGGCCTCCCATGTACGAAGGTTTTCTTGAGTATTTTTCGAAGATTTTAATTTTTAAAATAGTTATTGACTGTACCTTTATGTAAGGTGCCATTGTGACGTGCTACCTACGGTTGGGACATGAGTCACAGTTGGTTTATATTGTATCAAAACTCACAACATATGTGTTGTTGTATTTTGCATGACAATTGTAGTAATAAAGTTGTAGTTATTTTCTGTACCATGTATTTGGCGACTCATAATGGGTTGTGTAAGACCCCGAATTTTATGAAATAAAAGTATTCAATTTTTCCAATTCAGTAAATGGTTAAATTGATAAAAGTTTAAAGATATAGGTGAAATGTGAAAATTTTTCAAAATAAACAAGTGGTTATAAAATAATCATTGTTGTCGGAGAATATTCGTTGGTCGTGGAATATTCTTTCTGTCGGAGAATATTCGTACGACGGCGCAGCTATTTGTGGGCCCCATAACAGAATAACTGTCGGGTGAAGAAAACGACAAATTTGAGTTTTTACAAATAACGGCGTAGTTGTTACTGTTAACACTATTGGAATACCCGGTGGTTAAAATACAGTAATACGCGTTATTGCACAGTAGCACACGGTATTGCACAGTATTTTTGAAATTATTGATTCTTACGAAGGAAGGCACTACTCAATAATTGTTACAGTAATTACTGTTCAATATTTTATTTTATTGATTCAATAATTGCTACGTTAAAATTTTATATTATTGTTGTTCAATAATTGTCACTGCACAGTATTTCTCATTATCAGATCAATAATTCATATTATTTGGATAATATTATTAGATAACATTATTGACAATGCCTAGAAAGTTCTGTCTAAGGAGAGGTTTGGTCATCTAATTGCGCGCCAGTAAGGAGAAATCCTTATTGAAAAGCCTCCTCTTTCCTGGGAACGGCCTGGTTGTCATAAATGTGATTCTGTAATATTATTTGTGAATAATTAATTATTGATTCATATGATAAGGAAATATTTATTTTATGTGGATATAAACGAGGGATATATTTTTGTGGTTAAAAATGAAAGAGTTAATGTTGAGGTTTTTATCAATATTTTTGTCGGAATGGAGGTATTAAAAATTAGGGTTTTTGAGATATTTTGCGAGGGTTATAATTTTTAATCCGACCGTTGGATCGTGGTAATTTTTGGATATGTTATACATATATAAGTTGAGTATATGTCCATAAATTTTGAACCGTTAAAAATGAACGTATGATTTGTTATGAATTTTAAGAGGTGGCTGATTCAGAAATCAGGTTATAAATCATTTTTGGTGGAAAATTCTAGAATTGGTGGGCCCCACTTGTGGTTGGTGAAGAAATGTGCTGAATTATATTTCAAATGTGGTGGGTGGGAATAGTAGCAGGTAAAGCCATCAGGTTGCAGGTCAAACCTACCAAAATTTTTCTATAAATAGAGGGCTAAGTTAGAATTGAAAATCACACCAGAAACATAAGCTTTCTCTCTTTCTCTCTCTATATTATGAAGCATATTTTGTGAGTATTTAGATACTTTGAGAGTTGCTATTCAGTGTAAGTTTCCTTCAGTATCATATCCGATATCCAGTCAGAAGTACTGCTCTTTTGAGGTAAGGGATAGTAAGGGATATTAAGGGATTTTAAGGGTTGTTATGATTTTCAGTTTCGTAATTTTTCTGATCTTCAAAAATTCTGGAAAAATTTGAAATGATATTTTGATGAGTTTTCTTGATTGTGTCCAAAAATGGTGATTTTTGGATGTATAGATTGAGAGTTATGAATTTTATGAGAAAAGACTATTTTAAAAGTAACAGCTTATAATTCCTTGTGGTTAACTCCAAAATTGATGAAATTTTTATTGGGAGTACATGTATATGATAGAAGTATACTCTGTAAATTTCAGAATTTTTGGACAAAAGTATAATTTTTGATAAATGTCTAAATATTCGGCTGTTTTGGCCATATGAAAAATAGTAAATGACTTTTAAAAATTCTGAGAAAAATATATGTTCACTATGGGACTATATTATGCTAAATCCCAGAAAAAAAATATTGTTGGAACTGATTTGGTATTTTTCATGAAAATAGTCTAGTTATGAGTAAATGAATTAAATATGTTTTGTGAAGTAAGAAAATTGGAAAATAGGATTTTATGGCTTGAGAATCCTATATGAGGTATATGCAGATTTTTGATGAGGGTTTTGGTTATTGGTGATAAAATCTTATGAGTTTGGCATTTTAGAATGATTAAATGCATTATTTAGTAAAGTGTAAACAATTAAAATAAATTGTTTATAAGCTTAAGAAATATTATTCTTTCAATATCATTATACCGAAATATTGGTATGTATTTTATTGTGGAATTTCAACCTTTCTGTGTCGAGTTTACTATTCATGAGTTACTATTCACGAGTTGCTATTCATGAGTTACTATTCACGAGTTACTATTCACAGAAAAATTGGTTTCTTTTTCTGATCAAATTATAGTTGATTTATGAATATTACTCTTGAGATTAAAACTATATGTTGATTATATTATTTTTATTATCATATATAACATTTTTATAACCCTAATGATGATATTTCTCTTTGACTTGAGTGTAAAGATGGGTAGATTTTTGGTATGATCATGACTATGGGTTTTCTTTGGCCTGTAGTGCAAAGTTGAATTGTGACTGGTATGATCATGACCATTGAATTTATAAGTGAATATCTTAAGCTTAAGTGCAAAGGTGAATTGATCAACATGGTTATAATTATTGTTTATATAAATTCTGAAATGATTATATATTTCTTTGAGATATTAATATATTTGGCCTGTAGTGCAAATATGAACTGTTGATGAATATATTTGGCCGTAGTGCAAATATGAACTGTTGAGGAATATCTTTGGCCTGTAGTGCAAAGATGAATTATTGATGAATATCTTTGGTCTGTAGTGCAAAGATGAATTGTTGATGAATATCTTTGGCCCGAGTGCAAAGATGACATGTTGTTGAATATCTTTGGCCAGTAGTGCAAAGATGAACAGATGTTGAGATGAACATGACCAACTGGTGATACAAATGAATATCTTTGGCCGTAGTGCAAAGATGAAGTTATTAGTATGATTATAAACAGGAAATGTGATTTGGTGTAACCATGATCTTTGATGTTTCAGGTAAAGACAGGTGATGAAAATTATCTTCGTCCTGGATGAGAAGAGGAATTTAGAACTACAATTATGATTATGAGTTATTCATATGATTGTGGACCAGAATTGTTGATTGATGTTACATGGATAAAACATTGTTGATGGATTTTTAACATGGAGAAGATAATAGACTTTATAGTCTATTTGACTCTTCTAATGGATTGCTCGTTCCGCTGCAACTATGGTTGAAATTTTTATCATTTACCATATGTTCTAAATCTCTGATTTATTATTGATGAAGGCTATTGATAATTTAATTATCTTTAGTCATGATATTCTTTACTGAGCTAGTTGTGCTCACCCTTTTGCTTCACAATTCCTTTCAGGTAATAAGAGTGTAGCTGGGTCGAGCGGGGGTAACAAGGGAATAGAACGGTGGTCATCATTTAGTAGTTATATTTGGTGAAGAAAATAGGGTGAGGCGAACCCAACGTTGGAAGGGTATTTTGTCACTATCATACAAGATGTCTAATGACATACAACCTCGTGTCATCATAAGACAGGGTTGTGCTCATCCACTTGCTGAGTATATCTATGGGCACTACCTATATAATCTTGGTGTTTGTTTGAAGTATAATTCTCAATTAGAGACAGTGGAGATAATGATAAGTCAAGAGAAGACTCACCATTGGGAAGAATATGATAGTAATCTTCTCGTTTTTCTTTGGGGTCTATTGGGTCAACCAAGGATAATTCTGTGGCCATATGATATCTATCATAACCTAGACGCATGGCCTCCCATGTACGAAGGTTTCCTTGAGCACTTCCCAAAGATTCTAATTTCTAAAACAGTTTTTGACTATACCTTTATGTAAGGTGTCATTGTGAGGTGATGTCCACGGTTGGAACATGAGTCACATTTGGTATATATTTGTATCCAAACTCACAGCATATGTGTTGTTGTATTTTGCACGACAATTGTTGTAATAAAGTTGTAGTTATTTTCTGTACCATGTATTTGACGACTCAGAATGGGTTGGGTGGAATGGACCTATTTTGGGGTTGTCACAGGTGGTATCAGAGCTTAGGGATATGATCTCTGGCGGAGATCGGGGAATACAACTAGGAGGGGAGAGATGAGTAAATCCTTCGCTAGTGTGTCCTACCTAAGCTTATTTGTTGGTCAGACATAATATTGGGATATTATGTGATATGTTAATTTGTTCAGTTAACCCTTGTTTTGAAGCTGTATTCTAGAATGATATTTGAAATACATGAGATGAGCAATGGAGAAATTATGATGACAGGGAATCTGAAATGAAAGGAAGGTATTCTCAACTCTTTGAAATACCAGGTACGTAAATTTCGGGGACGAAATTTCATAAGGAGGGGAGATTGTAAGACCCCGAATTTTATGAAATAAAAGTATTCAATTTTTCCAATTCAGTAAATGGTTAAATTGATAAAAGTTTAAAGATATGGGTGAAATGTGAAAATTTTTCAAAATAAACAAGTGGTTATAAAATAATCATTGTTGTCGGGGAATATTCGTTGGTCGTGGAATATTCTTTCTGTCGGGGAATATTCGTACGACGGCGCAGCTATTTGTGGGCCCCATAACAGAATAACTGTCGGGTGAAGAAAACGACAAATTTGAGTTTTTACAAATAACGGCGTAGTTGTTACTGTTAACACTATTGAAATACCCGGTGGTTAAAATACAGTAATACGCGTTATTGCACAGTAGCACACGGTATTGCACAGTATTTTTGAAATTATTGATTCTTACGTAAGAAGGCACTACTCAATAATTGTTACAGTAATTACTGTTCAATATTTTATTTTATTGATTCAATAATTGCTACGTTGAAATTTTATATTATTGTTGTTCAATAATTGTTGCTGCACAGTATTTCTCATTATCAGATCAATAATTCATATTATTTGAATAATATTATTAGATAACATTATTGGCAATGTCTAGAAAGTTCTGTCTAAGGAGAGGTTTGGTCATCTAATTGCGCGCCAGTAAGGAGAAATCCTTATTGGAAAGCCCCCTCTTTCCTGGGAACGGCCTGGTTGTCATAAATGTGATTCTGTAATATTATTTGTGAATAATTAATTATTGATTCATATGATAAGGAAATATTTATTTTATGTGGATATAAATGAGGGATATATTTTTGTGGTTAAAAATGAAAGAGTTAATGTTGAGGTTTTTATCAGTATTTTTGTCGGAATGGAGGTATTAAAAATTAGGGTTTTTGAGATATTTTGCGAGGGTTATAATTTTTAATCCGACCGTTGGATCGTGGTAATTTTTGGATATGTTATACATATATAAGTTGAGTATATGTCCACAAATTTTGAACCGTTAAAAATGAACGTATGATTTGTTATGAATTTTAAGAGATGGCTGATTCAGAAATCAGGTTATAAATCATTTTTGGTGGAAAATTCTAGAATTGGTGGGCCCCACTTGTGGTTGGTGAAGAAATGTGCTGAATTATATTTCAAATGTGGTGGGTGGGAATAGTAGCAGGTAAAGCCATCAGGTTGCAGGTCAAACCTACCAAAATTTTCCTATAAATAGAGGGCTAAGTTAGAATTGAAAATCACACCAGAAACATAAGCTTCTCTCTCTCTCTATATTATGAAGCATATTTTGTGAGTATTTAGATACTTTGAGAGTTGCTATTCAGTGCAAGTTTCCTTCAGCATCATATCCGATATCCAGTCAGAAGTACTGCTCTTTTGAGGTAAGGGATAGTAAGGGATATTAAGGGATTTTAAGGGTTGTTATGATTTTCAGTTTCGTAATTTTTCTGATCTTCAAAAATTCTGGAAAAATTTGAAATGATATTTTGATGAGTTTTCTTGATTGTGTCCAAAAATGGTGATTTTTGGATGTATAGATTGAGAGTTATGAATTTTATGAGAAAAGACTATTTTAGAAGTAACAGCTTATAATTCCTTGTGGTTAACTCCAAAATTGATGAAATTTTTATTGGGAGTACATGTATATGATAGAAGTATACTCTGTAAATTTCAGAATTTTTGGACAAAAGTATAATTTTTGATAAATGTCTAAATATTCGGCTGTTTTGGCCATATGAAAAATAGTAAATGACTTTTAAAAATTCTGAGAAAAATATATGTTCACTATGGGACTATATTATGCTAAATCCCAGAAAAAAATATTTTTGGAACTGATTTGGTATTTTTCATGAAAATAGTCTAGTTATGAGTAAATGAATTAAATATGTTTTGTGAAGTAAGAAAATTGGAAAATAGGATTTTATGGCTTGAGAATCCTATATGAGGTATATGCAGATTTTTTATGAGGGTTTTGGTTATTGTGATAAAATCTTATGAGTTTGGCATTTTAGAATGATTAAATGCATTATTTAGTAAAGTGTAAACAATTAAAATAAATTGTTTATAAGCTTAAGAAATATTATTCTTTCAATATCATTATACCGAAATATTGGTATGTATTTTATTGTGGAATTTCAACCTTTTTGTGTCGGGTTTACTATTCATGAGTTACTATTCACGAGTTGCTATTCATGAGTTACTATTCACGAGTTACTATTCACGAAAAATTGGTTTCTTTTTCTGATCAAATTATAGTTGATTTATGAATATTACTCTTGAGATTAAAACTATATGTTGATTATATTATTTTTATTATCATATATAACATTTTTATAACCCTAATGTTGAAATTTCTCTTTGACTTGACTGTAAAGATGGGTAGATTTTTGGTATGATCATGACTATGGGTTCTCTTTGGCCAGTAGTGCAAAGTTGAATTGTTGACTGGTATGATCATGACCATTGAATTTATAAGTGAATATCTTTAGCTTAAGTGCAAAGGTGAATTGATCAACATGGTTATAATTATTGTTTATATAAATTCTGAAATGATTATATATTTCTTTGAGATATTAATATATTTGGCCTGTAGTGCAAATATGAACTGTTGATGAATATATTTAGCCGTAGTGCAAATATGAACTGTTGAGGAATATCTTTAGCCTGTAGTGCAAAGATGAATTATTGATGAATATCTTTGGCCTGTAGTGCAAAGATGAATTGTTGATGAATATCTTTGGCCCGAGTGCAAAGATGACATGTTGTTGAATATCTTTGGCCAGTAGTGCAAAGATGAACAGATGTTGAGATGAACATGACCAACTGGTGATACAAATGAATATCTTTGGCCGTAGTGCAAAGATGAAGTTATTAGTATGATTATGAACAGGAAATGTGATTTGGTGTAACCATGATCTTTGATATTTCAGGTAAAGATAGGTGATGAAAATTATCTTCGTCCTGGATGAGAAGAGGAATTTAGAACTACAATTATGATTATGAGTTATTCATATGATTGTGGACCAGAATTGTTGATTGATGTTACATGGATAAAATATTGTTGATGGATTTTTAACATGGAGAAGATAAATAGACTTTATAGTCTATTTGACTCTTCTAATGGATTGCTCGTTCCGCTGTAACTATGGTTGAAATTTTTATCATTTACCATATGTTCTAAATCTCTGATTTATTACTGATGAAGGCTATTGATAATTTATTTATCTTTAGTCATGATATTCTTTACTGAGCTAGTTGTGCTCACCCTTTTGCTTCACAATTCCTTTCAGGTAATAAGAGTGTAGCTGGGTCGAGCGAGGGTAACGGGGAAATAGAACGGTGGTCTCTAGCTGTGGATGTTCTCCCGAAGCAGTATAGAAAAGTTCATTTAGTAGTTTTATTTGGTGAATCCAATAGGGTAAGGTGTACCCAACGTTGGAAGGGTGGTTTGCCACTATCATACAAGATGTCTAACGACATACAACCTCGTGTCATCATAAGACAGGGATGTGCTCATCCACTTGCTGAGTATATATACGAGCACTACCTATATAATCTTGGTGTTTGTTTGAAGTATAATTTTCAATTAGAGACAGTGGAGATAATGATAAGTCAAGAGAAGACTCACCATTGGGAAGAATATGATAGTAATCTTCTCGTTTTTCTTTGGGGTCTATTGGGTCAACCAAGGATAATTCTGTGGCCATATGATATCTATCATAACCTAGACGCATGACCTCCCATGTACGAAGGTTTCCTTGAGCACTTCCCAAAGATTCTAATTTCTAAAACAGTTTTTGACTATACCTTTATGTAAGGTGTCATTGTGAGGTGATGTCCACGGTTGGAACATGAGTCACATTTGGTATATATTTGTATCCAAACTCACAGCATATGTGTTGTTGTATTTTGCACGACAATTGTTGTAATAAAGTTGTAGTTGTTTTCTGTACCATGTATTTGACGACTCAGAATGGGTTGGGTGGAATGGACCTATTTTGGGGTTGTCACAGGTTGGATGGATTGGACCTATTTTGGGGGCGTTACAACATACACATATTCTTATGAACTTATACACTAAGCATATACCTCATTATCAGACTATCACTTATAGTCTATCAAATCATTCAAGTTTTTCTCCAAAATTTTTGAAATCCTTAAAATTCCTTCACAGAAACGTCAAATTCATACACTTATTTTCTGTCTAGGTTCATCTTATAACCTTTAATCCATCATTTTAGGATTTTAATAACTATCTAAATTCTCGGGTTGTCACAGATAAATTGAATTATAAATCTTTAAAATTTATCATTGCTATCATTTAAATTGAATTCTTATATCATTGTCATCATCCTCATGCTTGTATTGTGATGAAAGTCATATTTGGCCGTAGTACATATATGAACTGTTGATTGGTATGATTATGACCATGGATTATTCGGTATAATCATGACCCGTAATGTTACAAATGATGTGATAAAAGTCATTGGCCCGTAGTGCATTGATAAACAGTTATTGGTATGATCATGACCATTGGTGATAATAATGAAATCATTGGCCCGTAGTGCATGGATAATTCAGTAATGTGGATTATTTATTTAGCTGAGTCCCAGCGATAAAATTGATGATAAACTTTTTAAATCATAGAAGATAGTAGATATCATGCTCTACTTGACTCTTCTAATGGATTACTTATTCTGCTGCAGTTAAACTTGATGTTTACTGTATTTTATCAGTTTAACACTGTTGAAGGCTAATGATAATTTATTCTGTATTATCTTAGTTGTATGACCCCAACTTATTAATAAATTAAATTAAATTTCCTCTATTTATTATTTTGAAATAGAAAGGATTGATTTGATTAATGTGGTTAGTTATGGGTAAAATGCGCAAATATTTCAAATAAGCAAGTGGTTATAAAATATTCATTTTTGGTCGGTGAATATTCGTTTGGTCGTGGAATATTCTTGCTGTCGGGGAATATTCGTACGACGGCGCAGCCTTGTGTGGGCCCCATAACGGAAAGCGATTGGATGAAGAAAACGACAAGTATAAGTTGTTTATAATTAACGGCGTAGTTGTTACCGTTAATACTGTTGGAATACCTGGTGGTTAAAATACAGTAGCACTCGGTATTGCATCAATTATTGATTCTTACGTAAGAAAGCACTACTCAATAATTGTTACAGTAGTTACTGTTTAATATTTTATTTTATTGATTCAATAATTGCTGCGTTGATATTTTATATTATTGTTGTTTCAATAATTGTTGCTGCACAGTATTTTTTATTATCAGATCAATAATTCATATTATTTAAATAATATTATTAGATAGCATTATTGGCAATGTCTAGAAAGTTCTGTCTAAGGAGAGGTTTGGTCATCTAATTGCGCGCTAGTAAGGAGAAATTCTTATTGGAAAGCCCCGTCTTTCCTGGGAACGGCCTGGTTGTCATAAATGTGATTCTGTAATATTATTTGTGAATAATTAATTATTGATTCATATGATAAGGAAATATTTATTTTATGTGGATATAAATGTTGGATATATTTATTGTGATTAAAAATGAAGGAGTTAATGTTGAGGTGTTTTATTAGTATTTTTATCGGAATGGAGGTATTAAAAATCAAATCAGGGTTTTTGAGAAATATTGCGGAGGTTATAATTTTTAATTCGACCGTTGAATCGTGGTAATTTTTGGATATGTTATTCATATATAAGTTGAGTATATGTCCACAAATTTTGAACCGTTAAAAATGAACGTATGATTTGTTATGAATTTTACGAGATGACTGGTTCAGAAATTGTAGAAGTTGCGGAATTTGTCATTTTGGTAGAAAATTCTAGAATTAGTGGGCCCCACTTTTAGTTGGTGAAAATGTGCTGAGATTTTTATTCAAATGTGGTGGGTGGGAATAGTAGCAGGTAAATCCATCAGGTTGCAAGTTAAGTTTGCTTCGGCGTGCTAACATTTTCCTATAAATAGAGGGCTAAGTTAGAATTAAAAATCACACCAAAAATAAGTTTTCTCTCTTTCTCTCTCTAGATTATTGAGTGTATTTTGTGAGTATTTAGATACTTTGTGAGTTTCTATTCATCAGTGCAAGTTTTCTTCAGCCTTATACCGACATTTCGATCAGAAGTACTGATATTTTGAGGTAAGGGATATTATTTTCTTCTTAAATGATATTATTTTCTTCAATATCATAATGCTGAAATATTGATATGAGTTTTTTTATCAAATTTGGAACTTTTTGTATCGGGGTTACTATTCACGTATACGGCACTATTCACCAAAAAATAAAATTTTTCCTTTTATCCAAGATGTTTATTATGGTTACTATCTTTGATTGTATCCATGTTTTGATCTTTATTTTTGAATTCTGCTTCACAATTGATTATTATGAAGTATTAACGTACGAGGAGGTACCTGTTAAGATCTTGGATAGGAAAGATGTAACGACCCCAAAATAGGTCCATTCCATCCAACCTATTCTGAGTCGCCAAATACATGGTACAGAAAAAAACTACAACTTTATTACAACAATTGTCGTGTAAAATACAACAACACATATGCTGTGAGTTTGGATACAAATATATACCAAATGTGACTCATGTTTCAACCGTGGACAGCACCTCACAATGACACCTTACATAAAGGTATAGTCAAAAACTGTTTTAGAAATTAGAATCTTTGGAAAGTGCTCAAGGAAACCTTTGTACATGGGAGGCCATGCGTCTAAGTTATGATAGATATCATATAGCCACAGAATTATCCTTGGTTGACCCAATAGACCCCAAAGAAAAACGAGAAGATTACTATCATATTCTTCCCAATGGTGAGTCTTCTCTTGACATATCATTATCTCTACTGTCTCTAATTGAAAATTATACTTCAAACAAACACCAAGATTATATAGGTAGTGCTCGTATATATACTCAGCAAGTGGATGAGCACATCCCTGTCTTATGATGACACGAGGTTGTATGTCGTTAGACATCTTGTATGATAGTGGCAAACCACCCTTCCAACGTTGGGTACACCTTACCCTATTGGATTCACCAAATAAAACTACTAAATGAACTTTTCTATACTGCTTCGGGAGAACATCCACAGCTAGAGACCACCGTTCTATTTCCCCGTTACCCTCGCTCGACCCAGCTACACTCTTATTACCTGAAAGGAATTGTGAAGCAAAAGGGTGAGAACAACTAGCTCAGTAAAGAATATCATGACTAAAGATAAATAAATTATCAATAGCCTTCATCAGTAATAAATCAGAGATTTAGAACATATGGTAAATGATAAAAATTTCAACCATAGTTACAGCGGAACGAGCAATCCATCAGAAGAGTCAAATAGACTATAAAGTCTATTATCTTCTCCATGTTAAAAATCCACCAACAATGTTTTATCCCTGTAACATCAATCAACAATTCTGGTCCACAATCATATGAATAACTCATAATCATAACTGTAGTTCTAAATTCCTCTTCTCATCCAGGACGAAGATAATTTTTATCACCTATCTTTACCTGAAACATCAAAGATCATGGTTACACCAAATCATATTTCCTGTTCATAATCATACTAATAACTTCATCTTTGCACTACGGCCAAAGATATTTATTTGTATCACCAGTTAGTCATATTTATCTCAACATCTGTTCATCTTTGCACTACTGGCCAAAGATATTCAACAACATGTCATCTTTGCACTACGGGCCAAAGATATTCATCAACAATTCATCTTTGCACTGCAGGCCAAAGATATTCATCAATATTTCATCTTTGCACTACAGGCCAAAGATATTAATATCTCAAAGAAATATATAATCATTTCAGAATTTATATACACCATAATTATAACCATGTTGATCAATTCACCTTTGCACTTAAGCTAAAGATATTCACTTATAAATTTAATGGTCATAATCATACCAATCAACGATTCAACTTTGCACTACTGGCCAAAGATAACCCATAGTCATGATCATACCAAAAATCTACACATCTTTACACTCAAGTCAAAGAGAAATATCATCATTAGGGTTATAAAAATATTATATATAATAATAAAAATAATATGATCAACATCTAGTTTTAATCTCAAGAGTAATATTCGTAAATTAACTATAATTTGGTTAGAAAAAGAAACCAATTTTATCGTGAATAGTAACTCGTGAATAGTAACTCATGAATAGTAACTCGTGAATAGTAACTCGTGAATAGTAACTCGACACAAAAAGGTAGAAATTCTACAATAAAATACATACCAATATTTCGGTATAATGATATTGAAAGAATAATATTTCTTAAGCTTATAAACAATTTATTTTAATTGTTTACACTTTACTAAATAATACATTTAATCATCCTAAAATGCCAAACTCATAAGATTTCATCACCAATAACCAAAAACCCTCATAAAAAAATCTGCATATACCTCATATAGGATTCTCAAGCCATAAATTCCTATTTTCCAATTTTCTTACTTCACATAACATATTTAATTCATTTACTCATTACTAGTCTATTTACATAAAAAATACCAAATCAGTTCCAAAAATATTTTTTTTCTGAGATTTAACAGAATATAGTCCCATATTGAACATATATTTTTCTCAGAATTTTTAAAACTCATTTACTATTTTTCATATGGCCAAAACCGCCGAATATTTAGACATTTATCATAAATTGTACTTTTATCTAAAAATTCCGAAATTCACATAGTACACTTCTATCATATACATGTACTCCCAATAAAAATTTCATCAATTTTGGGGTTAACCACAAGGAATTATAAGCGATTACTTTTAAAATAGTCTTTTCTCATAAAATTCATAACTCTCAATCTATACATCCAAAAATCACCATTTTTGGACACATTCAAGAAAACTCATCAAAATATCATTTCAAATTTTTTCAGAATTTTTGAAGGTCAGAAAAATTACGAAACTGGAAAATATAACAACCCTTAAAATCTCTTACTATCCCTTACTATCCCTTACCTCAAAAGTGCAGTATTTCTGACTGGAATGCAAAGCCGAAGGAAACTTGCACTGAATAGCAACTCTCAAAGTATCTAAATACTCACAAAATATGCTTCATAATATAGGGAGAGAAAGAGAGAAAACTTGTTTCTGGTGTGATTTTCAATTCTAACTTAGCTCTCTATTTATAGGAAAATTTTAGTAGGCTTGACCTGCAACCTGATGGCTTTACCTGCTACTATTCCCACCCACCACATTTGAAATATAATTCAGCACATTTCTTCACCAACCACAAGTGGGACCCACCAATTCTAGAATTTTCCACCAAAATGATTAACTCCGAAAATTCAACAATTTCTGAACCAGTAATCTCGTAAAATTCATAACAAATTATACGTTTATTTTTAACGGTTTAAAATTTGTGGACATATACTCAACTTATATATGTATAACATATCCAAATATTACCACGATCCAACGGTCGGATTAAAAATTATAACCCTCGTAAAATATCTCAAAAACCCTAATTTGATTTTCAATACCTCCGTTCCGACAAAAATACAAATAAAACATCTCAACATTAACTCCTTCATTTTTAACCACAAAAATATATCCCTCATTTATATCCATATAAAATAAATATTTCCTTATCATATGAATCAATAATTAATTATTCACAGATAATATTACAGAATCACATTAATGACAACCAGGCCGTTCCCAGGAAAGAGGGGGCTTTCTAATAAGGATTTCTCCTTACTGGCGCGCAATTAGATGACCAAATCTCTCCTTAGACAGAACTTTCTAGACATTGCCAATAATGTTATCTAATAATATTATTCAAATAATATGAATTATTGATCTGATAATGGAAAATACTGTGCAGCAACAATTATTGAACAACAATAATATAAAATTTTAACGTAGCAATTATTGAATCAATAAAATAAAATATTGAACAGTAATTACTGTAACAATTATTGAGTAGTGCCTTCTTACGTAAGAATCAATAATTTCAAAAATACTATGCAATACCGTGTGTTACTGTGCAATAACGCGTATTACTGTATTTTAACCACCGGGTATTCCAACAGTGTTAACGGTAACAACTACGCCGTTATTTGTAAAAACTCAAATTTGTCGTTTTCTTCACCCGACAGTTATTCGTTATGGGGCCCACAAATAGCTGCGCCGTCGTACGAATATTCCCCGACAGAAAGAATATTCCACGACCAAACGAATATTCCCCGACAACAATGATTATTTTATAACCACTTGCTTATTTTGAAAAAAATTCATATTTCACCCATAACTTTAAACTTTTATCAATTTAACCATTTACTGAATAGTAATTATAAGAAAAATTGAATACTTTTATTTCATAAAATTCGGGGTCTTACAAAAGAGCATGTTCTACGCACGAAGGTTATACCACAAGTTAAGGTTTTGTGGAGAAACTATGCTATTGAAGAAATGACCTGGGAGTTAGAATCAGAAATGAAAGCGAGGTATCCTCACCTTTTCGAAACACCAGGTACGTACGTCAATTTCGAGGACGAAATTTCATAAGGAGGGGAGGTTGTAAGAGCCCAACTTATTAATAAATGAAATTAAATTTCCTCTACATATTATTTTGAAATAGAAAGGGTTGATTTGATTAATGTGGTTATAAAATATTCATTTTTGGTCCGTGATTCGTGAATATTCGTTTGGTCGTGGAATATTCTTGCTATCGGGGAATATTCGTACGACGGCGCAACCTTGTGTGGGCCTCATAACGAAAAGCGATTGGATGAAGAAAACGACAAGTATAAGTTATTTATAATTAACGGCGTAGTTGTTACCATTAATACTGTTGGAATACCTGGTGGTTAAAATACAGTAGCACACGGTATTGCACCAATTATTGATTCTTACGTAAGAAGGCACTACTCAATAATTGTTACAGTAGTTACTGTTCAATATTTTATTGATTCAATAATTGTTGCGTTAATATTTATATTATTGTTGTTTCAATAATTGTTGTTGCACAGTATTTTCTATTATCAGATCAATAATTCAAATTATTTGAATAATATTATTAGATAGCATTATGGGCAATGTCTAGAAAGTTCTATCTAAGGAGGGGTTTGGTCATCTAATTGCGCGCTAGTAAGGAGAAATCCTTATTGAAAAGCTCCCTCTTTCCTGGGAACGGCCTGGTTGTCATAATTGTGATTCTGTAATATTATTTGTGAATAATTAATTATTGATTCATATGATAAGGAAATATTTATTCTATGTGAATATAAATGTTGGATATATTTATTGTGGTTAAAAATGAAGGAGTTAATGTTGAGGTGTTTTATCAGTATTTTTATCGGAATGGAGGTATTAAAAATCAAATCAGGGTTTTTGAGAAATATTGCGGGGGTTATAATTTTTAATCCGACCGTTGGATCGTGATAATTTTTGGATATGTTATTCATATATAAGTTGAGTATATGTCCACAAATTTTGAACCGTTAAAAATGAACGTATGATTTGTTATGAATTTTACGAGATGACTGGTTCAGAAATTGTAGAAGTTGCGGAATTTGTCATTTTGGTAGAAAATTCTAGAATTGGTGGGCCCCACTTTTGGTTGGTGAAAATGTGTTAAGATTTTTATTCAAATGTGGTGGGTGGGAATAGTAGCAGGTAAAGCCATCAGGTTGCAAGTTAAGTCTGCTTCGGCGTGCTAATATTTTCCTATAAATAGAGGGCTAAGTTAGAATTGAAAATCACACCAGAAATAAGTTTTCTCTCTTTCTCTCTCTAGATTATTGAGTGTATTTTGTGAGTATTTAGATACTTTGTGAGTTTCTATTCATCAGTGCAAGTTTTCTTCAGCCTTATACCGATATTTCGATCAGAAGTACTGATATTTTGAGGTAAGGGATATTATTTTCTTCTTAAATGATATTATTTTTTTCAATATCATTATGCTGAAATATTGATATGAGTTTTTTTATCAAATTTGGAATTTTTTGTGTCGGGGTTACTATTCACGTATACGGCACTATTCACCGAAAAATAAAATTTTCTCTTTTTGTCCAAGATGTCAATTATGGTTACTATCTTTGATTGTATCCATGTTTTGATCTTTATTTTTGAATTCTGCTTCACAATTGATTAGTATGAAGTATTATTGATCTTGGATAAACTGTTATACGAATCCCTACTATTTGTCCTTCTGTCTCACTGGATTCGTTTTCTTTAAGATATTTTTCATCATCCTCTGTCCTAAATGATGATATTACTGAATATCTTTGGCCTGTAGTACAAAGATGTATGATTACCTGATGAATATCTTTGGCCTGTAGTGCAAAGATGAACAGGTGTTGAGATGAACATGACTGACTGGTGATACAAATGAATATCTTTGGCCTGTAGTGCAAAGATGAATATTTGGTTAAAGATGATTATTAATTGATGTTATAGAGATAAAATATTGATGATGGACTTTTAAATCTTAGAAGATAGTAGAATTCATTCTCTACTTGACTCTTCTAATGGTTTGCTGTTTCCGCTTCAGTTGTTGATCTAAAACTTGTTGTCAATTATATTCTATCAGATTTTTCACTGTTGAATACTAATGATAATTTGTTGTATATTATCTTAGTCATAATATTTTTTACTGGGCTAGTTGAGCTCACCCTTTTCCTTTTTGTTCCAGTTTTCTTCTCAGGAGGTGAGAACATAGCAGGATCTAGTCGGGGTATGGAGTGATGGTTCTAGAAAGATGTTTTTGCAGTCCTCACTATTTCTATAAAATAGTGTTTGAATAATTGTAATGAGTACTTATTTGAGTGTGGATATTGTCTAGAAGACAATACTTGTATTTAAACTCACAGTATGTGTTGTCGTATTTTGCACGACAATTGTATTATTGAAGTTGTAGTTTGTTTTTTTGTACCATGTATTTGGCGACTCAATATGGGTGATGTATACCTATTTTGGGGGCGTCACAACTCATGTCAAGCTGATAGCAATCATCAACAAGTTTGGCTATCTTGGAAAAAAATACAATGATAAGAAGAATACTCAGAAGCTGCTAAGGTCTTTACAAAAGAAGTAGGGAGCCAAAAGTCACAATAATAAAGGAAGCTAAAGACTTGTCAAAAATCACTTTACCCGATGTATGTGGCTCACTGCAGACACATGATTTCAATCTGGCAGAGAGGGATGACAGTGAAAAAAAGAAAAAAGGCAGTTTCATTTAAAGTAGAAAATAGCTCAAGTGAAGACTCTAACTCTGATTGTGAGTCAGTAACAGAAGACGAGATTGTTATGCTCTATCTAAAAAATTCAACAAATTCTTCAAAAATAAAAGGTTTAAGGGAAGAAGAATAGGATAGAATAATGATCATAGGCCTAAGGAAGCAATTACTTGCTATGAATGTGGAAAGCCAAGACATTATAGATTTGATTATCCTCAACTGAAAAAGAATTATAAAGAGAAAAAAGTACACTCCAGACAAGTACAAGAAGAATGAAGCTAAAGCAATGAAAGCTACCTTGAGTGACTCTAAAAACTCAGATGAAGAAAATTCCAATGGTAAAGATCATGCACTCCTCTGTCTCATGGTTAACATAAATGATGACTCAAGAAATGTTAAGAGTTTAGAACGTGACTCTAACTCTGAGGTAATTCTTGTGACACCCTCAAATTTGGGTACTTCATTCTCATAATATTTGGTGTTCACTGTCCAAAACAATCATGTCTAACTACCCACAATAATGGATGTTAACAACATATAAACTTAAATAAAAATCCACCCCATTAAAGGGTTACATCATCTTAAGCAAATCCCAGCTTGTCTAACCTTAAATTACATTAATTGCGGAAACATAACATATTTAAACAAGTCTTATTACATCAACATTTTCAAATAAAATTAAACAAGTCTTTATCACTTGTTCATCTTGCCTTTGCCCTTACTAGTGGACGGCTCGTTGGATCTTTCCACTTTAGTTGCAATGCTATTACGCAAGGGTGAGCAAACAATTGCCCACAAGTATAACAATAACAATAATATCATGAGAATAATCAATGGATACTGAATAATAGAAAACTAGACATTTGTGTCAAGATTAGTAACACGATCATAAGTACGTCTAAGGGTTACAAGACCATAAACTATGTCCTAGGTAATTAAGTATTTCTACTTAAACCTTTAACGGTCGTTAGACTATATGAACCTTCTTTCTCGTACTAAGGGGATTAATCAATCGTACCATGTATTGTGCACAAATATTTTAATGCTATCGCGCATATAATTCCTATAATAGGGTAATTTAAACACAATTTTATTGATTGAGTAACTTATATGAAATCGAAGTGAATGACACATAAGAAATTGAAGCACATTTGAAGCTTACTACTGAATAATTGAACTAAATTTAAAGTATTAAATATTACGTACTAATATGATTGATAAAATATATGATAATAATTTTCATTTCATGAAGATAAATGATAGAAATTTGAAGTTTTTTATTTATTCATTTAATTTTTTGAGTTTTGAGATTAATAAGTTTAAGGGGTTGTTTGATAAAAATTGAATGAATCTGAATCTAAATCTGAATCTGAATGAGCTGAATCTGAATGAACTGAATCTAAATCTAAATCTGAATGAAAAAAGTTGTTTGATAATTGATATGTCTGAAATATCTGAATAACAGTATTTTACTATTTTAGCCCTCTAAACTATGCTGAACAAGTATATAATTTTGTCTGAATGTATTTAAAAAAAATACAATATTCATTGTACAACAAATAAAAACAGATAATTCAAACAAATTATCAAACAAAGTATTGAATAATTCAAACAATTTTAACCCAAGTTTCATAGAAAATAAGAAATGTAACGAGTTAAACAAACATGTCAACATAATAATAAAATTACATTAATTTCAGTGAGTCACTTTATAGTTCACAAGTAATTTGGTCACATAGATTGTTCATATATTGTACGCCTTGAGGGCCCCATTGCACTGCATCTTGCTCTCCTTCGTGATTTTCTTCATATTGTTCATCATCTCCATCAATTGTGTTAGCTTGATCATACTGAGCAAATAACTCATCCTCAATATTCTCTTTTCTTATAAAATTGTGTACAGCAAAGCAATCAATAACTACATCTCTTTGCACTGAAAAGGGATAAGGAGTCATCTGCTTCAATATTGGGAATCTTGCTTTTAATACACCATAGGCACGCTCAATAATATTTCTGAGTTGGGCATGAGCATGGTTAAACTTTTCTTTTCTATTTAAGGCACGTCGGCGTCGAAAACCTGCTAGCCAGTACCTTGTGTTGCGATATGGAGATAAAAAGCCTCGAGTGTTTGTATATGCAGCATCACAAAGATAATATTTATCTACAATTATAAAAATAAGATTTAACCCAAGTTATTAAAATAAATAATCAAATATGATAATCAAATAAAAAATTGTAACACATACTTTGAGGGGGAAATGGAAAGCCAGAACTAGGATCGAAGACAACTTCTATTAATACTCTTGAATCATGTACTATTCCTTCCCATCCAGCCCAAACAAATGTGAATATCATATTGAAGTCGCAAATTCCTAATACATTTTGATAACATTCACCCCTTCCTCGTCCTCTATAGCGAGCTTGTTGATTGACAGGAATAACTGCATGTACAAGTGTGCCATCTAGTGCACCAACCGCTCCCTACATTGAACGATTATATTTATGTTATCCACATACTTGCAAATATATATTTGTGCCAATTATATTTATCAAATTTAAAATTACATACCGAAAAAATTTTCTGCAAGTCTTTATGGTTCCCTGGAATATTTGGATTTGGATCAAAAGATGTGGGCACTATGATTTCCTTTTCAAATTCTATCATTCCATTCAGCACCTCGTGAAAAAATTTATGAACTGTTTGTGTAGAGTGTTGAAATCTTCGTCTCACTACTCTAAATCGTTCGTTATGACCTATTATAGTCAAGAACATAGCAATCTTTTCCTCAATAGTTACGTACTTACTGTCTTGTACCCATTGTTTTTGCCTAAAATGATTGCATAAATGCACATATGCAACACGTGAAAGTCGCATCAATTCTTGACATTGCATACTTGATCCATGTAATAACTCCAATGTATAAGCATGTCCACTCAAGATTGAAGTGTTATCTCTAATTCTTGGTATGTTTGTTGAACGAATTCGTTTCAAGTAACACCACATAATGATTAAGCATAAAAGTTGATCTTCAATAGTCATGCTTGACCTATTTCCAAAAACAGTTATAGCAAAAATATTAAGAAAAATATGTTTGTGATACAATGAAACTCACATAATGACCATATGTCAAGTTCAACAAATCATGATCCATCAAAAAAATAAGCACATATAATAAGTTACTAAATAAATATATACCAAAAGTAACAAGTTCATACAAAAGTTATGGTCAAAAATCAAAAATTTAACCCTTTGCACCCAAAATAATAAGTTTTGGCCAACGATCCATACAACATATTAAAGTTTTAACTAAAAACATTCCATTCAGTAAATATTTAACTAGACTAGAAATCCTAACTTGCGTGAAACCATTTCAACCCAATCTTCATTCTCATCGTCTTCTAGTAGCATCCATTGTTCCCTATAACTTGCACTCTCACAAAATATCCCAAGTGCCATTTTGTGCAATGGATTTTGTGATCCCCACCCAAGACGATTTAATTTATCTTTGCACTCCTTCAAGGAAGGTCCACTATTGTTATTCACAATGAGCTTTAAGGCTTTGCACATCTCTTCCTCTATTTCGGAGTTATTAGATTTTTTTTGTTGATTTCTTCGCTTTTTTCGTTGGCCTTTGTTCTTCAAAGTTGAGAGTGGAAGCATGTGATTGAGTACCCGGAGTTGATGAATTTAGAGGTGGGTTTGGGGACTCTTGAGCTTGAGTACTAAAAGGGATATCCTCGATACTAACCATTTCCAAATCCATATTCGGTTCAACGGTCCTATCCCTTTTAGAGGTAGGTCCCCAGCCATCAATCCCCGTGGCAGCAGCTCCATCATAGAGTTGAGTGCAAAGCTCAGGAAAACTTAAAGGTGAAGTCCTTAAGGAGTCAACATGCCTGTTTGCCTGTATCCAAAAATCATACCCAACATGTTATTCACATGTTTAATAATTTAACAAGCTTTAATTGTTAACTTAAAAATGTAGTTACTAACCTTTGACTCTAGCTCCCATTCCTCATCCGTGAAGTTGAACGTGTTAGTTGTGGGATCATAATGATTTCCAGTCTTTCATTTTAGTTGACACCATGCAGTATATTTTCCATTTATATAATCATAACGATTTTTCATTTGCTTATAATCTACAATAAAGTTGTGGGTGTTCTTCAGTATTTCTCCCATTGATGACCATGAATATGGCTTAAGACTACTGCCTAGCCTACCATTTTTCGTAACCTCGCCAATACATGCTTCAAGAAAAGTATTCATTACATTTTCATTTCTCCAACTCACTCTTGATTTTCTTTGATTTTGAGTTTCACCCGATTGTTCCATGACTAACACAAATAAAAGGATGAATTTAGATATTCTAATCCTAACAATAAACAAATATACTTAATAAGTCAATTGTCTCAATTCTATCATCAATAAAACATTTCAAATAGTATCAATATTGGACAGTTGATCTAAACTTGAATTATAATTGAGTGTACTAGTTTCATTCAGATTTTTCTTTGGATATTATGATGATGTTTGCCTAATTGTAAGATATGGTGAATAAAATGTTATAGTTGACATGTTGAAAAAAAAGTTGTAAACACATCTTCTGGGTGTATGCAATTAAGTTAACATAGTTACAACTTACAAGGGTCTCCAAAAATGATAAAAGGAGTATAAAATAATGACAAGAAAACTGAAAAATTCTAGCAGACACCATAGAAAGAGTCTCAAACACAAGTGATAGCTCATAGTAATAGGCTTTCTGCTGTTTAGGCTCATTTATAAGAATATTTCTTCTTCAATGACAATTCAGCTCATCTATGTGAGAATCTATAATAAAAAGGGAAAGGAACTCATACAAGCAATTCCTGTTTCAGGGGGAAAATTGTACAAAACTATAGACATTAAAAAGTAACCCAGTTCAACACAATTCCTGTTTCAGGGGGATAAATTCATTTTTAGTTGAAATGCGATTATACACTATTTCTTGAAATAAATAAATAAATAACCTAGAAGCATAAAGTAACAAATCAAGCAAGTAATATGCACAAAAACAATAAAGAAGCAGAAATAACATAGACCCAAATCAATCTTCCAATTGAAACAGATATAAAAAGGGGGTTATCATTTTCTTCCATACGCTAATCGAGCTATCCAAGTAGTATTTAACAAAACCACCATCAGGAACAATATTCATTTGAAAATGCAGAGACAGAAGGGGAAAGAAATGGAACCGATTCCAAAAAATATCTTTGATTTGCAAGAGAATATCAAGCAGTCAAAAAAATAGATAAAACAATAATAAAAATAGAAGCAAAGAAAAAAGAAAAAATCAAAGAAACCTAAACATAAGATCGTACAAATATATACCTTCAGATTGAAACATTCAAGGTGAAGAAACAAAATTTTGAAAGGCAAAAGAACAGAAATATACCTTCAAGCAGAGAACACCGATGCAGATGTCGATGGAGATGCGGAAGAGAGCAGCGAGAGATGGAAGGCTACTTGGGTAAAAAATGATTATTCAGCCCATTCAGCCAATTTTTTTAACAGATTCGGTCAGACGAATTCAGCCCAAATCAGATTTTAAAAGTTATAAACAAACGGGCTGAATGGCTGAATCGTTCAGATTCAGAGCCATTCAGCCTTATTCAGATCATATCAAACAGGCCCTAAGGCTAACATGGGTAAGTGATTAAAATGCTAATTGACATCTCATTACCTAAGGGTAATATAGTCTCTTAACATATAATGGTGTACATATATCACTACCCAATATTAATTATTTATCCTTTACAATTAATTTTGGTTGAATTATATTTTAATTACATTTTGTTTATATAAAAAAAAAGTTTGAGGTGCAAGTGAGTTAAATAAAAGTTGATAGATTAAGTGAATTGATAAAAATATATGTATTTTTAAAAATTTTATATGATTATTTCTTATATGAGTATACAGTGGATCTCATCTTTACGAAAAAATAAATTATATAAAAATATCAAAAATATATGTAAAAATAATATTTCTTAAATAATTAAAGGACCAATGGAAGGAATAACTCTCGTGTGTTGTATGATATCGTTGTTTATTGCTAAATTAAAATCCTCTTTTTAATTGGGTTTCAATGTTCGCCCATACATTTATTTGTACTTACCATTCTTGTTATATTTGGTCCCAATTTCTCCCATAAATTATTTTTATTATGGGCGAACTCTTTTTCTTTTCTCTAAAAATTTTTGGACTTAAATAATACTCTCTTCGTGTCAGATTAAAAGTCTGATTTTGACTTTTTTGATCAAATTAATTATTTTAAGAATTAATTATTAATTTTTGTATCATTGTTAATAGAATTTAGATTAAGAGATTATATTCATAAGAAATTAGATACAATTTGCTATCAATTTCAATTTTTTAAATTTTAGACAAGTATTTATAAATACTTAATTATTAATTTTAAAACAATAAGTCTAGAGGGACATTGTTCTAGTGACTTTTTTTTAATAACTCTAAAAAAATGTATAATATTTTATTCCAACTGAATTTTTTACACAAAAAAGTATTTTAGGTATAATTTAGATACATACAAAAAATAATATTTTAGGTATAATTTAGATACATACAAGTAACAAAACTATTTCTTGTATATATCAAAATTATACCTAAAATACTATTTTTTATAAAAATTTCAATTGAAATAAATATCATATATTTTTTTAGAGTTACTATAAAAAAATCGCTAGAAATATCACTAGAATAATATCGTCGTAGAAAGACTCATTTTAAAAATAATCAATTTGACTAAAAAAAAGTGTAGACGAGGCTTTTAAGTATTTGTTTTCTCTTGTTTTGTTTTTTTTTTCCAACATAAATTTCAAGATTCTTCTTTTTTTATTAAAGAATAAGTAAAGAAGAAATTTATGCAAAATATAGCTTAGATTCTACCACTTATAGATATTTAATCAAATAAAAGGGCATAAAGACAAGTGAAACCCAATCGTCATCAATCTAGCTGACAAAATAAATGGGGTCTCTCACATCCTCAACGGTCCGATTTACCTTTTTTTCATCCAAATCTTATTCTAAATAAAACCTAAAATACTACCAAACCCTCCACCTTTACCTTTATCTCTTTCCAAAACTTTTATTTATTTTCTCTCTCTAAAAAATAAACCCATTTCCCGTTCTCTCTCCTCTTTGTCCTTGCTCCTCAGTCCTATGGAAGTACCGTTATCTACAGATCTACCGCCGGCTACCGAACCGCCGGCTCACATGGCTTACGCGGCTAACCCCACACCCAATTATGCTCCCAATTTCAACCATCCACCTTATGCCGAGGTACAAAGCCTGAAAGCTCCTTTTTTCTCTCTCTATATATATATATCTGTATATATACACTATCTCCCTCTAAAAGTCAGATGTATTTGGGTTTATTTTGAGTTTGTTTTTGTTTTTGTTTTTGTTTTTGTTTTGTAGATGATTACAGCTGCTATTTTAGCTATGAAGGAGAAGGATGGGTCGAGCAGACAAGCCATAGCTAGATATATAGAGAACGAGTACAAGAATTTGTCACCGGTTCACTCAACCTTGTTGACTCAGCAGCTGAAACGGATGAAGAATAATGGTCAACTCGTTATGGCCAAGCATTCTTACATGCTCCCTAGATCTGTGCCTTTTCCTTTCTCCACTACTGGGAATGGGAATGGAGGTAATAATATCGCTGCTTCATCAGGTAGTACTAGTAGTGTCTTTGCTAATACTCAAGCTTCGGATTTGCCCAAGAGAAGGCCCGGTCGTCCTACCAAGGCTAGGCCCGAGATCCAGCCCAATGATGTGGGTGTACCTGAAAATGGGTTTGTTTCAGCTGGGATTGGTACTGGTCTGCAGAATATTGGTCCACAATTTGGGTATATTGGTGGGCCACCTAGTACTGGGCCACAATTTCCATTTGCTGGGCTGCAGACTATTGATCCAGGGCAATTTGGTGGCCCGCTGACTGGTTTTTCTGCGTTCGGCCAAGTTGGTGGGTCTGGGCCTATGAATACTTTCTCCCAATTTGCCCAGCTTGGTGGGCCTGGGAATACGGTCCCAACATTTGGGCAACAGGTTAGTGGGCTGACTAGTACTGGCCCAATATTTGACCCGGTAGGTGCGGTGCCTACGGTTGTTCCAATTGCCCAGGTTGATGAGCTGACGCCGGCTAAGAGGCGAGGGCGGCCACCCAAGGAGGTGAAGTCTATGGTGTTTGGAGCTGAAACAGTTGGGCCTCTTGTTGTTTCAGTTGGGCCAGTTGACGGGGTGCAGAGTACAGTGACTAAGAGGAGGGGCCGGCCTTCAAAGGTCAGTAATGGGCCGTGGCCCATAGGTAAGAGAGGCAGGGGACGGCCCAAGGTATTCTCTGTTATAAATGGTGGTATCCAGAAGAGGGGTCGAGGCCGGCCCAAGAAGGGTGCTGTTTCTACAGTTGGGCTCACAGGCAAGCCTCGGGGCCGGCCCAGGAAGAATGAAGCTTTGAATGGTGTTGGGGCTTTGAGTCCTGTTGATGGTGGGGCGGCTGCTGCTGCTGCTGCTGCTGCTGCTGCTGGTGGTGGTGGTGGTGGTGGTGGAGTTTTACCTGTGAAGCGGGCCGGACGACCTCCCAAAATGGGTGTAGCAAAGAAGACCAGGAAACTTAGTGGAAAACCTCTGGGCCGACCCAAGAAGGTAATTTTATTTTTAAATTTTAAATTGAAATATATATATGCACGTCTCTAAATTTGCCATCTTTTTCGTCTTTTCTTGTGTATTTGCTACATGAATTTTTAGTTTGCATTTGGAATTTGGTATATGAAAAAATTGTCATTTCATATTTTTGCATCTTTTAATTTTGCAACTGAATCAGATGATTCAGGAGACATGAATACTTGAATATACAATTTTGTCAAAATGAAGTCCGAAACTTTGGCTGCTGCAGCAAAGCTAATGTTTTGAAATTTTCATATTTGTTGTCAGAATAGGTGATTCATTATAGTTGGTCCGTCCTTTGGAATGTCCTAAAATAGGAATGCACTTTTTAGAATCATTAATGTACTACTAGTATAATAATCTAATTATATTTAAGTACGATTTGATTTTGGTTGTTAATTATGTTCTTGTCGAACTTTATTTAGAAACTCTAAACTCTTAATTGCAAGTAGATTTTCAGTTTGTCTTAGACTTCAAGATTTTCAGCTTTCTAGTACTACGCCAATAGAGAACTTGTTGGATGAAAAAACTGAATTAGGCTAACTTAGATATTAGATTTTAATCCTTCCCGCTGTATGTAATATAGAATATTGGTTCTTTATGGAAATTGATTTAATTATTATTTTATACTTAATTGTCATTTTGGAGTATAGAATGCATCAGTGGCAGCAATTCAAGCATATGAACAGCAACAGCAATTGATGGCCTATCAAGACCTTAAGGCGAGAGTTGAACATTTTGTAAGTCAAGATCAAGTAGTAGTATCATAAAGTTTCTAGTTTTATCAACATTTGTCGAAGCAGCAAAATTGGTATTTATATTGTTTGTTTAAAATATCAAATTTTTTTTTGCAGCAATCTAGAATTAAGCAAGCCGTTAGCGTTGTAAAGCCGTACTTAAATACTGAAACCGCAGTCATTGCAGTAGGGGCATTGCAAGAGCTAGAAGAGCTTGCTTCCCTGGATATAAGTACACCAGTAACTGTTCAAAGGGCACCATTTACTGACCAAAGTGCACCCTCAACTGTTCAAAGTGAACCTGTAGCTGTTCAAGGGTTGGAAGCACTTTTTCAAAATTAAGGAAATCTCCGGTAGGACCACAGCATCTTTTCGATAGTTATGATTTTATTATGACGATCGATAGGAATGAGGAGTTTCTTTAGAAGGACCAGGAATTGTAGAGAAAAAAGCGTAGGGGAGGCAGGAAAGAAGCGCGGTAAAACTAGATGTTACTGCTTCCAAATATGAACACAAAATCGGTTGTGTTTGCAACTTTTTCATTGGATGAATTTGTATTTGTGCGTGCTTATTTGGAATTAATCTTAGGGCCTTTAGAATGTATGTTAATGGTTAACTTAATCCTATTTTTCCTTCTTTTCGATGTAGCAGCTATGTTCTTTGGGTGCAGATTATTGATATTTTGAAACATAGCTGAAGGTTTCAGAAAGTTTATGGTTGTTACATGTCTCCTAGTTGCTAAAAAGCTGTATAATTTTCATATTTGAATGTGTACTCTGTCTTTCTTGTAATTCCTTGCATAAATCTATTTATTTATTAAACAGTGATTTGAGCACATTTGAGGGGGGTGGTACTTTAAAAATCACAAAGGTCCTGAAATTGTTGCTGGCTGTTGTATTGATTAAAATAATGCTACTATCTCATAAAAAAGGGTTATGTAATGTTCATATACACACATGTATATTGCGAGTTTCATATGTCAGGAGGGGGTTCGCAGTATACATGTGTGTGTATGTGAGTATTATATGATCATTTTTTATGTGATAGTAACATTATTAGATTGATTATTAGGAAATTAATACTCCTTCCGTCCCATGATAAAAGTCTTTATTACTATTTTGGGTAGTTTTATATTAAATGTTCATTTTCTTTTAATAATTAGATTTTTACACATTTTTTTATTATACTCGTAGCATTAAATATTTTATATTTTTCTTATTCTAATTCTCTCTTCATATTTAATGATATTATTATGGACAATTTTGGTATTTTATTTATCTTCTTAATATGCGTGAAAAGTCCATTAGGATTTTTTTTCCTGGGACTGAGGGAGTATATATTTTTATATGTAAATGCGATATTTGCTCACTATTGATGAGGGATAAATTATTTGGGAATATTAATTTTTTTTTGTGAAAATATCAATTCTCAATTATTATTGTATGAGGGCATTTGCTTGAGTTCCGGTCAGGAGAATGTTCATTATGCTCAACAGATACCCTCATTTGTTTCTTTTTTCTTTTTTTCTTTTTTTTAACAAAACACTCGGGTGACTTGATATTGTGTAAAATTCTACTCTCAAGAATATGGAGATTTCTTAATATGATAAGGCTGTAAAATAAATAAACAGCTCGGAGTCAATTTGTACTCGCTCGACTAAAAATTCGATTCGAGCTCAATTCGAAATATAAATGAGTCAAATATGAGTACATTTTAAAGTTATTAAAATTATAATTTTTTATTGATACTCGGATCATATTCGTTTGAAAAGTTCAAACTTCTCGGGTTCGATTCGGAATCGTGCTCGACTCGATAGCTAAATGAATATCAATCAAACTTTATTTTATACTCGATAAATTTTGTTAACCAAATCTAAGAGCAACTCAATACTCGGATCGACTCGATTCGTTTACGCCCTTAATGATGAGCATGAAATTAGTTCATCAGTTGTATCTACAATTTTGCCGGTGCATGAATTGGCACTTGGGTGTGTACTTGTTTGGAATGAACTATACTTTTGTGTTGGTATGTATCCTCGTAGTCTAGCTACTATAGGGCAGCAAAAGTTTGTATAACTGCAATAATGACGCAACAGAGGGAGTTTGTGTTACGATTACACAAGTGAATTAGAGTCTCATATCAAAAATATAATTAAAAAAAAATCTGAAAATATAATAAAAAAAATGAAGTACTAATATGCATAAATCGGCTTAAAAGTTTGATTCTAAACATGTGTTGGAAGAAAAAAAATTCCTGCTTTCCTATTTTACCCTTAATGTCATTAATCTAATCACTTAGTTTCCAAGTGATTTAGCATACCAAGGCTAATTGAGAGAGAGAGAGAGGAGTCCTAATTGATTTAGCATACCAAGACTAATGGAGAGAGAGAGAGATAGAGGAGTCCTAATGGATTTAGCGGAAGTAGTTATTATTAAATTTATTTTTGAGTAAGTTGATCAATTGGTCAATAGAGTACTGACACGCAGACAAAGCTCTATGTGTGTCAGTATTCTATTGGTTAATTGACCAACTTACCAAAACATAAACTTCATACTAAACGGATCCGGATTTAGCATACCAAGGCTAATTGAGAGAGAGAGAGAGGAGTCCTAATGGATTTAGTAAATCCAGTTAGTATGAAGTTTATTTTTGAATAAGTTGGTCAATTGGCCAATAGAATGCTGACACACATAGAGCCTCGCTTGCGTATTAGCACTCTATTAATTAATTGGCCAACTTATCCAACAATAAACTTCATGCTAACCACTTCCGGATTTAGCATATCAAGACTAATGGAGAGAGAGAGAGAGGAGTCTTGATGGATAAAAATATAATTTTACGGTAAAATTAATTACTTCGCATGGTTATTAAAGAGATTTCTTAATATGTGAAATCGTGTCTTAAACGTTCAACAAATACTCTCTCCGTCTATTAATATAAGTCTTTTTAGAGAAATATATTTTTGTCTCTTAATATAAGTCGTTTGAGAATTTCAAGTAAGCATTAATTGCTTAGTTTCCAATATTATCTCAACTATTAAATATAATTTTGGTTCTCTCACTATTTTTTGCCCAATAAATAACACTCTCTTTTTCCAATACAAAAATAATATAGACAATTGATATTATATTTAATGTTATACAATCTGTTAATGTCAATATTCGTTCACGCACTCCAATCACCAAAGCGCGTCAAATCTTGTACAGAAACAAAGCCACACCAAAAGTTTGACGGCTTGGGTCGCCGGGATAACTCTAGTGTGAGAATAAGTACATGATGAATAAGGTTTAATAATAGAGACTTAATACTCTACTACTGTAAAATAATAATAACGAGTGTGTATGTACCTTAGAATCAGGGTAAATCCTTGTACCGTATAGAATTGGAAATCCTCAATAGGTATAATTCGGGATCAAAAATAATTCCCTCAAGAAAAGAAAGTCAGTTTAAAACCTGACACTTCCTTAGAGATTAAAAACCAAAAAAATACCTACGTGGACTAAGATAACTCCACGTGGACTTTGAGTCTTTGACCTATTATATAATTTGGGCCTAAATAATCACGACACACACAAATCATTTCCTTAATACTTGAGTATTGATGTTTAGACACCATTATCTATTTGCAAAAATTAAAATTAATTCTAACAAGTAATATGCCCACAAATTTTGGTTGCTTGCAGAATATTGTATTCATTTGAAGAATTTTAGTCCACATGTCAATGTAGATGAATTTCTCTGAACAAATTCTAATTTTTGAAAATTGTATAGATTTTCTAAGGTTATGATGAAGGCTCTCTACATATTTAAACTCCTTCCGTACCTTTAATATTGGTTGCTTTAGATGATTTTATTTTTTCTTAATTATCTGTCGTTTTATATTGTCTAGGAGAATTAACTACCATCTTTTCAAAATTATCCCTCATGCGAAAATGTTACATACGACAGAGAGAGTATGAGATAAATATGATAATTATGGACACTTAAGGATAAGCAAATGATATTATATTTAATATTATACAATCATTTCTTTAATACTTGTGCACAACTCTAAAAAGACTTGTATTAAGGGACGGAGCGAGCAAAGGGTAAGATATGATGAGCCTAATTGGCAAATGAAACCTTTGTTTGAGCAAAAGAAATATATATATATATATATATATATATATATATATATATATATATATATATTTTCTCATTTTACAGATAAATTTTTTTACTTAAATCATTTATTATTAAAGGAAAAATTGAGTACCATTTTTTGTTATTTACTTTGTGAAAAATGAAAATAGGCTATCCCTGTTGCTTTCTGCATCTACCACCTTCCTATGCACCAATCGCAAGTGAGCTAATTCCCAGTTTTTGATTAGCTGAAATTGGTGGTGCCTCCAATTTCTTCAGTAGAGTAGTCAACTCTTAGCCAGGCGCTTTATCAACCGCCAATTAGAGAGTTTAAGTTGCTAAAGCCGGTAAGGACTCGATTCGAAAAAATACGAACGAAACTCAGATTCATTAATTTAGTATTTAAAACTATGTTTATGTTCAGATTACATTAATCCTAGTATTTAAAACAATGTTTATGTTAATGTGCATAAGAAAATTGAGGGAATTAGTTTTTCTATTGATTACAATACACATCTAGAAAAAATAGGTTAAAAATGCTTCTTACAGAGAAAAAATAAAACAGAGCTTACAAAAGAATTTTTCAACTTCCTTTTCCCAGAAAATTGATTGATACAACTAAAATAACACAGACTACATTCAGCAAGAATAAAGTTTTGCATATATTTAAATAAGTAATAAAACAAATTCGAATTTATAACAACAATTTGAGAAGAAATAACAAAGAAATGAAGAGAACCATTGTTGCGAAAGAGTGCAGGATTCGTGAAGAGTGCAGGAATTAGCCAGATTACCTTCATAACCAACTCGAAAGAGCTGCAAGAAGATGGCAAACCATAAATAAGTGGCAGTAAAAAAGAATGCAAAATTCAATAATATTGCTGCATACACATCATCCTGATCCTGAACACAAAAATGTACTAAAATCTTTAAATAAGAAATGGACGTAATATTGTAACAGCAAAGGATACATTTGAACCATTTCAGAGAATAGAGGGTGTGTTTGATTAGCTCTTAATTGGAGTGTCTCTGATTCGGTCAGAGGCAAAATAAGTTTGGTAAAAAAAAAATTGTCTCTGAATGTCTTTTAATCGGTTAGACACAAAATTAAAGCTTAACCATTTAGAGGCACATCTGAATGAGTTTATATTTTTTTGGACAAAAATATCTTCTTCAATATTATTAATTTCCTTTTGTATCCATTTTAACCCTCTTTCCCTCTCTCTTCATTAATCAGTTCATCAGTATTGCAAGATCCAACTGAACCTTCTCTTCATCAGTATTGCAAGACTCAGTTGTAAACGATGGGGTTCAAATGATTCAGTGCTACCAATACCATATATCACCATCTGCATGTTGATTCAACACCCAAAACCATGAGGAAGTATTCCAAAATCTGAGGAGTCTCGATTTGTTTCAATGACATATGATAGAAATGAGAGTCTTCGAGTTTCTTAATGTATATTTGCATCTTCTGCATCAATGTTGACTCACTCTTGGGGTCAGATTCAATATCAGTAGGAACTCATTGTTTTTCTTGTTGCTGCTGTTCAAAAGATTTGATTTGGGAGAAATTTTTTCTCTGTTTGTTGCGACGGGGCAAAACAATTGTCCAATCTTCACCTGGGTTAGGTAGAGATTTGGCAGAAGCTACCATTGCTCAAGTCTTGCCTAATGGAAATGCTAGGGCTTAAAAGTATGTTTGATGAGTGTTTAATTATAGTTTTTTAATAAAGAAATTGGAATGCATTTCGAGCTGTTTATGAATAGCCTTTGTGTTTGAGAATTTTGTAGTTTATATATATTTTTTCTTTTGTTTAGAGGGTTAAAATAGTAAAATATTGTTATTCAGACATTTTGAAAAAAAATTATCAAACAATATTTTTTCATTCAGATACAATTCTATTCAGATGCTCTATATTATTCGGACGTCTAAACTGTTCAGGTCTTAACACTCAATTTTGTCAAACACCACCTTAGCATACCAAAGCTAATTAAGAGAGAGAGAGAGGAGTCTTGATGGGTAAAAATAGAATTTTACGGTAAAATTAATTACTCCGCATGGTTAATAAAGAGATTTCTTAATATGTGAAATCATGTCTTAAACGTTCTACATATACTCCATCCGTCCTTTGATATAAGTTATTTTAGAGAAACATATTTTTGTCCCTAAATATAAGTCATTTGAGAATTTTAAATAAACATTAATTTCTTAGTTTTCAATATTACCCCAACTATTAAATATAATTTTGATTTTTTCACTATTTTTTGTCCAATAAATAACACTTTTTTTTCAATACAAGGACAATATAAACAATTGATATTATATTTAATGTTATACAATCTGTTAATGTCAATATTTGTCCACGCGCTCCAATCACCAAAGCGCGTCAAATCCTGCACAGAAACAAAGTCACACCAAAAGTCGGGATAACTCCAGTGTGAAAATAAGTACATGCTGAATAAAGTTTAACAATGGAGGTTTAATACTCTAGTGCTGTAAAATAATAATAACGAGTGTGTATGTATCAGGGTAAACCCTTGTACCGCATAATTTGGGATCAAAAATAATTCCATCAAGGAAAGGAAGTCGGTTTAAAACCCGACACTTCCCTTAAAAAAAATCTTTAATTCCTTAAATTACTCAACTACTAAAAAAATTTATACGTATACTAAGATAACTCCACGTGAACTTTGACCTGCCATATAATTTGGGCCCAAATAATCACGACCTAACACAATTATTTTTTTAATACTTGTGCACAACTCTAAAATAACTTATATTAAGGGACGAAAAGAGTACAAAGTAAGGAGTATTGTTTTGCATACTCACACACGACGGTGGTAAAAATTGGCTTGTTCATTACACGCGAAATTGGAGCCCGCATTTACGTTATTGTTGTTTGCAAAACTCAATGGAGCAATGAAGGGTCTTTTCCTTTAGTAGAGTATTAGTATTGATGTTTAATGCCCACAAATTTTGCTTGTTTGCAGAATTTTGTATTCAGCTGAAGAACTCTAGTCAACATGTCAATGTAGATGAATTTCTCCTAGATGAAGCCAAGATCTTAATGCCAAAAATTAACAAATTCTAATATTTGAAAATTGTATAGATTTTCTAAGGTTATAATGAAGGCTCTCTACATATTTAAATACTCCTTCCGTACCTTTAATATACGTAGTTTTAGATGATTTCATTTTTTCTTAATTATCTGTCATTTTACATAGCCTAGAAGAATTAATTACCATTTTTTCAAAATTATCCCTCATGAGAAAATGTTGCATACGACATAGAGAGTATGAGATAAATATAATAATTATGGACACTTACGGATATTATAAGCAAATAATATTATATTTAATATTATACAATTATTTTTTTAATACTTGAATTTTTTTCTCATTTTATAAATAAACTTTTTTACTTGAACCATTTATTAAAGGAAAAATTGAGTACCATTTTTTGTTATTTACTTTGTGAAAAAATGAAAATAGGCTATCCCTATTGCTTTCTGCATCTACCACCTTCCTATGCACCAATCGCAAATGAGCTCATTCCCAGCTTTTGATTAGCTGAAATTGTTGCTGCCTCCAATTTCTTGAGTAGAGTAGTCAACACTTCGCCCACGCGCTTTATCAACCCCCAATTAGAGAGCTTAAGCTACTAAGTAAGGCGGCTGTAAAAGAGCCAAACAATTCGGCCTCGATTGAAAAATATATGAGTAAAATTCGAATTCGTTAATAATATGAATCAAATTTGAGTATAAAAAATAGTTCAAATAAAAATATTAATAGAATCTGAACAATGTTATATTCGACTCGTTTAAGATTCAAACTACTCGAATTCTCAATTGTAATTAATGGTGCTTGCAATGTCTTGAGTAGAGTAGTCAACTCTTAGCCACACGCTTTATCAACCCCCAATTAGAGAGTTTAAGTTGCTAAGCCAGTAAGGACTCGATTCGAAAAAAAACGAACGAGACTCAGATTCGTTAATAATACTCCCTCCATTCTTAAATAATTGACGTTATAGGGAGTTCAAAATTTCCTAATATATTTGACGTTACCAAGTTTCTAGGAAGCACTAATTATAATTTTTCCTCTATTGCCCTCAACTATATGGAGTGTTAACGCCAAGATCTTTGATGACGTCCCAATCACGTAAGACGCCCTAATTCTGGACAGAAAACACGATCAACACCAAAAGCTTGACGGCTGGACCGTCGGGGGATAGCTCCGGCGTGAGAGTCAATACAGGTGTTCAAGGTTTAACAATCGAGGGTGTAAAAATATCTAGTGTCTTGAGCTAGATAGAAAATGTATGCGTCCCTCCAGCTAGAAGACTTCCTTGCCCGGTTATACTCTCGTGCTCGGTTTTTCGTGCCACCAACCCCCTTCTGACACCGTCCCCCAGTGACCTCTTGTCCCAGCCGACTGCATGCAGGTTATCACCTTTTTTCCACTGTTCCTGCCGCCGGCCGGATAAAATCTCATCCACATTAATGATCTGCAGGCGCTTGGTCAACTGCCCTCCTTCTTTCATCATTACCAGTCAAAGTCTTAGATATTAAAAGATCTTATGGGCCGGTCACTTGACCCAGCCCATTATTAAGGGGATACAATAAAGGTAATATAAATGTTAAGCCCAATGACTATAAGACTTAGTAATAAAGGTCCACTAGGCTAATTAAACGGATGGGCCCAATCGGTCTGGCCCAATGAAAGAAATATCATGCCCCAACATTGCCCCCTAGTTTTTTGTTAAATAGAATATTTAATGAAGAACTACAAGCAGCCCTAGATGTCATGAGATCCAACAGGGTTGGCATAGGCCCAAAAGGAGAATCCAAAGGGCCAACTAACTGGAGCTTAACCCGGACGTAACCTTTCAAATTCATAATGATGACTGTCAAATTAATGAGCCGCCCCCGATTTTCGTGCAAAATTTGAAAAGACCGCTATAAAAACCTATTTTCCCCAATTGGACGACTTTACCAGCTTAATCTGAATTTGATATACAGTGCTCTCTATTCTTCTCCGATTCCTTTCTCTTCTACAAGATCTCAATAACAATGGCGGCCCAAGAAGCAGATAACTCCACCCCTATCCTTGCTGTTCCAATTTCCGTCACTCCTCCCACCGACAACCCCACTGAGTCGGTTCTAAACTCCAACCCTTCCGAGTTCTTCGAGAGTGAAGAGCAGTATCCTCACGCCAATATCCCTTCCATCATTACCGAAATCGAACTGCGTGCCATCAAGAGTCGGTACCAGATTCCGGACACCCATCCGGTGAGGGCTCCGGTATCGCACGAGCGGATGTACCAACGGCCGGACGGGTGGATTGCCGTACCGGTGACAGTTCTAGAGAAGGGAGTCAGGTTCCCTCTTCACCCCTTTCTCGTTACCCTCCTGGGATTTATCGGAGTAGGATTTGCCCAACTGGTGCCGAATTCGTACATCCACATCCTGGCCTTCATTGCATTCTGCTATGAGTTGGGGATACCTCCAACAGTTGATTCTTTCTTCACTCTCTTCACGGCCGGGAAGTCTCGGGAACGAGGCTTCAAGGTACTGAGCAAACAGTCCCCCAAGCCCAACGCCAAATTTGAGAAGCGACCGTTGATGGATACCCCTTCGAGTAACAAGGGATGGCACAAAGAATGGTTTTTCGTGAAGGGGCCTGAAACTCCGTCTATCCCGGAATGGACCACTTCTGAGCGGATTTCTGCAGACTTCGGGGACATTCCAGAGGAGCGCGTGAGAGAAATGGCGAGCATTCTCGAGAGGATTCCCCTGAAGGAGTGGAGCTTCGGGCTCTTGAGCAAACATGCCTGGTTGTATGACCATAAACTTTCTTTGATAAAACCGACATCGATCGAGCGAAGGAAATTGGATAAATTCCTCTCGGGTAAAACCTCATCATCCCCCGCCGACATCCCACAGGAAGAATTTCCGGCTTCGGAGGCCCATGACTCGGAAGTCTTCCATGGATCAGAACCCGCTGCGGAGCCCAGCCGGCCTCGTCAGAAGAAGAGGGCAGTTCGGAAAATCCGGGCAAACCCCCAAGGATTTCAATCAGCTTCCGCAGCGAGTTTGATTGACATGCCTGCGAACAAGCGAATGCAAACTCTTCGGATTAAGAAGAGGAAGACCATGGTGACTCCTCTGTCTGCCGAAGAGCTTCGGGTTCCTCCTCCTCCTGCAGCCGACCCGCCTACCATTATTCCTACGGAGATCCACGTTTCAGAAGACGAGCTCGAAGACCCGACCGAGTCTCTTCTTCTGTCTCGTAAAAGGAAGCAACCTTCCGAGGATCAACCACCACCGCCTCCCGAACCATCAGTGCCTTCCCCGACAAGATCCTCTCCCTCCGCCTTCAGGCGAGAAGCTGCATCTTCTCCCACTGTGTGGCCGGAGTTCAATGCCAACTTTCCCTTCCAGCTGTTCGAATCCTTCATCCGGGAGACAGACGACCACAGGTTCGGGAACAGCTCAATCAGGGATCTAATCGAAGAGGGCATGAGCTACCAGGCTAAGGTGAGTTTGTTCAGTTTGAAATATTTGAAAATCATCTGTTTCATCTGTTCTTTCTACTAATTAACCGACTTTCTTTACCCGTCTGCAGGCAAATGCTGTCTTCGGGAGACTTCTTCCTCGGTACAGAGAGTCCGAAGCCGAAGAAGATGCGGCTAGGCGGGAGAAGGCCAGTCTGGCTTCGGCTCTGGAAAGGGAGAGAAGGGCCCATGGTGCTACTCTCCTCAATAATGAAGGCCTCCAGAAAGACGTGAATAATTTAAAGGAGAAGTTGGAGACAGCCGAGGCCACCCACCAACTGACCATTACTACGAACATAGATCTGGTTCGCCGGAACGAGGTCCTTGTTGGGAAGAATGAGACGATGGTGAAGACCAATAAGAGCTTGGCTGTCCAAGTACACGACCTTGAGGCCAGGGATCTGAGACATCTGAAAGAGCGGGTGAAGCTTGAAGAGGAGCTCCGTGAACTTCGGGCTCTTAGAGATTTGGGTCCTCCTCTAACCGGAGATCTTCGAAAGGAAATTCAACAAGAATACCGGAAATCTACCGAGTTGAACGAGGAGATCATCCAGATGTTCTCGGATGGATACGACGAATGCCGAAGCAAAGACAAGGCAAGACTTGTCGCTGCCAAGGTTGAACCGACCATCCTGGACTCTTCGGAAGACGAAGCCGATCTCTGAAAATGGTTCTCTTTCCCTTAGCTGTAGGATTTTTGTAAAGCTTCTATCGCTTTGTAAACATCATTATGTGAATAAAATATCAGCATTATCCTTTATGACTTCGGTTTTTTCACTGTTTATCAACACTTCACTATGGATTTAATTTTGAAAAATGTATAAGCTCCTCCGTGGACTTAACTTTAAACTGTTGATTAACAACTAAGCAAGTCGTATAACAGATAAGATGAAGCTAAATGACGTGGCATTCCGGACTCAACACTTAGAAAGATTTTGGCAATAATAACAAAGTAAAGGAATACTTATTCGTTATCGAAGTGTGAGGTAGGTGCCGTGAGGGATCGGACGAAGTCTGAATGACGATACTTGCCTACCCCGAAGGGCCTGACAAGGTCCTTAGGATCACCTGACGATGAGGCTATCATCGAACGGCCAGCGAGTCCTCCCGAGCCTCCTTACACCGGTGACCATCGAATTTACCACCCTTGGTAAAAAATAATATAGGATCCAGGATTTGACTACCACGCGGGGTATCAAATAAATTGGCTGCCATCGAATGGCCAGCGAGTCCTACCATACCTCCTTGCTTCGGTGACCATTGATTTTACCACCCTTGGTAAAAAACAATATAGGATCCAGGATTTGACTACCACGCGGGGTATCAAATAAATTGGCTGCCATCGAATGGCCAGCGAGTCCTACCATACCTCCTTGCTTCGGTGACCATTGATTTTACCACCCTTGGTAAAAAATAATATAGGATCCAGGATTTGACTACCACGCGGGGTATTAAATAAATTGGCTGCCATCGAATGGCCAGCGAGTCCTACCATACCTCCTTGCTTTGGTGACCATTGATTTTACCACCCTTGGTAAAAAACAATATAGGATCCAGGATTTGACTACTACGTGGGGTATCAAATAAATTGGCTGCCATCGAATGGCCAGCGAGTCCTACCATACCTCCTTACTTCGGTGACATTGGGACAAATGCGAAGATCAGTTGTGAAAAAAGTGACTTTTTATTGATGATGAACGGTTATGTACAGACTCCCAGTGGACTGACTTGGTTTCTATTGAAAGTACTTTCGGAGCCTGCCTGCGTGCCATGTGTTCTGAATTTCGGATCCATCCAAAGCCTTCAGTCGATACGTCCTGGGCTTTGGCACTTCGGCCACTTCATACGGTCCTTCCCAGTTCGGCATCAACTTTCCAGTGTTCTGCGGTGTAGACGCTTCGGCCTCTCTGAGAACGAGGTCTCCCACCTCAAATCTTTGGAGCTTTACCCCTTTGTTGTAGTGCTTGGCGACTCTTCTCTAGTAGGCTGCTAACTTGATCATAGCCACTTCTCTGACTTCCTCTAACAGGTCCAAGTTGGCCTTTAGTCCCTCTTCATTGTAGATCTCACTGAACTGACTAACTCGAAGACTTGGAGATCCAATTTCAACTGGGACTAAGGCATCAGTGCCGTAGGCCAGTCTGAAAGGCGAGTCTCCTGTTGTTGTCCTCGGCGTAGTCCTATAAGCCCACAATACGCTGAGCAGCTCTTCCGGCCATCTTCCTTTGGCTTCGTCCAATCTGCGCTTGATCCCGTTTAGAAGTGTTCTGTTAGTCACCTCTACCTGCCCATTTGATTGAGGATGAGCCACTGAAGTCTTCCTGTGCTGGATTCCCAGTTCCTTCAGAAAGCCTTCAAATTTTGACCCCACAAACTGGCGTCCGTTGTCTGATATCACCGCCTGAGGGATCCCGAAGCGGAACACTACGGATTCTTTCATAAATTTCAGACACTCCTGTTCCGTTATCAGCCGAAGTGGTTTCGCCTCGACCCATTTGGTCATATAATCAATGGCGACGATGACGAAGCTGACCTGCCCCTTAGCCTTCGGTAACGGACCCAGTATATCAACCCCCCAGACAGCGAAGGGTATAGGAGATAGAATCGAGTATAGCTCTTCCGGTGGCTGATGTGGGATTGGACTGTTGAGCTGACACTTATCACATCTTTTCACGTATTCCGTAGCTTCCTTGAAGATCGTTGGCCAGTAGTACCCCTGCCGAAGAACTTTGTATGCCAGCGACTTAGCCGCCATGTGATCACCGCAGATGCCCTCATGAACTTCCCGAAGGGCGTACTCTGCTTCGGACGGGACCAGACATTTCAACAATGGTGACGAGAATGCCCTCCGATAAAGATCCCCGTCAATAAGAACAAAGTTGGCACTTTTGTACTTGACCTTTTTTGCTAACATCTGGTCCGAAGGGAGGACGCCATCTGCCAAATAATTGATGTAGGGAGTCATCCAGCTGTCAGATTGCTCGATACACATCACCGAGTCATGTCGAACACTCGGCTGCTGTAAGACCTCCAGATAGACTGACCCATTGAAAACGACAGCATCTGTAGTGGCTAACTTTGATAAGGCATCGGCAATAGAATTATCGTTACGCTCTATGCCTTGAAATTCGTGAAAAGCAAAGTATCGGAGTCTGTCTTTCAACTCTGCCAAATACCTGATCATCCTCATCCCCCGGGCTTCATATTCTCCCGATAACTGGTTGACGACCAACTGAGAGTCACTATAAATAATCAACTTCTGGACTTCTAGGCTCTTCGCCAGCCGAACCCCAGCTAGAACGGCTTCATACTCGGCCTCGTTGTTAGTCGCCTTAAACCCGAATCTAATGGCTTGTTGTACCTTGAACCCCTCCGGACTGGTCAGAATAATTCCTGCTCCACTGATATTTACCGTGGAAGACCCATCCACATACAGTGTCCATGCATTCTGACCGTGTTGAAGAAGTGTAACAGTTCGATCAGATGTCCCCGCTTCCTGTAACTCGGCATCTGCTTCAGTGAAGGAACATTCTACCACAAAATCGGCCAAACCTTGTCCCTTGATAGCGGTTCGGGGATGGTACTCAAGGAAAAACTGGGACAATTCCATGGTCCATGCTGCCAATCTCCCCGAAACCTCCGGCTTACCCATTACCTTCTTCAGTGGTTGATCTGTGTAGACGATCAGGAGCCTACCCTGAAAGTACTGCCGAAGCTTTCGGCTAGCAATTACTAAAGCAAAGGCAATTTTTTCAATATTTGGATACCTGGTTTCGGTGTCTCGTAGGACGTGACTGACGTAATAGATCAGGTGCTGCTTTCCACTGATCTCCCGAATCAACACCGCTCCAACGGCTAAGGAACACGCTGCAAGGTAGAGATATAAGGTCTCTTTCGGAGTAGGTTTTACCAATAGGGGAGCAGAGGACAGATAGATCTTTATGCTTTGGAAGGCTTCTTCACAGGGCGAAGTCCATTGGAAGGTTTTCGCATTCTTCGGCCCCTTCAGTGTGTCGAAGAATGGTAGACACCTCTCTGCGGATTTGGACATGAACCTCCTCAGAGCTGCAATCCTACCGGTCAGACGTTGGACATCTTTAAACGACTGAGGAGTTTTCATGTCAAGGACGGCTTGAATTTTCTCTGGATTAGATTCGATGCCCCTCTGACTGACCAGATACCCCAAGAACTTTCCCGCACCGAGGCCGAAGGTACATTTTGCGGGATTAAGTCTCAGTTTGTGATGCCGGACAGTCTGAAAACATTCCTCCAGATCATCTAAATGTTTCTGAACCTGCATGCTTTTAACGATCATGTCGTCCACATAAACCTCCATATTCTTTCCCAGCTGCTTGTGGAAGATAAAATTCATCATTCTTTGGTAGGTTGCTCCAGCATTGATAAGGCCAAAGGTCATCTTCTTATATGCGTATACCGAACGGTGAGTAATGAATGCTGTCTTCGGGATATCTTCCCTGCACATGGATATTTTCGATAGTTACAATATTTTCGAGAGTTGCCCTGCCCTGTCCTATAGTTATCCCTCGGTGGCTCAAAGAACGGCTGGTTCCGGATTTGGTCTAGAATCACCGCCCTGTCTGTATTCAGTTTGGTATAAACCCTATTCACCTTCGGGGCAGAAACAGGTGGACGAGCATCTCCTTGTCGCCATGAGTTGTTGAACTTCTTGGAACGGCTCTCCGATCTATCATTATACCCCCCCCCCGTCTTCTTCTGATCAAGCTGGGTTTTAGGGACATCTGCCTCCTTCACCTGCTCCGAAGAGGAACGTCTCAAGCTACTCATAGCCTCTTCCACAACGATATAACCTTCTGCCTTATCGAATGCCTCTGCCAGGCTCTTCGGATGATTGAACATCAACTTCTTCACCAGCTTCTCCGACTTCACTAGGTCCAGACCGTTCTGAAACAACCCCACGGCTTGGAGATCGTTCAAATCTGACACCTGACCAACGGCCTCTCGGAACCTCTTCACATACTGACCCAAAGACTCGTCGGTGTGCTGCCTGACCTGTGCCAAAGAGCCCGTGGGCCTCCCTCTTCTTCGGTTACTCCCAAAACGAGCGTGGAACTTATCGCAGAGTTCGGACCATGATGAAATTGAATCTGCCGGTAAATTCCTCATCCACTGCCTCGCATCCTTTCTCAACGTCGTAACAAACATGTGACATTTAGCAGCGTCAGTGAAATCGTAGTAGTCCATTAACCGGTCAAAAGCTTGGCTATGGTCGTAAGGATCTCTCGAACCATCGTAACTTTCTATGTGAGGCAACTTCTTAGAGGTGTCCCCGCCTTCTCCTTAAGAATATCCGAGGAAAACGGGGATGCTTTCTTTCCCGGAGTATTCTTCACCTGCTGGACCTCGGCCAACTGCTTCTGGAGTGCCTTCAGTTCTTTTACGAGGTACTCTACTCCTTCCGGCTGTGACGACACTTCCTTCTCCGACGACTCTCTCCTTCTTTGAGTAGGTTGGTCGTTGACCATAATACCCCCAACCTTCGAAGGACTTTCACGACGACGGTCTTCTGGGTGAAGTACCCGACTTTCGGGTGTACGGCCCCTAGATCTGCTTCGCCTCTGGGTCCGATGACTGTGGTGAGAGTGTGCGACAATGAGTGCCCTTTTCATGCTCTCTGGAGTTCGTTCTCTGGACCGGCCTTTCCTATCACTTCGGATCTGCCCCATAGGGACGTCACGACGGAGTGCTTCCTTCGATCTTCGAGGAGTAGGGCTCCTCGATCTTTTTCTATCTCGATGCTAGCTCTGAACCCCATGTTCTGAATGAACCGGCTCCTTCCCGCTGCGATGCACACGCCTTTCGGACTGGACATAACTGGACGCTTCATCCCTCAACTCTTCCATCCGGTACATCTGCTCGGCTATATCCTGCTTCTGCTTCATGAGTGACTCCATGGCCCTATCTGCCTCTTCTGCCATCTTAGCCAATCGGGAGGTCTTCTCGTCGTGATCTAGCTGTTTCCGGCCGCGACCGGATTATTTATCCGTCGTGAAGATTAACTTTCTCTTATGTGACGCCCCCAAAATTAGGTATACATCACCCATCTTGAGTCGTCAGATACATAGTACAGAATACAAATACAACTTAATAATACAACTGTCGTGTACAATACGACAAAACATAAACTGTGAGTTTGAATACAAATATTATCTTCTAGATAGTATTCATACTCAAAAGGAGTCCTCATTACATTTATTAACACACCATTATATAGAATAGTGAGGACTACTAACTAATACTATTCTTCGGACCATCACTCCGTTCCCCGACTTGCCCCAGCTACGTTCTCATTTCCTGAAGAGAACAGTGAAAAAAAGGGTGAGCTCAACTAGCCCAGTAAGAAATATTATGACTAAGATAATGCAGAATAAATTATCATTAGCCTTCAACAATGTTAAACTGATAAAATATAATAGACATCAAGTTTAACTGTAGCGGAACAAGCAATCCATTAAAAGAGTCAAGTAGAAAATAAACTCTACTATCTTTTATGATTTAAAAAGTTTTTCAACACTGCGATCGCTGAGACTCAGCTTAATAAAATAATCCACATCATCGAATCACCCCTGCACTACGGCCAAGGATATTCGTGTATTCATTAATGGTCATGATCATGCCAACAACTGTCCATCAATGCACTACGGGCCAATGAGGACTTTTACCACATCATTTGTAACATTACGGTCATGATTATACCGAATAATCCCTGGTCATAATCATACCAAGTCCATCTATGCAATACAGGCCACAGATGACTTTCAACATTTTATAAACATGAGGATGATGACAATGATATAAGAATTCAATAAAACAAGTTCAAGAATTAATTTATCCAGGAATTAACAACGTCCAAATTGTCAACATGATACTGCATTGTGGAGTAAAATTCAAGAATGCTTAGAAGAATATTTTCTTGAAAAGATACTGGATGAAACGCAACTATCAAGGATATTCCACAAATTTCATGGAGTATAGAAGTCAAAACTTAACCAACTGAGTATAATAAAGAATGGAATAACAAAAGAAATCACCATGCATGCGATAGACCGCACAGACAGGTTATTCCAACAGAATAATAAATAATGGAACCAGGTCCGGCGTAAACGCACAGACAGGATATTCCGACAGAATAATAAATAATGGAACCAGGTCCGGTGTAAAACACACAGACAGGATGTTCCAACAGAATAATAATAAAAACGGAACCAGGTCCGGTGTAAAACACACAGACAGGATGTTCCAACAGAATAATAAACGGAACCAGGTCCGGTGTAAAACACACAGACAGGATGTTCCAACAGAATAATAGAAGAATGTCACCAAGTATAGGGTAGACCGCGTATACTGGTTATTCCAACAGAATAATAACGAATGGAATAACAGAAGTTCTCTTCATGAATATAAAAGAAATAATATTCCCTACCTTAAAAGAACTGGATATTGGAAAAGTGATGTAGCAGAATACTTTTAGTCTCTCTCTCTCTTATTCTCTCTATACTTTCTCTCTCTATAGCTTGAATGAATTCGTGAAAAATAATGAAGCCCTAGGCCTCTATTTATAGAAAAACTGAGGGTGGCTCTTGGTCTTAACGAAGGGTCAAATGACTCTTGGTAATATTGAAGGGACAACTACTATTGACGAAAGTAATTACTATTGACCAAGGTAAATACTATTGACGAAGGTAATTACTATTGACCAAGGTAAATACTATTGACGACGGTAATTACTATTGACGACAGTAATTACTATTGACGACGGTAATTACTATTGACGAAGAGACTCTTAGATGATGACATATGGCCCCCCATAAAATAACCAAACTTACCACAACGTCTCAATTATTGATTTAATAATATAACATATTATACAGATGATACTATGACAATAATTTAAGAGATATGATGCAGCAATTACTGTAGCAATAATTGAGTATAGCTGAGTGACTTCTCACGTAAGTATCAATAATCAATACCGTGTGCTACTATGTAACCACGCGTATTACTGTACTTTTACTACCGAGTAGTTCAACAGTTTTAACGGTTTTAACGGTAACACCTCAGCCGTTATTTTTATAGAAAGATAATTCTGTCGTTTTCTCAATCCGACAATAATTCCGTTGTGGGGTCCACCAATGATTGTGCCGTCGTACGAATATTCTCCGACAAAAAGAATATTCTCCGACCAAACAAATATTTTATAACAACTTGCTTACTTTACAAAATTTATAAATATTACCCACAACTATAACATTATATCAAATTAACTCCATAATATTCAAAAATGATATTTATAGAAAATTCATCTTTATTTATAAAAATTGGGGTCTTACATCTTAGCTTTGCCCGCGGCCCTTGGACGAGAGTCTCCATGTGACCGCTTGGAGGCTGTGCTAGCATGAGCGCTTATTGTGCGCCCCAAACGATCTCTAACAGAAACTCGGGGTGGTGAATCACCAACAGTCATCGGTTGTCCCTCAGGCGTGTCTGCTCTGCTCTTCCCCATCCTTGAGAGCGAGGAACAAATGAATATTTGTGATTGAAAGCTCTGGAACACTAGAACTCAGCCCTCCTTTTAGCGCCAATGTTAACGCCAAGATCTTTGATGACGTCCCAATCACGTAAGACGCCCTAATCCTGCACAGAAAATACGATCAACACCAAAAGCTTGACGGCTGGACCGTCGGGGGATAGCTCCGGCGTGAGAGTCAATACAGGTGTTCAAGGTTTAACAATGGAGGGTGTAAAAATATCTAGTGTCTTGAGCTAGATAGAAAATGTATGCGTCCCTCCTGCTAGAAGACTTCCTTGCCCGGTTATACTCTCGTGCTCGGTTTTTCGTGCCACCAACCCCCTTCTGACACCGTCCCCCAGTGACCTCTTGTCCCAGCCGACTGCATGCAGGTTATCACCTTTTTTTCACTGTTCCCGCCGCCGACCGGATAAAATCCCATCCACATTAATGATCTGCAGGCGCTTGGTCAACTGCCCTCCTCCTTTCATCATTACCAGTCAAAGTCTTAGATATTAAAAGATCTTATGGGCCGGTCACTTGACCCAGCCCATTATTAAGGGGATACAATAAAGGTAATATAAATGTTAAGCCCAATGACTATAAGACTTAGTAATAAAGGTCCACTAGGCTAATTAAACGGATGGGCCCAATCGGTCTGGCCCAATGAAAGAAATATCATGCCCCAACATGGAGTATTTCATTTATCTAGACAACTATATGGAGTACATCTTTTCTTAATTAATGCAAGGGTAATTGTGGTAATACATATCAATCTTAATGACAAAATTGGAGTAATAAATGACTTCCTTAATAAGTGTGAAAACCTTCAAAACGTCAGTTATTTAGGGATGGAGGGAGTATGATCTAAATTTGAGCATAAAAATAGTTCGAATAAAAATATGAGTAGAATCTGAGTAATATTATACTCGACTCGTTTAAGATTCAAACTACTCAAATTCTCGATTGTGATTCGATACATACAGATTCGATTAGATACTCGATACATTCTCTTATAATATATACAAAATTAAATTAAATTAATTATTATAATTTTATTTTATTTTTAATTGTGATTTTATATTTATAAAGTGTAATAGTAAATATATTTTCTCATTTTTAAGTAAAATAACAAATTCAATTTATAATTATATTTATTATAAAACTAATTATTATACGCAGACTCGAATTCGAGCTTGAATTTGAAGTTCGCGAGTAATTTGAATATATAATTCGATCCGAGTCGAATCGAATTCGAGTAATAAATATTCAAGTCGAGTCAAATTCGAGTATGAATTTAATATTTCGAGTCGAATTTGAACAGTTCTCTGTTCACTTCGGTTCGACTCGTTTACATCTTATAAACTAATAAGCTTTGCCTTTTTTATTCTCCTTTTCAGTAATTCTATTAAAACCAATAAAAAGTAGACTAAATTATAAATTGGAACCTTTAATTTAGAATTAAAATTAAATTCAAATTTTATATTTATTAAAAGTATACTAAATTTCGAGTGTGGAAATTATTTGCATCTCTACAATAAAAATTAAGGTGCAAATTATTTTAATAGGGAAGGTACAGATGATAAAAATTGTTTAAACACTCAAAATTTACAAAAGAAGTACCAAATTTATTCAATATTTTAAAAATTGAATCGATTCGATCGAGTTGATTAGAAACGAATCTGATTTAGTCTTGTCAAATTTGTTGGTTAAAATTTAAATTGAACAAATTAATCACTGATTGAATCAGCGATTCAACCGGCATAACTGTGACATCCCCAAATCTAGGTACTTCATTTCCACAAGATTTGATGCTCACTATCCATACATAACTATCCATAAAATAAAATAACTATCTACCCAAACAAAATAATATTTAAACCATAATCCTCCCTTTAAATAGGGTTACAACAATAATTCAAAAACATCGCAGGTTATCTAACCTTTAAACATCATTCAATTGCGGAATTTAATTATTACATTACATCATTATTGAAAAGTCTATGATCATAACAGTAAACAAAAGTACAAATCAGCATCACTTGTACATTTTTTTCTTTCCTTTGCTAGTTGAAGGCTCATCTACCTTCTCAACTTTAGCTGCAATGAGTGTATAAATATTCAAGAGTGAGCAAAATAATTGCTCACTGGATACAACAATAAATCAACAGAAAAATAATAATAATAATTGCCAACGAATAGGCTCATCAAGTCTGAATAATACTCCAACAATGATAATCAAAAACTGAAATCCAAATTATGAAATATATATAACTGAAGGTCATAAGACCATGAACTATGTTCACAGTTGTGAGTAATCTTTCAACTCCAACTTTAACAATCATAAGATTATAAGGACTTCTCGTACTTAGGGGATTAGTCCTTCGTACAATATATTGTGCACAAACATTTTAACGCTACGCGTAAATTATCCCCTAATAATAATAGGGTTGTTCATCCTAGTATTTAGAGTACAAGTCTGCACCAAAGAAAGTTTGATTTGGATAAACTTTCAAGGAAAATTGAAGTTTAACGAACATCAACTAGAGGACTAGTTGAATCAATAGTGTTTGATAATCACAACAGATATTTAATAACAACATAACATAGAACAATTGAGAATCATAAATGAACTGGTTGTACATATTAAACTCATGCTTGAATTAACTATAGAGCATAAGTATTCAACAAAATGAATAAAATGGTAGCCCTTTGCTTGAACAATAAATAAGCTAAGGTTAAAGTCTTATAACATTAGAAATTAAATTACTGAACGTACATTAATTGATAGCAAGCTGGAAGCTAAAAACTTGCCCAACATGGTATTAAATTCAAGCAAAGAATAAAACAGTTCAAATATAAAGACGAGAGTTCAAACTGTGTTCATTATACAAGAATGTAACTTAAGAAACTTGCTTAACTATAAACAAGTTAGAATGAATCAACAACATGAGAATTCAAATAATATTAGAGTTAAAATTAGTTCGAATGAACTAGGACGGTTGACTTATTCAATCAATAGTTGAAATAGAAAGCTTGCTCAATCAAAGAATAAAGCTTCACAATGTAATAATGAAACTAGCCCACGAAAGTAAAGAATTAGAAAACTTTCTCAATGTAAAAGATAGAGTTTAGAAACTTGCCTTAAGCGTAAGCTATAAAGTTAAACTCACGATCACCTACACATAATTTTAGAACCACGATACCTATTAGACATGCTAACATATCATAACTGGTTCATTACCATTCACAGTTCAGAAACTCCAAGTGTTTTACTTAGCAACACTTGTCTAACTTTCATTATGTATACCAAACTATCACATAACGCATTCTCGATTTACTAATCACTTTTAAAATTTTGAATTCATAAACCACATAACATGACTTTATTTAATCTTGTTGTTACATGATTCTAACATTCCATAACCTTAAGCTAAGCTACAACGAACAACCAAAGTCTGCAGATTAAACAGACTTCAGTGTCTGAAAATGGCCACTCGCGCGGCCACGCGAGTTTTATATGGGGATGCTGCACGCCCGCGCCTAAGGGTTGCGCGCCCGCGCGACTTGCAGAACCCAGTTTTTCAAAACAGAGCTTCGACACATTTTATTAAGCCAACTAACACGAATATTATCCACCAAACAGTGATACTAACACATAAGATAAATATAACAGTATCAGAAATATGTTTGCTAAGATTTACAACCGATTAGCACAATTTATCAACAACTAGTACTATTTTAATTTTCTCAAAATTCATGTTTTTCATAAAAACTCAATTTTCTTGATATTAAATCTAAGAACCATCACTGTGATTTCAAAACATGATCAAATCATCTCATTCAAATTATGTTATGTTCGTATCTCAATGAACTATCATATACAAGCGTAAATTTACAGTTTAACATAAGAATTAGCCACTAGAATCGATACTTACATAACCACACATAAAAACATATACATACTGACATTATTTCTACTACTGTCAACCGAATTTAACATGCAATTGTTGTTTATACATAATCTCTATCATCATATACTCACATAATCACAAGTAATCCCATTGTATAGCAATAATCCAACAATTTAAAATTCACAAATTATATAAAAGTTTGCCGTAATACTCATAAATATATATATAATATCCAAGTTGTAGAACATACCTTCAATTATCAACACAATTGCTGCCAATTACTGAAATTGCTATGCAAATTCTTAAGATTCTCTCTTTCTCTCTCAATTTTCTCTATTGCCTAGCACAACTAGAATGAACTCTGATAGCTAGTATGCGTAACATAAAAATACAAACTGATATGGCCTTAATAGCCATCATCAGTTATCAAAATAACGTCTATAACATAAATACATTATATTTATTATTTATTTTATTTTATTTATATTATTTATTTTAATTTCAAAATTAGAAATATCAAAAGTCCTAAGGCTTGTTTGGCAAACCATTTAAATTTTAAAGAATTAAAACACTTTAGCCTTGATTGGCCAAAACTAATTTAAATCCTTTTTAATTTATTTTAATAAACACTTTAGTTTATAAACTATAATTACATATTATTTTCATATCAAACATTAACCCATTAAATTAATCACATACTATATTTTAATTAAATATAGTCTTTTTACGAATATCACCAAATTATAATTTTCATTATAACTTTATTTAATAATTTAACATACCATCTAAATTATTAAATCAACACAACACCATAACACCTCACGTAATAATACAACCTCTAAATTATAAATTAATTTAATTTAGAAAATTCTCTAATACATTTAAATTCATCAACTATCACTTCAATAAAATATTTATTTAATAATAAATATCTCAAATAATATTTATATAACTTAATAAATATTTAAATTACAAATCAAAATTTCGGATCTTTACAATAACAGATTGGGTTGATCAGTAAATTTTTCAGTTGATTTCATAGGAGGCAAGCGCGTAGGTGTAGCAATTGTCAAAAAGTTCTACTCTAGCAATTATTATTATTATTATTATTATTATTATTATTATTTCAATATAAAAATTAATGATGTTGACAACAATTGATGCTTAAAGAAAATTGGATCCCCATTGAAAGGCTTGGGATAAAGGGCGGCCGCCCATTTATACATGTCAGACTCCAACCACCACGTTCATATATAGTATTCCCTGTTCCATAATAAAAATCTTTATTTTTATTTCAGGTATTTTTAAGTTAAATATTTATTTATTTTAAATAATTTATTTTTTATAATAATTTATCTATAATACCCTTATTATTAATTATTATATTTCTTTTCTCTATACATATTTATAAAGTATCACTAATAATATGCATAAAATTATATAATTAGATGAGAATTTAAATATAGACAATTTGTTATTTAATCCTCTTTCTTAATATACTTAAAAAGTAATTTTTATCTTAGAACAGATGGAGTAATAAATTTCAAAAGGCTGAGTCACACACTTTTGTTGCTCCTTCCGGTTAGTACCCACTTTTAAAATCGTACTTAAAATTTATTTTTAACTAATTAAATCTTTAAAGTGATATTTTCTGATGTTTTCGTTTCTTTTAACAGAATTAATCCCAACTCGACCAATGTTTTACCAAAATATAACACAAATCGATCCAGTTTGACACGATCCCAATTTTAACAATTAAATTTTAAAAAAACCAAACTAAAAAGTTTTAAATTTATTTTTAAAATAATTATTATTTTAATATTATTTTAAAAATAATGTTTACTTTAAATATTTTTAAAAAAGTTAATATTTTCAAGAAAAAATATTAGAAACTTTTATTTTTCATAAAATGAGTAAAGTTTCATAAAATATAGATTTAAAAAAATTAAATAAGAAAATAAAACTTATTTTCAAAAAAAAAAGTAGATTTTTTTTCATTTTTTATGTAAAAAATTATTTTCAATTTTTTTTATGTCTTTGACATTATTATATGTATTCTTAATATTAGAATTTTTAAAAACAAAAACTAAAAATAGAAATTAAAATACAAAAAATAGCAACAGATAAATAAAAAAACTAATTCAAGTTTTTATAAAAAATAAAATAAATTTTTTTAAAAACAATTATTATTTTTCAAGATTTTTTTTTGAAAAGTTTTTATTTTTAAAAAAGATGAGTAAAGTTTTATAAAATATAGATTCAAAAAAATAAAACAAAGAAATAAACTTTATTTTCAAAAAAAAAATTAATTTTATTTTTTTTTAAAAATGAGTAACATTTCATAAAATATAGATTCAAAAAAAGTAAATAAAATTTTTTTATTTTCATAAAACAAAAATATATATTTTTTATTTTTTAAAAGTTGTATAAATTTTCATAAAAATAATTAAGAATTAAAAAAAATTAAACTTTAATTTCTTTGAATATATATTTTATGAAACTTTACTCATTTCTGAGAAAATAAAGTTTCTAATATTTTTTCCTGAAAATAATAATTATTTTCAAAAAAATTTAAAAATAATTATTATTATTTAAAAATTTAAAAATAATAAAAACCAAACTAAAAAGATAAAAACTCTTTTTTTAAGCAATTAAAATGGCAAAAATATATTAAAATCTTAATATGTTACAATGATAAAAATATTAAAATGGTATAAAATAAAAAATTTCAAACAAACAACTCAAATAAAAAAGAGCGTCAATCGTAACAACAACTATTAGACACTAAAAGTACCTAAAATATAGTCAAATTTTATTTTAAAAAATAACAAAATATATTTATAGGTCTCGAAACCTTTAAGTTTATTTTGATGATAACAAATTAAGTAAAAAAGTCAAATGGGTAGAATCTTCTTCATAAGATTTATATATTAAAATATTATTAATTACCTTGACCAAAAATATTTTTCTAAATTTTGATTGAATTTATTTTTTTTGACCTTGATAAATTAATACTAAGTGTTAAATAAATTAATTTATAAAGTAACATTTCATAAGATAAGGAGAAATCTTATTGTTTCGCAACAAAATAATTTTATTAAACTAAAATTTTTCAAAAATTATCTTTAAGACTATTTCCACAAAGGAACAAAAAGAAATATGCATGAATTATGCATATCACTTGTGCCTCAACCAAATGAGCTGGAAAGATAATGTAAAAAATCTTTTTGCTTGGGCTAATGGTTTGAATATTTGAAACTTGTCATTATGCAAAATTCCTTGGCAATCCGTGTACTTCATTGCAAAGATCAATCCAAGCCTTCCAATATTAAATCAACACATCCAAATCTTTGCTTTTCAAAAACAAATGTCAAATGATATTTTTGCCCTTAATTTCAAAATTCTATAAATATGAGCTTTTTCTTTTATTTCAATTTACCAATGAGTAGTACTATTTCTATATATATTTTTGATATTTTCATATTATTCTCACATATAAACAATATTCACTTTATGCTCATATGTGAGAGGAACTTGTGGAAAATCAAAAACACATGTGAAAATATCAGCTTTTGGGGATTATGTATACCCCACCCCACCCCACACCACCCACCCTGTAAGACCCCAAATTTTATGAAATAAAAATTATTCAATTATTTTATTTAGTAAATAGTTAAATTAATAAAAATTTAGAATTATGGGTGAAATGTGCAAATTTTTCAAAATAAGCAAGTAGTTATAAAATATTCATTTTTGTCGGGAATTATTCATTTGGTCGTGAAATATTCTTACTGTCGGAGAATACTCGTACGACGGCGCAGCCATTTGTGGGCTCCATAATAAAATAACTGTCAAATGAAAAAAATGACAAATTTGAATTTTTACAATAAACGGCGTAGTTGTTACCGTTAACACTGTTGGAATACCCGGTGGTTAAAAAAATAGTAATACGCGTGGTTGCACAGTAGCACACGGTATTGCACAGTATTGAATTATTGATTCTTACGTAAGAAGGCACTACTCAATAATTGTTACAGTAATTACTGTTCAATATTTTATTTTATTGATTCAATAATTACTTTGTTGATATTTCATATTATTGTTGTTTCAATAATTGTCATTGCACAATATTTCTCATTATCAGATCAATAATTTATATTATTTGAATAATATTATTAGATAGCATTATTGGTAATGTCTAGAAAGTTCTGTCAATGAGAGGTTTGGCCACCTAATTGCGCGCCAATAAGAAAAAATCCTTATCGAAAAGCCCCTTCTTTCCTGGGAACGGCCTGGTTGTCATAATTGTGATTCTGTAATATTATTTATGAATAATTAGTTATTAATTTATATGATAAGAAAATATTTATTTTATGTGGATATAAATGATGGATTTATTTATTTTATGTGGTTATAAATGAAGGAATTAATGCTGGGGTATTTTATCAGTATTTTGTCGAAATGGAGGTATTAAAAATCGTCCGTATGTGGATTTCAGACATTTTCTGTTTGAAATTTGAAAAAACTTAAACATTTAAAGTTGTAGAGAATTAAATTTCCTATGAAAAGGACATAAAATTCATATTTTTCTGATAAAAGGGCTATTTATTATGAATTATTGAAGTTTCAAAAATTAAAATATTTTTATTAAAAATATGTGTGGGCCCCACTTTTGGTTGATTTTTGGTGGGTGGAAATAGTAGCAGGTAAAGCCATCAGGTTGCAGGTCAAGTATGTTTTGACGTTCTAACATTTTTCTATAAATAGGGTGCTGAGTTAGAATTGAAAATGACACCAGAAACAAGTTTTCTCTCTTTCTCTCTCTATATTATCGAGCGTATTTTATGAGTATTTAAATACTTTGTGAGTTGCTATTCAACAGTGCAAGTTTTCTTCAGCCTTATACCTGATATTTCAGCCGAAAGTACGGTTCTTTTGAGGTAAGGGATTGTAAGGGATAATAAGGGATGTTATTTTCTTCCTAATGATGTTATTCTTTCAATATCATTATACCGAAATATTGGTATGAATTTTATTGTAGAATTTCTACCTTTTTCATGTCGGGGTTACTATTCACGTATACGGCACTTGTAACGCCCGAGAAAAATCGGATTTTTAGGAGAATTAAAATTTTATTTAATTATGAGGATTAAATGAATTTAATTGATTATTTAAGAGAGTAAGCTATTTGAAGGTTGTTTTATGACCTCAACATATCGGAACGTCGTAGTATTTTGGCTACGAGGTAGAATTAAAAGTGTTTGAATTTTCAAGACGAAAATAAAAGCTTTCCGAGAAATTTTTGAAAAATACTATTCACGTATTTCTGCTCGGGAATTATTTTTGAACTTCCGAGAAATACATAATGATAGAATATCAAGGTGAGATGGAATATCCAATAATATTTCAATTATGAAAAACGCAATTTTTCGCCTGCGGAATTAAAACCTAACGATTAGGGAAAATGATTTACAAGAAGGAAATGTAATGCGATTAATGAAGTAATCGATGATCGTATAATGCGTAGGTATTGTACGAGGTAATGAATGCGAGTATGATACAAGGTATTATACGAGTATGTATGTATGATGGTATGTCGTATATGTTGAATAAGTATACGAGATTAATACGTAGACAATACGTTATAAGGCTATAAGCCAAATGAATGGATTTGTAGATTATGTAGGATGTACAAGTCCAATAGATTTAATATGGAAGTCCAATGGAATTTAAGGTGTAAGCCCAAGTATTTGTAATGTGAACCTCAAAATAAATTAAATATAAGCCCAAATGATTAAGTTAAGATAATTAAGCTAAAGCCCAAAGTAAGAACCAAGGGGGTTATGGGTTGGTTTAAACCCATGGTTTAAACCATGGGTGATCCAAAGTGATAAACAAGCAACTTAATGGCTAAGATATGTAATGACCAAGTAATTAAAGTGGGGAGCAAGATAACTTAATGGTTAAGTAAATGTGGTGAGCAAGCAAAGGATAAAATTTGTGCTAAACAAGTTAACTTAATGCTTAAGTGTTGTGGAGGGCAAGTTTACTTGATGGCTAAGTTAGGAATAGTAAGGAGGTGGAAGGTCTTAATGACCATTATGCCCTAACTTTAGAAAGTTTATAAATAGCAAGCTCAAAATTCATTATTTGGTTGTTAACTTTCTTCCAAGCTAAGCAACTTATTTGGTTGAGAGAATAAGCACATATAAAGTTAGACTTTCCTTGTTAGCTTTTCCACCAATAACTTATAGCTTATTGGTTAGAGAGAATAAGTTAGAAAAGCTAGAAAGCCAGTCTTTCATATTTCAAGAAGCAAGAAGGAGATCAAAGATTAAGCAAGATATCATCAAAGAGTAAGTACTCATAAACCATGATTCTCTTTCTCTTTCATTGTTAGAGAAGGGGGTATTAGTAGAACTAGCATGCTAAAGAATGATAAGAATGAATGGTTAACGGACTTAAGCCGTAATAAGTCATGAATAAGTCATTTATACTTATATAAGTTATGAACTTATAATGAACGGATATGAACTTGTAACATGTTTATACAGATGAAGTTAGTATGATAGTAAGAAGATGCAAGAATGGTGGTTAAAAGATTAAGATCCTCAAAAGTCATGAGTAATGGAAATATAAGTAATTTATATTTTTATAAGTTATAAACTCACAACGAATAAGTAATAACTTATCATGTTTATAAGTTAATGAAACATGTATGTCAAGATTTTAGTATAATGGATTGAATCCAATTGAAATAGTTTAAAAATCTCAAGAAACGAAGTTTCGCCGGAATTCACACGATTGGACGATAATCGTCGAATTCGTGAAATTCTCGTAATGGAAGTCAAATTTTGATATTGAGCTTGGAAATGTTGGTTTTCAATGGAGACAAGTCTTATTTGGCATTATAGAGTTGCGGACTTGAGAATGACCGAATTCTGACTTAGAACGAAGAAACGAGCGTTGAACGTTCATGAACGTTTATCGTTTTCGTTAAAAATGGACTAATAGGTGAATTTTTAGCAAACGAAGTCGAATAGATAAAATTCTTGCATGACCACGTAGAGTATGTGATTTGTGAACCGTAGGCTCTTCAACGAACCAATTCGGACTCATAACGAAGAAGTTACGAGTCCGGGAATCTCACAATTCAAAAAGTCTGTCAAAATTTTCTGTGGCTCAGAGTCCGCGCAGCGGCGCGACTCCAAGCTTAAAGGATCGGCGCCGCAGCGCCAAAGTGAGCATCAGCTACTGTTAGTTGGCGCCGCAGCGCGACCATTAACAAAGGGACTCACGTCGCAGCGCCGAGTCCGGTCTCCAAGCCCTAATGGGCGACGCCGCAGCGCGAGATGCAGTAAAAAAGCTGGCGCCGCAGCGCCAGCACTAGAATGTAGATGGAGAAGAAAGGTTTTGATTGTAAAGGAAAGGAGAAATGAATAAAGATTGAATTACATTCTTAATCAACTTAATGTAACATCACTTAGATGTATAACCTTAAGCAATGCATTAGAAGTTGAAAGAAAGAATAATTTAAAAGTAGCACGTGAAGGGTAATTAAGTAAACCATGAATGGTATTCAAAGTTGGTACTTCACCAATGGCGATCAAGTTTCGATTAATAATGTAAGGACATTAGTAAGCCGTAAGGAAGGATGTTTAACTCAAACTGAGTTGTGTTAATGAAATAATTTTAATTAAGTTATAGAAAGGAAAGAAGTTGGTAAGAACGATGTAAAAGAACGACGAAAAGCTGGAACCAATAAATAACAAATCTAATACATGATTAGATTGAGAAGAAGGGTAAGATTCTTTAGGAACTATGTATGTTCATTCATGACCTAATGTGGTATGTTATGTGATTATATGTTGTAGAGACCATAATGACTCAAAGGAAAAGTTATTATACGGTAGCAGACGCTGAAGGCAAGATTTTCTTAAACACTTGTCTAACCTTCGTGTTAGCCAGGTTTTCAAATGATTCAAGTTATGAGATGCATGTATGGTTTTAAAGAAAGAGTCGATGCCAGTTTTAACTAGGCTAGACTAATCTTGATAGATTGATTGATTTACAAGTCTTTCAATATAGAATTGCTAACGCTATCTTATGCCAAATATTTGGTACGAATTCAAAGGTAAGTTTGTCTATGAACAAACAAATGTATTTTCATCGATTATTCGATGGGCACGTGAGGTTGCCAAAACTTAAACGTACATAGGTTTAAGGGTTGTAGTGTTGATCAACATAGAGTACTATAGGCTGATCACCTAGAAGTGCTCGTAAGCTATGTCGGACTTACGGACTTACGGACTTAGTGTCGGGTTGTCCTTTTCAAAGAAATTATGAATTGCCCATGGTCTTGGACCAGAATTGATGTTTTACTGAATATTATTATTGTAAAACGTTTTGAAGGAAAATGAATGCTATTTTAAATTATTGATAGTACTTCGTAACTATTATCCAGTTACTGAAGATATACGATTCCTATGTTTCAGGCATGATTTTTAAATGAAATTGTTGTACTTGCTGAGCTTATTATGCTCACTCTTGCTTGAACCATATGAATGCAGCTAAGGACGAGCGAACCGAAGTTTTTAGTAGAGATAAAGGCAAGGCGAAGACGAATAATTAGTTTATCTTGTAATAAACTAGTAAGTATATGTATTATATTATGATGAACAAAGAATGTAATGGTTTAAGAACTTGGGAACGGGATTTATTATTATTAATGTAATAAGAATGTCGTTGGAACACATATTTTGATGTCGTTTCATTAGAATGAATGTACAGTTATGAGTACCGTGTAGCACCATTTGTCGGGTTGAAGGAGACCCGAATTTGGGGGCGTCACAACACTCTTTACATATATGGCACTCTTTACGTATATGACATTATTTACGTATACGGTACTATGTACGAATACGGAGTACTATTCACGAGTTACTATTCATGAGTTACTATTCACGAGTTACTATTCACGGGTACTATTCACGACAAAATTAATTTCTTTTTCTGACCAAATTATCGTTGATTTATGAATATTGCTCCAGAAATTAAATGCAGTTGTTGATCATATTATTTTTTTTATTATATATAACATTTTTATAATCCTGGTGATGAAATTTCTCTTTGACTTGAGTGTAAAGATGGATAGATTATTGGTATGATCGTGACTATGGGTTCTCTTTGGCCAGTAGTGCAAAGTTGAATTGTTGACTGGTATGATTATGACCATTGAATTTATAATTGAATATCTTTAACTTAAGTGCAAAGGTAAATTGATCAACATGGTTATAATTTTGTTTATATAAATTCTGAGATGATTATATATTTCTTTAAGATATTAATATCTTTGGCCTGTAGTGCAAAAATGATCTGTTGTTGAATATCTTTGACTTGTAGTGCAAAGATGATCTGTTGTTGAATATTTTTGGTCTGTAATGCAAAGATGATCTGTTGTTGAATATCTTTGGCCATTAGTGCAAAGATGAACTGTTGAAGAATATCTTTGGTCATAGTGCAAAGATGAATTTATCAGTATAATTATGAACATGAACTGTGATTTGGTATAACTATGATCTTTGATATTTCAGGTAAAGACAGGTGATGAAAATTATCTTCGTCCTGAATGAGAAAAGGAATTTAGAACCATAATTATGATTATGAGTTATTCATATGATTGTGGACCAGAACTATTGATTGATGTTACAGGGATAAAATATTGTTGGTGGACTTTTAACATAGAGAAGATAATAGACTTTATGGTTTATTTGACTCTTCTAACGGATTGCTCGTTCCGCTGCAACTATGGTTGAAAAGTTTTATCATCTACCATATGTTCTAAATCTCTGATTTATTAATGATGAAGGCTATTGATAATTTAATTATCTTTAGTCATGATATTCTTTACTGGGCTATATGTGCTCACCCTTTTGCTTCATAATTTCTTTCAGGTAATAAGAGTGTAGCTGGGTCGAGCGGTGGTAACAGGGGAATAGAACGATGGTCTCTAGCTGTGAAGGTTCTCCCTAAACAGTATGTAAATAATTTTATTGAGAACTTTAGAATAGTGTGGTGTATTTTATACGTCATTTAATAGTTATATTTGGTGAATCATATAGGGTAAGGCGAACCCAACTTTGGAAAGGTGATTTGCCACTATCATACAAGATGTCTAATGACATACAATCTCGTGTCATCATAAGACAGAGTTATGCACATCCACTTGCTGAGTATATCTACGAGCACTACCTATATAATCTTGGTATTTGGTTGAAGTATAATTCTCAATTAGAGACAGTGGAGATAATGATATGTCAAGAGAAGACTCACCACTAGAAAGAATATGATAGTAATTTTCTCGTTTTTCTTTGGGGTCTATTGGGTCAACCAAGGATAATTCTGTGGACATATGATATCTATCATAACCTAGTCGCATGGCCTCCCATGTACGAAGGTTTCCTTGAACATTTTCCAAAGATTTTAATTCTTAAAATAATTATTGACTGTACTTTTATGTAAGGTGCCTTGAGTCACAATTGGTATATATTTGTATCAAAGCTCACAATATCTGTGTTGTTGTATTTTGCACGACAATTGTGATGGTGTCACACACCCACCCAACACTCCCTCCAAAAAAAAAATATTAAGCGATTATGTATACACCACTCATCCCACCCACCCCCACACCCTACCCCCACCCACCCACCCACCCACCCACCCAACACTCCCTCCCCAAAAAAAATTATTAAGCGATTATGTATACCCCACCCCCACACCCTCACCCCTCACCCCACCCCATCCCACTCCACCCCACCCACTCCACCCTCCCTCTCTCAAAAAATAATATTTAGTGATTATGTATAAATGATATATCTAATAATAATTTATTTAATTGGATCATAATAATGGTATGTTTGAAAATTTAAAATATGGGTCGACCTATATTTGAACCTTAACCATATGGTTCCAACCCACATAACTCATATTAAAAATGGTTAATATGATTTTAGTTCTTAAATGGAACCATAATCATATTTTGAAAATTAAAACCAACCCATAACCATATTTTGACAGACCTAAGTTCCCCCAATGGGATTTCTAACAAAGAAAAACTTACTCTCATTGTAAGACCCTGAATTTTATGAAATAAAAGTATTCAATTTTTCTTATAATTACTATTCAGTAAATGGTTAAATTGATAAATATTAAAGTTAAGGGTGATATATGAATTTTTTTTCAAAATACACAAATGGTTATAAAATAATCATTGTTATTGGGGAATATTCGTTTGGTCGTGGAATATTCTTTCTGTTGGGGAATATTCGTACGACGGCGCAGCTATTTGTGGGCCCCATAACAGAATAACTGTCGGATGAAGAAAACGACAAATTTGAGTTTTTATAAATAACGGCGTAGTTGTTACCGTTAACACTGTTGAAATACCCGGTGGTTAAAATACAGTAATACGTGTTATTGCACAGTAGCACACGGTATTGCACAGTATTTTTGAAATTATTGATTCTTACGTAAGAAGACACTACTCAATAATTGTTACAGTAATTACTGTTCAATATTTTATTATTGATTCAATAATTGCTGCATTGATATTTTATATTATTGTTGTTTCAATAATTGTTGCTGCACAGTATTTTTCATTATCAGATCAATAATTCATATTATTTAAATAATATTATTAGATAGCATTATTGACAATGTCTAGAAAGTTCTGTCTAAGGAGAGGTTTGGTCATTTAATTACGCGCCAATAAGGAGAAATTCTTATTGGAAAGCCCCCTCTTTCCTGGGAACGGCCTGGTTGTCATAAATTTGATTCTGTAATATTATTTGTGAATAATTAATTATTGATTCATATGATAAGGAAATATTTATTTTATGTGGATATAAATGAGGGATATATTTTTGTGATTAAAAATGAAGGAGTTAATGTTGAGGTTTTTATCCGTATTTTTGTCGGAATGGAGGTATTAAAAATTAGAGTTTTTGAGATATTTTGCGGGGTTTATAATTTTTAATCCGACCGTTGGATCGTGATAATTTTTGGATATGTTATACATATATAAGTTGAGTATATGTCCACAAATTTTGAACCGTTAAAAATGAACGTATGATTTACTATGAATTTTACGAGATCACTGGTTCAGAAATTGTTGAATTTTCGGAGTTTATCATTTTGGTGGAAAATTCTAGAATTGGTGGGCCCCACTTGTGGTTGGTGAAAAAATATGCTGAATTATATTTCAAATGTGGTGGGTGGGAATAGTAGCAGGTAAAGCCATCAGGTTGCAGGTCAAACCTACCAAAATTTTCCTATAAATAGAGGGCTAAGTTAGAATTGAAAATCACACCAGAAACATAAGCTTTCTCTCTTTCTCTCTCTATATTATGAAGCATATTTTGTGAGTTTTTAGATACTTGGTGAGTTGCTATTCATCAGTGCAAGTTTCCTTCAGCATCATATTCGATATCCAGTCAGAAGTACTGCTCTTTTGAGGTAAGGGATATTAAGGGATTTTAAGGGTTATTATGTTTTTCAGTTTCGTAATTTTTCTGACCTTCAAAAATTCTGGAAAAATTTGAAATGATATTTTGATGAGTTTTCTTGATTGTGTCCAAAAATGGTGATTTTTGGATGTATAGATTGAGAGTTATGAATTTTATGAGAAAAGACTATTTTAAAAGTAACCGCTTATAATTCCTTGTGGTTAACTCCAAAATTGATGAAATTTTTATTGGGAGTACATGTATATGATTGAAGTATACTCTGTAAATTTCAGAATTTTTAGACAAAAGTACAAGTTTTGATAAATGTCTAAATATTCGGCTATTTTGGCCATATGAAAAATAGTAAATGACTTTTAAAAATTCTGAGAAAAATATATGTTCACTATGGGACTATATTATGCTAAATCCCAGAAAAGAAATATTTTTGGAACTGATTTGATATTTTTCATGAAAATGGTCTAGTTATGAGTAAATGAATTAAATATGTTTTGTGAAGAAAGAAAATTGGAAAATAGGATTTTATGGCTTGAGAATCCTATATGAGGTATATGCAGATTTTTGATGAGGGTTTTGATTATTGATGATGAAATTGTAAGAGTTGGCATTTTATGATGATTAAATGCATTAATTAGTAAAGTGTAAACAATTAAAATAAATTGTTTATAAATTTAAGTAATGTTATTCTTTCAATAACATTATACCGAAATATTGGTATGGATTTTATTGTGGAATTTCTATCTTTTGTGTCGGGGTTACTATTCATGAGTTACTATTCACAATTTACTATTCATGAGTTACGAATATTACTCTTGAGATTAAAACTATATGTTGATCATATTATTTTTATCATCATATATAACATTTTTATAACCCTGATGTTGAAATTCTCTTTCACTGGAGTGTAAAGATGGGTAGATTATTGGTATGATCATGACTAGGGTTCTCTTTGGCCTGTAGTGCAAAGTTGAATTGTGACTGGTATGATCATGACCATTGAATTTATAATTGAATATCTTAAGCTTAAGTGCAAAGGTGAATTGATCAACATGGTTATAATTATTATTTATATAAATTCTGAAATGATTATATATTTTTTTGAGATATGAATATATTTGGCATGTGGTGCAAATATGAATTGTTGATGAATATCTTTAGCATGTGTGCAAAGATGGTCTGTTGATGAATATCTTTGGCTTGTAGTGCAAAGATGAACTGTTGTTGAATATCTTTGGCCTGTAATGCAAAGATGGTCTGTTGATGAATATCTTTGGCCTGTAGTGCAAAGATGAACTGTTGTTGAATATCTTTGGCCTGTAGTGCAAAGATGGTTTGTTGATGAATATCTTTGGTCCGTAGTGCAAAGATGGATTTGTTAGTATGATTATAAACAGGAACTGTGATTTGGTATAACCATGATCTTTGATGTTTCAGGTGAAGACAGGTGATGAAAATATTCTTCGTCCTGGGTGCGAAGAAAAATTTAGAGTCACAATTATGATTATGAGTTATTCATATGATTGTGGAAAGGAACTGTTGAGTGATGTTACATGGACAAAACATTGTTGGTGGATTTTTAACATGGAAGAAATAATGGACTTTATGGTCTATTTGACTCTTCTAATGGATTACATGTTCCGCTGCAACTATGGTTGAAATTTTTATCATCTACCATATGTTCTAAATCTCTGATTTATTACTGATGAAGGCTATTGATAATTTAATTATCTTTAGTCATTATATATTCTTTACTGAGCTAGTTGTGCTCACCCTTTTGCTTCACAATTCCTTTCAGGTAATAAGAGTGTAGATGGATCGAGCGGGGGTAACAGGAGAATAGAACGGTGGTTATCATTTAGTAGTTATATTTGGTGAAGAAAATAGGGTGAGGCGAACCCAACGTTGGAAGGGTGTTTTGCCACTATCATACAAGATGTCTAATGACATACAACCTCGTGTCATCATAAGACAGGGTTGTGCTCATCCACTTACTGAGTATATCTAGGAGCACTACCTATATAATCTTGGTGTTTGTTTGAAGTATAATTCTCAATTAGAGACAGTGGAGATAATGATAAGTCAAGAGAAGACTCACCATTGGGAATGATATGATAGTAATCTTCTTATTTTTTTTTGGGGTCTATTGGGTCATCCAAGGATAATTCTGTGGCCATATGATATCTATCATAACCTAGACGCATGGCCTCCCATGTACGCAGGTTTCCTTGAGCACTTCCCAAAGATTTTAATTTCTAAAATAATTTTTGACTATACCTTTATGTAAGGTGTCATTGTGAGGTGTTATCCACGGTTGGGACATGTGTCACATTTGGTATATATTTGTATCCAAACTCACAGCATATATGTTGTCGTATTTTACACGACATTTGTTGTAATAAAGTTGTAGTTATTTTCTGTACCATGTATTTGGCGACTCAGAATAGGTTGGATGGAATGGACCTGTTTTGGGGTCGTTACATTTGGTATAAGAGCTATAAGTAAAGAGCCCCGAGCCTCTCGCTGGTGACTTCCTGTTGATGGGGGATGCACCGAAGCCAGACTCTCCGTAGGGGACGCCGTTCTGCGGTGGCAAGCTGATAGGTATCTATGTAAGGTGCTGACATAGGTTGGTGTCCAGAGTTACATTTGGTATCAGAGCTTAGGGATATGATCTCTGGCGGAGATCGGGGAATAGAACTAGGAGGGAAGAGATGAGTAAATCCTTCGCTAGTGTGTCCTACCTAAGCTTATTTGTTGGTTAGTCATAATATCGGGATATTATGTGATATGTTAATTTGTTAAATTAACCCTTGTTTTGAAGCTGTATTCTAGAATGATATCTGAAATACAGGAGATGAGCAATAAAGAAATTATGATGACAGAGAAGATGGAATCTGAAATGAAAGGAAGGTATTCTCAACTCTTTGAAATACCAGGTACGTAAATTTCGAGGACGAAATTTCATAAGGAGGGGAGATTGTAAGACCCCGAATTTTATGAAATAAAAGTATTCAATTTTTCTTATAATTACTATTCAGTAAATGGTTAAATTGATAAATATTAAAGTTAAGGGTGATATATGAATTTTTTTTCAAAATACACAAATGGTTATAAAATAATCATTGTTGTTGGGGAATATTCGTTTGGTCGTGGAATATTCTTTCTGTTGGGGAATATTCGTACGACGGCGCAGCTATTTGTGGGCCCCATAACAGAATAACTGTCGGATGAAGAAAACGACAAATTTGAGTTTTTACAAATAACGGCGTAGTTGTTACCGTTAACACTGTTGAAATACCCGGTGGTTAAAATACAGTAATACGCGTTATTGCACAGTAGCACACGGTATTGCACAGTATTTTTGAAATTATTGATTCTTACGTAAGAAGGCACTACTCAATAATTGTTACAGTAATTACTGTTCAATATTTTATTATTGATTCAATAATTGCTGCGTTGATATTTTATATTATTGTTGTTTCAATAATTGTTGCTGCACAGTATTTTTCATTATCAGATCAATAATTCATATTATTTGAATAATATTATTAGATAGCATTATTGGCAATGTCTAGAAATTTCTGTCTAAGGAGAGGTTTGGTCATCTAATTGCGCGCCAGTAAGGAGAAATTCTTATTGGAAAGCCCCCTCTTTCCTGGGAACGGCCTGGTTGTCATAAATGTGATTCTGTAATATTATTTGTGAATAATTAATTATTGATTCATATGATAAGGAAATATTTATTTTATGTGGATATAAATGAGGGATATATTTTTGTGGTTAAAAATGAAGGAGTTAATGTTGAGGTTTTTATCCGTATTTTTGTCGGAATGGAGGTATTAAAAATTAGGGTTTTTGAGATATTTTGCGGGGTTTATAATTTTTAATCCGACCGTTGGATCGTGGTAATTTTTGGATATGTTATACATATATAAGTTGAGTATATGTCCACAAATTTTGAACCGTTAAAAATGAACGTATGATTTATTATGAATTTTACGAGATGACTGATTCAGAAATTGTTGAATTTTCGGAGTTTATCATTTTGGTGGAAAATTCTAGAATTGGTGGGCCCCACTTGTGGTTGGTGAAGAAATGTGCTGAATTATATTTCAAATGTGGTGGGTGGGAATAGTAGCAGGTAAAGCCATCAGGTTGCAGGTCAAACCTACCAAAATTTTCCTATAAATAGAGGGCTAAGTTAGAATTGAAAATCACACCAGAAACATAAGCTTTCTCTCTTTCTCTCTCTATATTATGAAGCATATTTTGTGAGTTTTTAGATACTTGGTGAGTTGCTATTCATCAGTGCAAGTTTCCTTCAGCATCATATTCGATATCCAGTCAGAAGTACTGCTCTTTTGAGGTAAGAGATATTAAGGGATTTTAAGGGTTATTATGTTTTTCAGTTTTGTAATTTTTCTGACCTTCAAAAATTCTGGAAAAATTTGAAATGATATTTTGATGAGTTTTCTTGATTGTGTCCAAAAATGGTGATTTTTGGATGTATAGATTGAGAGTTATGAATTTTATGAGAAAAGACTATTTTAAAAGTAACCGCTTATAATTCCTTGTGGTTAACTCCAAAATTGATGAAATTTTTATTGGGAGTACATGTATATGATAGAAGTATACTCTGTAAATTTCAGAATTTTTAGACAAAAGTACAATTTTTGATAAATGTCTAAATATTCGGCTATTTTGGCCATATGAAAAATAGTAAATGACTTTTAAAAATTCTGAGAAAAATATATGTTCACTATGGGACTATATTATGCTAAATCCCAGAAAAGAAATATTTTTGGAACTGATTTGGTATTTTTCATGAAAATGGTCTAGTTATGAGTAAATGAATTAAATATGTTTTGTGAAGAAAGAAAATTGGAAAATAGGATTTTATGGCTTGAGAATCCTATATGAGGTATATGCAGATTTTTGATGAGGGTTTTGGTTATTGATGATGAAATTGTAAGAGTTGGCATTTTATGATGATTAAATGCATTAATTAGTAAAGTGTAAACAATTAAAATAAATTGTTTATAAATTTAAGTAATGTTATTCTTTCAATATCATTATACCGAAATATTGGTATGGATTTTATTGTGGAATTTCTATCTTTTGTGTCGGGGTTACTATTCATGAGTTACTATTCACAATTTACTATTCATGAGTTACGAATATTACTCTTGAGATTAAAACTATATGTTGATCATATTATTTTTATCATCATATATAACATTTTTATAACCCTGATGTTGAAATTCTCTTTCACTGGAGTGTAAAGATGGGTAGATTATTGGTATGATCATGACTAGGGTTCTCTTTGGCCTGTAGTGCAAAGTTGAATTGTGACTGGTATGATCATGACCATTGAATTTATAATTGAATATCTTAAGCTTAAGTGCAAAGGTGAATTGATCAACATGGTTATAATTATTGTTTATATAAATTCTGAAATGATTATATATTTCTTTGAGATATGAATATATTTGGCCTGTAGTGCAAATATGAATTGTTGATGAATATCTTTGGCATGTGTGCAAAGATGGTCTGTTGATGAATATCTTTGGCTTGTAGTGCAAAGATGAACTGTTGTTGAATATCTTTGGCCTGTAATGCAAAGATGGTCTGTTGATGAATATCTTTGGCCTGTAGTGCAAAGATGGTTTGTTGATGAATATCTTTGGCCCGTAGTGCAAAGATGGATTTGTTAGTATGATTATAAACAGGAACTGTGATTTGGTATAACCATGATCTTTGATGTTTCAGGTGAAGACAGGTGATGAAAATATTCTTCGTCCTGGGTGCGAAGAAAAATTTAGAGTCACAATTATGATTATGAGTTATTCATATGATTGTGGAAAGGAACTGTTGAGTGATGTTACATGGATAAAACATTGTTGGTGGATTTTTAACATGGAAGAGATAATAGACTTTATAGTCTATTTGACTCTTCTAATGGATTGCATGTTCCGCTGCAACTATGGTTGAAATTTTTATCATTTACCATATGTTCTAAATCTCTGATTTATTATTGATGAAGGCTATTGATAATTTAATTATCTTTAGTCATATATATTCTTTACTGAGCTAGTTGTGCTCACCCTTTTGCTTCACAATTCCTTTCAGGTAATAAGAGTGTAGATGGGTCGAGCGGGGGTAACAGGAGAATAGAACGGTGGTTATCATTTAGTAGTTATATTTGGTGAAGAAAATAGGGTGAGGCGAACCCAACGTTGGAAGGGTGTTTTGCCACTATCATACAAGATGTCTAATGACATACAACCTCGTGTCATCATAAGACAGGGTTGTGCTCATCCACTTGCTGAGTATATCTACGAGCACTACCTATATAATCTTGGTGTTTGTTTGAAGTATAATTCTCAATTAGAGACAGTGGAGATAATGATAAGTCAAGAGAAGACTCACCATTGGGAATGATATGATAGTAATCTTCTTGTTTTTCTTTGGGGTCTATTGGGTCATCTAAGGATAATTCTGTGGCCATATGATATCTATCATAACCTAGATGCATGGCCTCCCATGTACGCAGGTTTCCTTGAGCATTTCCCAAAGATTTTAATTTCTAAAATAATTTTTGACTATACCTTTATGTAAGGTGTCATTGTGAGGTGTTATCCACGGTTGGGACATGTGTCACATTTGGTATATATTTGTATCCAAACTCACAGCATATATGTTGTCGTATTTTACACGACATTTGTTGTAATAAAGTTATAGTTGTTTTCTGTACCATGTATTTGGCGACTCAGAATAGGTTGGATGGAATGGACCTGTTTTGGGGTCGTTACACTCATTGCCTACATACTGTCTCTAAATAAGTTTTCGCTCTCTCTTCTACTCAAAGTTATGATCTTTTAAAGAATTAAAAATTGGTCAAAGTATTTGAGATAAGTTATTGAATTGTTTTATTTACAATATCTCATACTTGTTTATAATTGTAGATATACAAATATAAATTGTTACACACACACACATATTTCATCTATTCATATAAAAAAAATCAGTACTTCAATATCGAAATTTGAATATATTTCTTAATCAAGAATATTATCTAAATCATCTTTAAAATTCTAAGTGGTCTTTTATTGATATAGATAATTTATATAAATATTATAAAATATTTATATAAATATCAGTTATGAAAACTAAATTTAGTGTGACAACCCCAAAATAGGTCCATTCCTTCCAACCCATTCTGAGTCGTCAAATACATGGTACAGAAAACAACTACAACTTTATTACAATAATTGTCGTGCAAAATACAACAACAGATATGCTGTGAGTTTGGATACAAATATATATCAAATGTGACATTGGACACCATCATGTGTCAGCACCTCACAATAACACCTTATATAAAGGTACAGTCAAAAACTGTTTCAGAAATTAGAATCTTTGGGAAGTACTCAAGGAAACCTTCGTACATGGGAGGCCACGCGTCTAGGTTATGATAGATATCATATGGCCACAGAATTATTCTTGGTTGACCCAATAGACCCCAAAGAAAAACGAGAAGATTACTATCATATTCTTCCCAATGGTGAGTCTTCTCTTGACATATCATTATCTCTACTGTTTCTAATTGAGAATTATGCTTCAAACAAACACCAAGATTATATAGGTAGTGCTCGTATATATACTCAGTAAATGGATGAGCACATCCCTGTCTTATGATGACACGAGGTTGTATGTCATTAGACATCTTGTATGATAGTGGCAAACCACCCTTCCAACGTTGGGTACACCTTACCCTATTGGATTCACCAAATAAAACTACTAAATGAACTTTTTTATACTGCTTCGGGAGAACATCCACAGCTAGAGACCACCGTTCTATTTCTCCGTTACCCCCGCTCGACCCAGCTACACTCTTATTACCTGAAAGGAATTGTGAAGCAAAAGGGTGAGCACAACTAGCTCAGTAAAGAATATCATGACTAAAGATAATTCAATTATCAATAGCCTTCATCAACAATAAATCAGAGATTTAGAACATATGGTAAATGATAAAAATTTCAACCATAGTTGCAGCGGAACGAGCAATCCATTAGAAGAGTCAAATAGACTATAAAGTCTATTATTTTCTCCATGTTAAAAACCCACCAACAATATTTTATCCCTGTAACATCAATCAACAATTCTGGTCCACAATCATATGAATAACTCATAATCATAACTGTAGTTCTAAATTCCTCTTCTCATCTAGGACGAAGATAATTTTCATCACCTGAAACATCAAACATCATGGTTATACCAAATCACAGTTCCTGTTCATAATCATACTAATAACTTCATCTTTCCACTACGGGGCAAAGATATTCATCAACAAGTCATCTTTGCACTACAGGCCAAAGATATTCGTCAACAGTTCATCTTTGCATTACTGGCCAAAGATATTCAACAACAGGTCATCTTTGCACTACGGGGCAAAGATATTCATCAACAGACCATCTTTGCACTACAGGCCAAAGATATTCATCTACAATTCATCTTTGCACTACAGGCCAAAGATATTCCTCAACAATTCATATTTGCACTACATGCCAAATATATTAATACCTCAAAGAATATATAATCATTTCAGAATTTATATAAACAATAATTATAACCATGTTGATCAATTCACATTTGCACTTAAGCTAAAGATATTCACTTATAAATTCAATGGTCATGATCATACCAGTCACAATTTAACTTTGCACTACAGGCCAAAGAGAACCCTAGTCATGATCATACCAATAATCTACCCATCTTTACACTCTAGTGAAAGAGAATTTCAACATCAGGGTTATAAAAATGTTATATATGATAATAAAATCAATATAATCAATACATAGTTTTAATCTCAAGAGTAATATTCATAACTCAACTATAATTTGGTTAGAAAAAGAAACCAATTTTTATCGTGAATAGTAACTCGTGAATAGTAACTCATGAATAGTAACTCGACACAAAAAGGTAAAAATTCCACAATAAAATCCATACCAGTATTTCGGTATAATGATATTGAAAGAATAATATTTCTTAAGCTTATAAACAATTTATTTAAATTGTTTACACTTTACTAAATAATGCATTTAATCATTCTAAAATACCAAACTCATAAGATTTTATCACCAATAATCAAAACCCTCATCAAAAATCTGCATATACCTCATATAGGATTCTCAAGCCATAAAATCCTATTTTTCAATTTTCTTACTTCACATAACATATTTAATTCATTTACTCATAACTAGTCCATTTTCATGAAAAATACCAAATCAGTTCCAAAAATATTTCTTTTCTGGGATTTAGCATAATATAGTCCCATAGTGAACATATATTTTTCTCAGAATTTTTAAAAATCATTTACTATTTTTCATATGGCCAAAATAGCTAAATATTTAGACATTTATCAAAAATTGTACTTTTGTCTAAAAATTCTGAAATTTACAGAGTATACTTCTATCATATACATGTACTCCCAATAAAAATTTCATCAATTTTAGAGTTACCCACAAGGAATTATATGCGGTTACTTTTAAAATAGTCTTTTCTCATAAAATTCATAACTCTCAATCTATACATCCAAAAATCACCATTTTTGGACACAATCAAGAAAACTCATCAAAATATCATTTCAAATTTTTCCAAAATTTTTGAAGATCAGAAAAATTACGAAACTGAAAATCATAACAACCCTTAAAATCTATTACTATCCCTTACTATCCCTTACAATCCCTTACTATCCCTTACCTCAAAAGAGCAGTACTTCTGACTGGATATCGGATATGATGCTGAAGGAAACTTGCACTGATGAATAGCAACTCACCAAGTATCTAAATACTCACAAAATATGCTTCATAATATAGAGAGAGAAAGAGAGAAAGCTTATGTTTCTGGTGTGATTTTCAATTCTAACTTAGCCCTCTATTTATAGGAAAATTTTGGTAGGTTTGACCTGCAACCTGATGGCTTTACCTGCTACTATTCCCACCCACCACATTTGAAATATAATTCAGCACATTTCTTCACCAACCACAAGTGGGGCCCACCAATTCTAGAATTTTCCACCAAAAATGATTTATAACCTGATTTCCGAATCAGCCACCTCTTAAAATTCATAACAAATCATACGTTCATTTTTAACGGTTCAAAATTTGTGGGCATATACTCAACTTATATATGTATAACATATCCAAAAATTACCACGATCCAACGGTCGGATTAAAAATTATAACCCCCGCAAAATATCTCAAAAACCCTGATTTTTAATACCTCCATTCCGATAAAAATACTGATAAAAACCTCAACATTAACTCCTTTATTTTTAACCACAAAAATATATCTCTCATTTATATCCACATAAAATAAATATTTCCTTATCATATGAATCAATAATTAATTATTCACAAATAATATTACAGAATCACATTTATGACAACCAGGCCGTTCCCAGGAAAGAGGGGGCTTTCCAATAAGAATTTCTCCTTACTGGCGCGCAATTAGATGACCAAACCTCTCCTTAGACAGAACTTTCTAGACATTACCAATAATATTATCTAATAATATTATTAAAATAATATGAATTATTGATCTGATAAGGGAAAATACTGTGCATCAACAATTATTGAACAACAATAATACAAATTTCAACGTAGCAATTATTGAATCAATAAAATAAAATATTGAACAGTAATTACTGTAACAATTATTGAGTAGTGCCTTCTTACGTAAGAATCAATAATTTCAAAAATACTATGCAATACCGTGTGCTACTGTGCAATAACGCGTATTACTGTATTTTAACCACCGGGTATTCTAACAGTGTTAACGGTAACAACTACACCGTTATTTGTAAAAACTCAAATTTGTCGTTTTCTTCACCCGACAGTTATTCTGTTATGGGGCCCACAAATGGCTGCGCCGTCGTACGAATATTCCCCGACAGAAAGAATATTCCACGACCAAACGAATATTCCCCGACAACAATGATTATTTTATAACCACTTGCTTATTTTGAAAAAAATTCATATTTCACCCATAACTTTAAACTTTTATCAATTTAACCATTTACTGAATAGTAATTTTAAGAAAAATTGAATACTTTTATTTCATAAAATTCGGGGTCTTACATTTAGTCAGTACTTAGCTACCAAAATTTGGAGGTATTTCTTAACAAAGAATATTATCCGAAAGATCTTTAAATTCTTAAGTGGCCAAATTTTCATATCATAGATCAAATATATTATAATATATATCATTGAGTGAAACAAAATTATTTGTTATATCAAGTATTACTTAATTGATTAAACTACTATACTTGATATATGTCATTACAAGTATTTTGCACATAAATTCATTTATTCATAAAAGATGTATTGTATAATATAAAAGTTTCTTAAACTTTTATATTACAAACTTCAGTAAATATATCTACTTAAAAAATATATCACTTACTATAAAAGTTATTCAAACTTTTATATCTGAATTCAAAGTTATATTTGTTTAACATAGAAACACATTTTTTATTTATAAAGAAAGAGAAAATTATTATAAATCTACATTAATCTGTATATTTGCTTACATATAAGCAGATCACACAAGTATAAAAATCTTGAACTTTTATATAAATATATGATATTTAATTTTTATCTGCTTATTTGAGAAATATTAAATATAAAAATTATTTAAACTTTTATATATATGTACTGAATTCTATATGCTTACCTTAGAAGCTATCAAATCTTTGTAAAAAGGAAAAATGGTAGAGTTAATTTATTTTATGTACCTGTGAGAAAGACGAATAATTTTTTAACGAATACTAGTCTTAGAAATGTCAGTTCGAAGTTTTGTCTCTAGTGTACTTGTGAGCTGAGAAGATGCTGTAAGACCCCGAATTTTATGAAATAAAAGTATTCAATTTTTCTATTCAGTTAATGGTTAAATTGATAAAAATTTAAAGTTATGGGTGAAATATGAATTTTTTTTTTCAAAATAAGCAAGTGGTTATAAAATAATCATTGTTGTCGGGGAATATTCGTTTGGTCGTGGAATATTCTTTCTGTCGGAGAATATTCGTACGACGGCGCAGCTATTTGTGGGCCCCATAACGAATAACTGTCGGGTGAAGGAAAACGACAAATTTGAGTTTTTACAAATAACGACGTAGTTGTTACCGTTAACACTGTTGGAATACCCAGTGGTTAAAATACAGTAATACGCGTTATTGCACAGTAGCACACGGTATTGCACAGTATTTTTGAAATTATTGATTCTTGCGTAAGAAGGCACTACTCAATAATTGTTACAGTAGTTACTGTTCAATATTTTATTTTATTGATTAAATAATTGTTGCGTTGATATTTTATATTATTGTTGTTTCAATAATTATTGCTGCACAGTATTTTTCTTTATCAGATCAATAATTCATATTATTTGAATAGTATTATTAGATAGCATTATTGACAATGTCTAGAAAGTTCTGTCTAAGGAGAGGTTTGGTCATCTAATTGCGCGCTAGTAAGGAAAAATTCTTATTGGAAAGCCCCCTCTTTCCTGGGAACGGCCTGGTTGTCATAAATGTGATTCTGTAATATTATTTGTGAATAATTAATTATTGATTCATATGATAAAGAAATATTTATTTTATGTGGATATAAATGAGGGATATATTTTTGTGGTTAAAAATGAAGGAGTTAATGTTGAGGTTTTTATCCGTATTTTTGTCGGAATGGAGATATTAAAAATCAGGGTTTTTGAGATATTTTACGGGGGTTATAATTTTTAATTCGACCGTTGGATCGTGGCAATTTTTGGATATGTTATACATATATAAGTTGAGTATATGCCCACAAATTTTGAACCGTTAAAAATTAACGTATGATTTATTATGAATTTTACGAGATGACTGGTTCAGAAATTGTTGAATTTTCGGAGTTTATCATTTTGGTAGAAAATTCTAGAATTGGTGGGCCCCACTTGTGGTTGATGAAGAAATGTGCTGAATTATATTTCAAATGTGGTGGGTGGGAAATGTAGCAGGTAAAGCCATCAGGTTGCAGGTCAAACCTACCAAAATTTTTCTATAAATAGAGGGCTAAGTTAGAATTGAAAATCACACCTGAAACATAAGCTTTCTCTCTTTCTCTCTCTAGATTATTGAGTGTATTTTGTGAGTATTTAGATACTTGGTGAGTTTCTATTCATCAGTGCAAGTTTCCTTCAGCCTTATACCGATCAGAAGTACTGCTCTTTTGAGGTAAGTGATAGTAAGGGATAGTAAGGGATAGTAAGGGATTTTAAGGGTTGTTATGATTTTCAGTTTCGTAATTTTTCTGAACTTCAAAAATTCTGAAAAAATTTGAAATGATTTTTTATGAGTTTTCTTGATTGTGTCCAAAAATAGTGATTTTTGGATGTATAGATTGAGAGTTATGAATTTTATGAGAAAAGACTATTTTAAAGATAATCGCTTATAATTTCTTGTGGTTAACTCCAAAATTGATGAAATTTTTATTGGGAGTACATGTATATGATAGAAGTATACTCTATAAATTTCAGAATTTTTGGACAAAAGTATAATTTTTGATAAATATCTAAATATTCGGCTGTTTTGGTCATATGAAAAATAGTAAATGAATTTTAAAAATTCTGAGAAAAATATATGTTCACTATGGGACTATATTATGCTAAATCCCAGAAAAGAAATATTTTTGGAACTGATTTGATATTTTTCATGAAAATGGTCTAGCTATGAGTAAATGAATTAAATATGTTTTGTGAAGAAAGAAAATTGAAAAATAGGATTTTATGGCTTGAGAATCCTATATGAGGTATATGCAGATTTTTGATGAGGGTTTTGGTTATTGATGATAAAATTGTAAGAGTTGGCATTTTATGATGATTAAATGCATTAATTAGTAAAGTGTAAACAATTAAAATAAATTGTTTATAAATTTAAGTAATGTTATTCTTTCAATATCATTATACCGAAATATTGGTATGAATTTTATTGTAGAATTTCTATCTTTTGTGTCGGGGTTACTATTCATGAGTTACGAATATTACTCTTGAGATTAAAACTATATGTTGATCATATTATTTTTATCATCATATATAACATTTTTATAACCCTGATGTTGAATTTCTCTTTCACTAGAGTGTAAAGATGGGTAGATTATTGGTATGATCATGACTAGGGTTCTCTTTGGCCTGTAGTGCAAAGTTGAATTGTGACTGATATGATCATGACCATTTAATTTACAATTGAATATCTTTAGCTTAAGTGTAAAGATGAATTGATTAACATGGTTATAATTATGGTGTATATAAATTCTGAAATGATTATATATTTCTTTGAGATGTGAATATATTTGGCCTGTAGTGCAAATATGAATTGTTGAGGAATATCTTCGGCCTGTAGTGCAAAGATGAATTGTAGATGAATATCTTTGGCCAGTAATGCAAAGATGAACTGTGGATGAATATCTTTGGCCTGTAGTGCAAAGATGACTTGTTGATGAATATCTTTGGCCCGTAGTGCAAAGATGAAGTTATTAGTATGATTATGAACAGGAACTGTGATTTGGTATAACCATGATGTTTGATGTTTCAGGTGATGAAAATTATCTTCGTCCTAGATGAGAAGAGGAATTTAGAACTACAGTTATGATTATGAGTTATTCATATGATTGTGGACCAGAATTGTTGATTGATGTTACAGGGATAAAACATTGTTGGTGAATTTTTAATATGGAGAAAATAATAGACTTTATAGTCTATTTGACTCTTCTAATGGATTGCTCGTTCCGCTGCAACTATGGTTAAAATTTTTATCATTTACCATATGTTCTAAATTTCTGATTTATTATTGATGAAGGCTATTGATAATTTAATTATCTTTAGTCATGATATTCTTTACTGAGCTAGTTGTGCTCACCCTTTTGCTTCACAATTCCTTTCAGGTAATAAGAGTGTAGCTGGGTCGAGCGAGGGTAACGGGAAAATAGAACGGTGGTCTCTAGCTGTGGATGTTCTCCCGAAGCAGTATAGAAAAGTTCATTTAGTAGTTATATTTGGTGAATCCAATAGGGTGAGGCGAACCTAACGTTGGAAGGGTGTTTTGCCACTATCATACAAGATGTCTAACGACATACAACCTCATGTCATCATAAGACAGGGATGTGCTCATCCACTTGCTGAGTATATATACGAGCACTACCTATATAATCTTGGTGTTTGTTTAAAGTATAATTCTCAATTAGAGACAGTAGAGATAATGATATGTCAAGAGAAGACTCACCATTGAGAAGAATATGATAGTAATCTTCTCGTTTTTCTTTGGGGTCTATTGGGTAAACCAAGGATAATTCTGTGGCCATATGATATCTATCATAACCTAGACGCGTGGCCTCCCATGTACGAAGGTTTCCTTGAGCACTTCCCAAAGATTCTAGTTTCTAAAACAGTTTTTGACTGTACCTTTATGTAAGGTACCTTTGTGAGGTGCTGATACATGATGGTGTCCAATGTCACATTTGGTATATATTTGTATCCAAACTCACAGCATATGTGTTGTTGTATTTTGCACGACAATTGTTGTAATAAAGTTGTAGTTGTTTTCTGTACCATGTATTTGACGACTCAGAATGGGTTGGGTGGAATGAACCTATTTTGGGGTTGTCATAGATGCTACCGTTTCAAGACCAGATCATAAAGTAGAACTGAACTTAAAAGAAACGTAGCACCGGTCCTGGGTTAAAACCCAAGGTGCCTAGATTTTAGGCCCACTAAAATTTATAAATTTTTTGGACCCCTAAGAGGTATTTGTGTTATGTATATATATACCCAAGATAAAAGAGCCCAGCTCAAGTTAGTTTAAATTTAAAGGCTCACAAAAAGTTTACCCAATGAAATAGGCTCAAATCTCAATGACAGACTTGTATTCTTTCGTATTGATGCTCTTTTGTTCAGAGAAAATTCCTAATTTTTTTAATATCTATCTTAATAACAATTCGCAAAAGACCTATTTTTTTGTTATCGCTTTAGGCCCTTAAAAATTCAGGGTCGGCCTTGAAGAAATGTGCAGCTAAGCTTGAAGAAGGAGTTGGGAGTTTATTGTCTGAGATAGTTAGTTGAGGATAGTTGAAAGTTTTTCTTTAAAATTTTGTAAATGTTTTTTCGCCTATTAAAGAAGTATTTATTACTGAGAGTAATAGGATCTCAAGTCCTGGAGAAGAGTTCAAGACTGAACGTAACAACATACCCGTAATGTATGTTGTGAACTAGACAAATTTATGTGCATTTTGTAATTGAATTTTTACTATCTTGCATATTAACTTCTACACTGTAAATTAATTTACTAAAAATTCAAAAAAACCTAAAATAAATTTTTAAATGATAATAATCTATTCAAATCCCCCTTCTAAATTAGTTCTTAAACACGAGTAACGCAATAACAAAGCAAGCCTCAATAATAACTTCACACCCAAATCTGAATAAACAATCAATATAATCAACACAATCAAAAATAATACCCCATCTAAAAAAAAATCAAAATTAGAGAAAACTAAGTGTCACAACAATCGAGGATAATAAAACTCTCTCACAAAAGAAAGGACAAAAGGGTAAAGCAAGTTCTTATATAAAGAGAGAATAAAATACTACTAGTAAAATAATGTGAATCAGGTCAATAATTGGTTAAGCTGCCACACGGGTGGATCCCACCATGAACGCAGTGCTCGTAGATTTAGCGTTGAACAAATATTATGTATTACTCCTTCCGTCCTAAAATAAAAATTTTGATAAAACTTTTTGACATCATTAATCTGTTACTCCTTCCGTTTCAAGATAAAAATTCTGATGAATTTTTTACGTATATTAAGAAGATGAATAAAATGATAAAATTACCCATAATAATATCATTAAATATGGTAAAAGAATTATAATAAGAAAAATATGAGATATTTAATGCTGCGGGTATAATAGTAAAATATGTGTAAAAATTTGGTTATTAAAAGAAAATAGACATTTAATATGAGATTACCCAAAATAGTAATAAGGATTTTTATTATAGAATGGAATGGAGGGAGTAATAATTAATTCAATATGAAAGTTTTAATTATTTTCTGTCTCTCTCTCTTTAATATATATGTCTTTTTCTTGTCGTCAGCTGCTTTACCTAAACAACAAATTATGTAAATTCCTAATAATGTGGATTACTTTATTACAAAAATTCAAATATAAAAATATAAAAGAAATAGATTGTGATACTTAAGATGTCTGTGGACTTCATCCGTTCTAAATTATAAGATAAGATTAATATTAATTTTTTAAATTTAATCGAGATAATTTTAAATAAATATTTGGTATGAATTTTTTAGGTTTAGATAATATAATTATGAAAAACATAAGATAATATGGTCGTACAAAGTTGTGTAGGTTTTATATATGCACAGTCTATCAAAATTACGTCGTTTTAGCATATTTATTTTTTTTAAAAACTTCTCCTCTTAAATCAGAAATCAAAAATAAATCTGCCAAAACGACGTAATTTTGACAGACTGTGCACAAATAAAACCTACACAAATAAAACATACACAGTTGTGTATGACCATTATTCTCAATATAAAATATCTAAAAAGTACTATTCATTATTGTATTTATTGTTTTTAAAGTTAAATAAATTAAATTAATTTTAAATTTAAATAGATTATAAAATTGATTAAAATTAATCTTTAATTTTAAAACCGAGAGAGTATAATTATACAAAATGTAAAAAATATAAATTAAACATAAACAAAGTGCAACTTGCAAAAGAGAATTACATCTTCTTCTTTTTTCATTGTGTAATTTATATTAGAAATTGATATTTCCACATGAAAAGTGTCGCTATAAAAACCGTCACTATAGGATCTATAACGGCAGTTTTCATGTGGAAATATCAGTTTCCTTTATATTATGCCAATAGTTTTAAAAAGTTAAAATTTAATTTTCAAGAGAAAAATTATAAAGTTAAAACTTTGAAATTTTGAGGATAAAATAGTAAGATAATAAACTTGAAAGTTCCAATAAGAAAGACAAATAAAATTGAAGATCCAAGGATAAAACATGAATGTGTGCATGTTATCCATTGTCATGGACACTGGATGAAGTAAATGATCAGAATCTACTATACAGTGACCCATCCAGGATTTTTATCAAAGATGATCATATTATAGTTAAAGATAATTAAAAATAATAAAAATTAATATAATTCATTAACCATTCATAATTATTTTGTAAAATAACTACGAATATTTTTTTCATTTTATTAAGAAAAAGAATCAAATGTAAATACAGGAAATTCAACCAAGTATAATTAGAAGGAAAAAAGAAGAAGAAAGAAAAAGAGTCCTACACTTAAAAATATATACTCCATATATAATATATACATTAAATTATCGGCAAATATACTCAATTCCATATCAATTATTCGTAACATATTTTATATGTAAATCGTAAATAAAATCAATTTAAGACAATATGCAGGACAAATTAGAAGAAGAGATAATCTTAAAATTTAGGAAAAATAAAAATTCAAAGAAACATATCATAGAATTTGAGAAAAATTGAATATCATAGAAAAGAAACATCAACATAGTTACAAGTTATAATTTAATTGAAATTGAAAATAGGACATATCTAATTTTTTCGAATTGAATTTTGTACAAGTTGTAATTACTGTTAATTGAGACTCTAAATTTGTACAAATTGTTAAGGATAGTTACTTTACCATACTACCCATTACTAGTTGGAGTTATTACAAATTTAAGTGTGGTCGTCAAGTGGCCACCCTTGCACTATTCCTATAAAGACAATAATTTGGGGGGTACTTATGGATATGTTCGATTATCAAGGTTTGGTGCATTGTATTTGAGTCTTAAATGTTGTGTTTTAAATTAAATAAATTACATTTAAATATAATATTTGTAGACAGACACAATTCTCAAGTATGTATCAATTAATTATACTTAAAATTAAGGGTGTAAATGAGTAGAATCGAAGTTAATAGAGAGCTGCTCGAATTTGACTCGAAATGGTAAATTGTACTCGAATTCGAATTGTATTTGAAATATTCGACTCAGATTCGACTCGACTCAAATATTTATTAATTGAATTCGATTTGACTCGGGTTGAATTATATTCAAACTACTCGCGAACTTCAAATTCAAGCTCGAATTCGAATCTCCATATAATTACTAGTTTTATAATAAATATAATTATAAATTGAATTTGTTATTTTACTTAGAAATAAAAAAATATATTACTATTACATTTTATAAATATAAAATCACAATTAAAATTAAAAATAAAGCAAAATAATAATTAATTATCCTAATTTGATTTAATTTTGTATATATTATAAGAGTATGTATCGAGTATCTATTCGAATATGTATTAATCGAGTATGTATCAAATCACAATCAAGAATTCAAGTAGTTTGAATCTTAAACAAGTCGAGTATAAACTTGCTCATATTCTGCTCATATTTTTATTCAAACTATTTTTAATACTCAGATTTGGATTATATTATTAACGAATCAAAGTCTCGCTTGTATCTTTTCGAGTCGAGTCTGAATCGAGCTCGTTTATAATCTTACTTGAAATTTCTAAAAGTTCACTATGGATAAACAACATGTTCACTTGAACCAACTATTTTTAGAAAGAGGATATATTACTATCAAAATTAGAGTAACTAAAATTTAGAATGGTATAAATAAAAAAATAATTGTCAATACCAATATTGTAAGACCCCAATTTTTATAAATAAAGATGAATTTTCTATAAATATCATTTTTGAATATTATGGAGTTAATTTGATATAATGTTATAGTTGTGGGTAATATTTATAAATTTTGCAAAGTAAGCAAGTTGTTATAAAATATTCGTTTGGTCGGAGAATATTCTTTTTGTCGGGGAATATTCGTACGACGGCACAATCATTGGTGGACCCCACAACGGAATTATTGTCGGATTGAGAAAACGACAGAATTATCTTTCTATAAAAATAACGGCTGAGGTGTTACCGTTAAAACCGTTAAAACTGTTGAACTACTCGGTAGTAAAAGTACAGTAATACGCGTGGTTGCATAGTAGCACACGGTATTGATTATTGATGCTTACGTGAGAAGTCACTCAGCTATACTCAATTATTGCTACAGTAATTGCTGCATCATATCTCTTAAATTATTGTCATAGTATCATCTGTATAATATGTTATATTATTGAGACGTTGTGGTAAGTTTGGTTATTTTATGGGGGGCCATATGTCATCATCTAAGAGTCTCTTCGTCAATAGTAATTACCGTCGTCAATAGTAATTACCGTCGTCAATAGTATTTACCTTGGTCAATAGTAATTACCTTCGTCAATATTATTTACCTTGGTCAATAGTATTTACCTTGGTCAATAGTAATTACCTTCGTCAATAGTATTTACCTTGGTCAATAGTAATTACTTTCGTCAATAGTAGTTGTCCCTTCAATATTACCAAGAGTCATTTGACCCTTCGTTAAGACCAAGAGTCATTTGACCCTTCGTTAAGACCAAGAGCCACCCTCAGTTTTTCTATAAATAGAGGCCTAGGGCTTCATTATTTTTCACGAATTCATTCAAGCTATAGAGAGAGAAAGTATAGAGAGAATAAGAGAGAGAGAATAAAAGTATTCTGCTACATCACTTTTCCAATATCCAGTTCTTTTAAGGTAGGGAATATTATTTCTTTTATATTCATGAAGAGAACTTCTGTTATTCCATTTGTTATTATTCTGTTGGAATAACCAGTATACGCGGTCTACCCTATACTTGGTGACATTCTTCTATTATTCTGTTGGAACATCCTGTCTGTGTGTTTTACACCGGACCTGGTTCCGTTTATTATTCTGTTGGAACATCCTGTCTGTGTGTTTTACACCGGACCTGGTTCCGTTTTATTATTATTCTGTTGGAATATCCTGTCTGTGTGTTTTACACCGGACCTGGTTCCATTATTTATTATTCTGTCGGAATATCCTGTCTGTGCGTTTACGCCGGACCTGGTTCCATTATTTATTATTCTATTGGAATAACCTGTCTGTGCGGTCTATCGCATGCATGGTGATTTCTTTTGTTATTCCATTCTTTATTGTACTCAGTTGGTTAAGTTTTGACTTCTATACTCCATGAAATTTGTGGAATATCCTTGATAGTTGCGTTTCATCCAGTATCTTTTCAAGAAAATATTCTTCTAAGCATTCTTGAATTTTACTCCACAATGCAGTATCATGTTGACAATTTGGACGTTGTTAATTCCTGGATAAATTAATTCTTGAACTTGTTTTATTGAATTCTTATATCATTGTCATCATCCTCATGTTTATAAAATGTTGAAAGTCATCTGTGGCCTGTAGTGCATAGATGGACTTGGTATGATTATGACCAGGGATTATTCGGTATAATCATGACCGTAATGTTACAAATGATGTGGTAAAAGTCCTCATTGGCCCGTAGTGCATTGATGGACAGTTGTTGGCATGATCATGACCATTAATGAATACACGAATATCCTTGGCCGTAGTGCAGGGGTGATTCGATGATGTGGATTATTTTATTAAGCTGAGTCTCAGCGATTACAGTGTTGAAAAACTTTTTAAATCATAAAAGATAGTAGAGTTTATTTTCTACTTGACTCTTTTAATGGATTGCTTGTTCCGCTACAGTTAAACTTGATGTCTATTATATTTTATCAGTTTAACATTGTTGAAGGCTAATGATAATTTATTCTGCATTATCTTAGTCATAATATTTCTTACTGGGCTAGTTGAGCTCACCCTTTCTTTCACTGTTCTCTTCAGGAAATGAGAACGTAGCTGGGACAAGTCGGGGTACGGAGTGATGGTCCGAATGATAGTATTAGTTAGTAGTCCTCACTATTCTATGTAATGGTGTGTTAATAAATGTAATGAGGACTCCTTTTGAGTATGAATACTCTCTAGAAGATAATATTTGTATTCAAACTCACAGTTTATGTTTTGTCGTATTGTACACGACAGTTGTATTAATCAGTTGTATTTGTATTCTGTACTATGTATCTGACGACCCAAGATGGGTGATGTATACCTAATTTTGGGGGCGTCACAGTTGGTATCAGAGCTTAGGGATATGATCCCTGGCTAAGATGTGAGAATAGAACTAGGAGGGGAGAGACGGGGAATTCCTTCGCTAGTATGACATACCTAAGTTTATTTGCATGGTATTTAATTGGTCGGTCATAATATAAGGATAATATATGACATATCAATTAATTTTTATTTTGTGGCAGTATCTGAAAATGGCATCTGAGAATGTTGAGAATAGCAATGGAGCACAGACGACTGTTGATTCACCACATATCAATAATCAGGATAATGTGCATCAGGAAGGTGTCAATCCTCATGCAAACAACAACACTGACCAAATGATGAATGATCAAATGTTCAGAGGCTTTATGCAATTCATGCAACAACAGGTGAAAGCGGCTCCTGTCCACAACGTAGGTGGAAATACTGGAAACTCTCAGGCGGTCACCGCTAAACAGTTTAAGGAGCTGGGACCACCGGAGTTTAAGGGAGAACCCAAACCACTTGTAGCTGAAACATGGATAAAGCAGATCACCAAGATATTTGATGTCTTGGGTTGCTCCGAGGAGCAAAAGGTTCCCTTTGCCGCCTTTATGTTGCGAGGAGAGGCAGATTACTGGTGGGAATCGATAAAGCGTACTCAACCTGCCGCACTGAAGATGTCCTGGGAGAAGTTCCAAGAGCTGTTTAACGACAAATACTTTCCCGAGAGTATTCGTCACATGAAGGAGGTGGAGTTCATCAAATTGGAGCAGAATAATATGACCGTGTCGCAGTACGAGGCAAAATTTGCGGAGTTATCCCGGTTTGCGTCCCACCTGGTGGATAATGAAGAAAGAATGACGCGGATGTTTTTAAGAGGTTTGAAGCCGGAGATACGTCAACATCTTGTTTCTCATAAACTGTGTTTGTATTCAGATGTTGTAAATAGGGCTCAGTTGGTGGAGCGCGATAACGAGACAACGCAACCAAAAGAGAGCAGCCGGCAAAATGATAATACCAGTGAGAGCAGTCATCGAAGCGGTGACAACAAGCGTGGAGGGAATCAACAGGCCAGAAATGGTAACCACTTCGGTGGTAATCAGGGCCAAAACAATAAGAATGGACATTTCAAGAAGAGGAGATTCAACAATGATGGAAAGACGTCAGCACCAGCACCTGTCGTTAAGGAAGGAGAACGACCACCTATCATATGTTTCAAATGCGGAGGGGAGGGGCACATCAGTCCAAACTGCGCGATGCCGTCCAAAGCATGTTATAATTGTGGAAGAGAAGGTCATTTAGCCCGATTTTGTCGTTTACCGAAGACAAATTCAGCTAGGATGGAGGCACCAAAAGCCGTCCCAGAAAAGTCAAAACCGGTTGTGCAAGGGAGAGCGTTTGTTGTGAACTCCCAGAAGCAAGGAACCCGAATGAGGTCATCACGGGTAAGCTTATCATAAACTCTAAAGAAGTTTATACTTTATTTGATACCGGTTCAACCCATTCTTTTATTTCTCCTACTTGCGCTCATCGATTAAATTTGATTCCGGAGAAATTAGACTTTGACTTATCTGTTGAAACTCCATTGGGAGAAACCTTCATTACATCCACGGTTTATAAGTCTTGTTTGGTTCAAGTTGGTACCCACACATTACCTATCGATCTGATTTCATTAAAAATACTTGCATTTGACGTGATTCTAGGGATTGATTGGTTAACTACTCATTATGCAAAAATTGATTGTTTTCGTAAGGTTGTTAGCTTTCATATTCCTAATCGACCTATTATGCGAATTCAAGCAACCAAACCATTAAAATCAATCGCTGTCATCTCAAGCCATAAAGCTATTCGTTTATTGAAAAACGGATGTCAAGCTTTCTTAGCTCATGTCACAGATCTAAACAAAAATACGTCAGTTTTGAATGATATTTCTATTGTTAATAAATTCCCTGACGTATTCCCTGAAGAACTTCCTGGCCTACCCCCAGAGCGTGAAATTGAATTTTGTATCGATCTTGAACCCGGTACAAAACCCATTTCCAAAGCCCCATATCGAATGGCTCCTATTGAACTTCAGGAGTTAAAGACCCAACTGCAGGAATTGTTAGACATTGGTTTTATTCGTCCTAGTACTTCTCCTTGGGGTGCTCCTGTTCTGTTCGTGAAGAAGAAAGATGGGAGTATGCGACTTTGTATTGATTATCGGGAGTTGAATCATGTCACCATCAAAAATAGGTACCCATTGCCACGTATTGATGACCTGTTTGACCAGTTGCAAGGAGCACAATTCTTTTCAAAGATCGATCTTCGTTCTGGATATCATCAGCTGAAGGTTAGAACTGAGGATATTCCAAAGACGGCTTTTAGAACTCGGTACGGGCATTATGAATTCCTAGTCATGTCCTTTGGATTGACTAATGCTCCTGCTGCCTTCATGGATATGATGAACCGGGTATTCAAGGAATATTTGGATCACTTTGTGGTCGTCTTTATTGATGACATCCTTATTTATTCCAAAAGCCGTGAAGATCATGAGCAACACTTGAGGCTGGTACTCCAAAAGCTTCGTGAATACAAACTTTATGCCAAGTTGAAGAAATGCGAGTTCTGGCTGGAAGAGGTAGCATTCCTTGGGCACGTAGTATCAAGTCGTGGAATATCGGTTGACCCGGCAAAGATTGAAGCTATTCAAAGCTGGGAGCAACCTAAATCAGTGACCGAGGTACGTAGCTTTCTTGGTTTAGCTGGTTATTATCGGAGATTCGTGGAAGGATTTTCTCGAATCGCTACTCCATTAACTCAGCTGACTCGGAAAGATACAAAGTTTGGTTGGAGCGAAGAATGTGAGCAGAGTTTTCAAGAACTCAAGAGGAGACTCATTTCAGCACCTGTTCTAACAATACCATCTGGCTCGGAGGGATTTGTCATCTACAGTGATGCTTCGAGCAAAGGGTTGGGATGCGTTCTCATGCAACATGGAAAAGTCATAGCCTATGCATCAAGACAACTCAAGGAATATGAGAGGAATTATCCTACTCATGATCTAGAGTTGGCAGCTGTTGTCTTTGCACTTAAAATTTGGAGGCATTACTTGTATGGGGAGAAAGTGGAGATCTTTACGGATCATAAAAGCCTCAAATATTTCTTCACTCAAAAGGAACTCAACATGCGACAACGACGTTGGCTTGAACTGTTGAAAGATTATGATCATACCATTCAATACCATCCTGGAAAAGCGAACGTGGTAGCTGACGCATTGAGTAGAAGATCATATGCGGGTACAAGTGCAATATTAACAACGCAAAGGCCCATTTTGTGTGACTTGCAAAGGATGGAGATAGAGTTGAAGACTCCAGGGACCCATGTGATGATGGCGAATATACGAGTAGAACCGACTTTAATCGATAAAGTTAAAGCTGCTCAAGCTACAGACCTGGAGCTGATGCGTATGAAGAAGAAAGTGCAAGAAGGTGCTATGCCGGAAGCAAGAATCGATGAAGAAGGAATACTTCGAGTCAACTCCAGACTTTGTGTTCCTAACAACCCTGATTTAAAGTATGAAATCATGATGGAGGCGCACAACACACCGTTTGCAATCCATCCTGGAAGTACCAAAATGTATCATGATCTTCGTCATACATTTTGGTGGAGCAATATGAAGAGAGAGATAGCGTTGTTTATCTCAAGGTGTCTAACTTGTCAACGAGTCAAAGCGGAGCATCAAGTACCAAAAGGTCCATTGCAACCACTTGAAATTCCAGAATGGAAGTGGGAGCACATTACCATGGATTTCGTTACCGGTCTTCCTAGGGTTTCTCAAGGTATTGATGCGATTTGGGTCATTGTTGATAGATTGACCAAGTCTGCTCATTTCTTACCGATACGAGAAACTTATACACTTGAACGTCTTGCTCGTATGTACATAAACGAGATTGTAAGACTGCATGGTATGCCAGTATCCATAGTTTCTGATCGAGACCCAAGATTCACTTCACGATTTTGGGTTAGTTTACAAAAAGCTATGGGCACGGAGTTACGATTTAGTTCAGCATATCATCCTCAGACGGACGGACAATCAGAGAGGACTATTCAAACTCTTGAAGATCTATTAAGACTCTGTGTCTTTGACTTCAAGGGAAGTTGGGACAAGTTCTTACCATTGGTGGAGTTTTCCTACAACAACAGTTATCAAGCAAGTATTGGCATGGCTCCATTCGAAGCATTGTATGGAAGAAAATGTCGTTCTCCAGTATGCTGGGATGAGGTGGGCGAAGCAACGTTGTTGGGACCGGAGTTGGTACGTATGACTACAGAAAAGATTCAAACGATCCGACAACGTATAAAAACCTCACAAGATCGACAAAAGAGTTATGCTGATCTTCATCGAAAGGACGTGGAATTTGATGTAGGAGATCATGTGTTCTTACGTGTTGCTCCATGGAAAGGAGTTACGAGATTTGGAAAGAGAGGAAAGCTAAATCCTCGATTCATCGGTCCATTTTTAATCCTCGATCGAGTAGGAACTGTGGCTTATAGACTCGCTTTACCGCCAAGTATGTCTCGTGTTCATAACGTTTTCCACATATCCATGTTACGCAAATATGTGGAAGACCCGAACCACATTATTGAGTTAGAACCGGACGAAATAGCGGAGGATTTGACGTATGAAGAAGTTCCTGTTCAAATCTTGGATAAGAAGGAACATATTCTACGCTCCAAGGTTATACCTCAAGTTAAAGTTTTGTGGAGAAACCACGATGTTGAGGAAATGACTTGGGAGTTAGAATCAGAAATGAAATCAAGGTATCCTTACCTCTTCGACATACCAGGTACGTACCCTAATTTCGAGGGCGAAATTTCATAAGAAGGGGAGGTTGTAAGACCCCAATTTTTATAAATAAAGATGAATTTTCTATAAATATCATTTTTGAATATTATGGAGTTAATTTGATATAATGTTATAGTTGTGGGTAATATTTATAAATTTTGCAAAGTAAGCAAGTTGTTATAAAATATTCGTTTGGTCGGAGAATATTCTTTTTGTCGGGGAATATTCGTACGACGGCACAATCATTGGTGGACCCCACAACGGAATTATTGTCGGATTGAGAAAACGACAGAATTATCTTTCTATAAAAATAACGGCTGAGGTGTTACCGTTAAAACTGTTGAACTACTCGGTAGTAAAAGTACAGTAATACGCGTGGTTGCATAGTAGCACACGGTATTGATTATTGATGCTTACGTGAGAAGTCACTCAGCTATACTCAATTATTGCTACAGTAATTGCTGCATCATATCTCTTAAATTATTGTCATAGTATCATCTGTATAATATGTTATATTATTGAGACGTTGTGGTAAGTTTGGTTATTTTATGGGGGGCCATATGTCATCATCTAAGAGTCTCTTCGTCAATAGTAATTACCGTCGTCAATAGTAATTACCGTCGTCAATAGTATTTACCTTGGTCAATAGTAATTACCTTCGTCAATATTATTTACCTTGGTCAATAGTATTTACCTTGGTCAATAGTAATTACCTTCGTCAATAGTATTTACCTTGGTCAATAGTAATTACTTTCGTCAATAGTAGTTGTCCCTTCAATATTACCAAGAGTCATTTGACCCTTCGTTAAGACCAAGAGTCATTTGACCCTTCGTTAAGACCAAGAGCCACCCTCAGTTTTTCTATAAATAGAGGCCTAGGGCTTCATTATTTTTCACGAATTCATTCAAGCTATAGAGAGAGAAAGTATAGAGAGAATAAGAGAGAGAGAGACTAAAAGTATTCTGCTACATCACTTTTCCAATATCCAGTTCTTTTAAGGTAGGGAATATTATTTCTTTTATATTCATGAAGAGAACTTCTGTTATTCCATTCGTTATTATTCTGTTGGAATAACCAGTATACGCGGTCTACCCTATACTTGGTGACATTCTTCTATTATTCTGTTGGAACATCCTGTCTGTGTGTTTTACACCGGACCTGGTTCCGTTTATTATTCTGTTGGAACATCCTGTCTGTGTGTTTTACACCGGACCTGGTTCCGTTTTTATTATTATTCTGTTGGAACATCCTGTCTGTGTGTTTTACACCGGACCTGGTTCCATTATTTATTATTCTGTCGGAATATCCTGTCTGTGCGTTTACGCCGGACCTGGTTCCATTATTTATTATTCTGTTGGAATAACCTGTCTGTGCGGTCTATCGCATGCATGGTGATTTCTTTTGTTATTCCATTCTTTATTATACTCAGTTGGTTAAGTTTTGACTTCTATACTCCATGAAATTTGTGGAATATCCTTGATAGTTGCGTTTCATCCAGTATCTTTTCAAGAAAATATTCTTCTAAGCATTCTTGAATTTTACTCCACAATGCAGTATCATGTTGACAATTTGGACGTTGTTAATTCCTGGATAAATTAATTCTTGAACTTGTTTTATTGAATTCTTATATCATTGTCATCATCCTCATGTTTATAAAATGTTGAAAGTCATCTGTGGCCTGTAGTGCATAGATGGACTTGGTATGATTATGACCAGGGATTATTCGGTATAATCATGACCGTAATGTTACAAATGATGTGGTAAAAGTCCTCATTGGCCCGTAGTGCATTGATGGACAGTTGTTGGCATGATCATGACCATTAATGAATACACGAATATCCTTGGCCGTAGTGCAGGGGTGATTCGATGATGTGGATTATTTTATTAAGCTGAGTCTCAGCGATCACAGTGTTGAAAAACTTTTTAAATCATAAAAGATAGTAGAGTTTATTTTCTACTTGACTCTTTTAATGGATTGCTTGTTCCGCTACAGTTAAACTTGATGTCTATTATATTTTATCAGTTTAACATTGTTGAAGGCTAATGATAATTTATTCTGCATTATCTTAGTCATAATATTTCTTACTGGGCTAGTTGAGCTCACCCTTTCTTTCACTGTTCTCTTCAGGAAATGAGAACGTAGCTGGGACAAGTCGGGGTACGGAGTGATGGTCCGAATGATAGTATTAGTTAGTAGTCCTCACTATTCTATGTAATGGTGTGTTAATAACTGTAATGAGGACTCCTTTTGAGTATGAATACTCTCTAGAAGATAATATTTGTATTCAAACTCACAGTTTATGTTTTGTCGTATTGTACACGACAGATGTATTAATCAGTTGTATTTGTATTCTGTACTATGTATCTGACGACCCAAGATGGGTGATGTATACCTAATTTTGGGGGCGTCACAAATATTATCTTATTACATATATTATCACTCAAATATATGATTTTTAAAATTTGTTCGATATGTAAGCTATAAAATTTATATGTATTTTGTACGAGTTATAAACTTATATTTCATAAGCTGGGAAACGAAAAAGAATAATATCATCTCTCGTATGTAGAGGAAAACTCTCAAATAATTCCAATGGCTAGGAAATTTCTTCATCACCCCTCTTACAATAGGGAATTAAGTTCCTAAAAGTGATGGATTGATAAGAATAATAAGACAAAAGAAAAGAAGTTTCCATCAATATATTAGTGGCGTTATCCTTATGACTCACTTTTCATCTTTTAGCCTTTATTTGGATAAAAGGAAGAAGTGAACTTCACAACTTAAATGGCTAAGTGGATTTTTCGAAGATTTAAGGATTAATAGAGAAAGTATATATGTTGTGTTAATAGAGAAAGATTTAGGGTACCAGGAGATGTGACTTCATTTTTTCCTTTTTTTTTTTGTGGGGGTTTTCTTTTCCTTCTATTTCTTTATTTATGTTTTTTTTGGACGGTTGATAATGCCAGAATAATATTTAGAGCATTGACAACAGTTTTCTTATCTATATCCCTACTCTGCAGTGCTATTGGTCATTCTGTAGGATAGGGATTCAATTTTTTCACTATGTACCCAACAGGTTCCTTATATTGATTCCTTAAATATTAAATTTTGAAATTTAAAATTTAAAAGTTCCAACAGTCAAATCATGTTTTGAACGTTGTAACTATTTTTTATTTAAAAGTAATTGTTGTTTGAATTTAAAAATTATAATTATTTTAATTTAAAAATAGATATTGCTAGAAATCAAAATGTGCAACGATCATTATGTGTTTATGAGACCTAAAACAACATTATTTAAATTATAAAATAATAAAATTTATAATTAGTAGTAATATTTTTTACAAAAATGATCAAAATCAAAATTTGACTGATTTTTAAATTTTTTATAGTTCTCTTTCTTCTCTAAATCCTATGTTTAAAAAATAAAAATGAATTAATTTGATAGGCATACCCAAATCAGCAATTAAGTGAGATAAGATCCTTTAACCAACATAAAATCGCAATAAATAGGGTGTGAATGTCATTTTACATAAATTGGGAACACTCTTTTAATTCCTTCACTCTGAGGACTCAAATCATATATAGGGATTAAAATAGAGAATTATATAAAGATAATGAAACAATTGGATACTGATTTATTGATATATTCTTCGAATGCGGGGATAGAGAATCTATTGAAAAAACTGTTGTGAATGCTCTTATGCTGCAAGAATGAATGTGTATTTTGTGACTTTTACATTACTTTTAACGACACTTCAAACTTTTAACAACATTTATTACTTTTATTGCTATGATATTACTATCTTCATTCCATATAATACTTTCACCGTCTCTTAATATATGTCGTTTTAAAGTTGTGCACAATTATTAAAAAAATGATTGTATTGCATTAAATATAATATTAATTATCTATAATACCTTTAAATTCTCATAATTACCATACTTATCTCACACTCTCTCTCATCTGTAATATTTTTTCATTAGGAGTAATTTTAGAAAGATTGTAGTTAATTTGCGTAGATTATATAATTAAAACGACAAATAATTAGGAAAAAATAAAATCATCTAAAATGACATATATTAAGAGACATGGAGTAATTGACTTTTTAGAAGAAACAAATTATTTCAATTTATTAAGAGACATGAGCTTTTGATGTTTTTTAATTAGTCTGATATTATTAATGAAAGTTTTGTAACTATTTTACCCTTCAGTATATCACAAATGTTTAATCCCAAAATAAAAATATTTTTTTACACACATCAACTGCTTTATGTTCCATCCAAATAGCCACGTCAGCAATTTCTGATGTAACAGACTCAATTGGATATAATTGAAAAAAAATTAATAGTTCAATCATCTAATTGAAAAAATTAAAATGTGAATTTCTAAAGTGGAATATATCAGATAGTTTAAGGTAGTGAAACATATTTAAGCCTTGATGTAACTACAACATCAAATGACACACATGTTAATAACTTTAATATATACTGTAAAATTAAAAAGCATGTATGAAATTACTAATTAGCGTTAATGAATAAAAAATAAATAAGAATCAAAAGTAAATACTTAACTACTCGTAGATAATTAATAAAAAAAGTTAGATAGTAAAAATAATTAGATAATTAATAAAAGAAAGGTGGACATATATGTTATGCAGAAGTCACAAAAAAGAGTATTTAATAGTGTATTTTTGTGCTGTTTGACAAGTTATATTACTTGTGATGTTGATAATTTTCTTAGTGCAAAAAAAAAAACTCAATTTGTTTTCTCAATTATCAACTCTTATAATCCGTCCCTATCACAAAATTAAAGAGTTTTATTTTGACATTTTAAAATTAATTCGTGATATTTTTTAAATTAACATGAATTCAATACATCTATCTAAACCTTACTATTAAATTACAAGTTTTTTTATTTTTAAAGCTAAAGATTTATATTATAACAATTTTTAATTTTTAAGATTTCGTAAATCAATTTTTAAAAGTTAAAATGAGAATTTATTTTATTTTATTATTTAAAATAGAGTTAGAATTGTACACGAGGTTCCTTACAATATTATCCAGTACTACCACATGAAATCAAACATATCATAAATGTTAGGGGTTGCTTGATAAAACTAAATAAAATGTTATTAATATATAAGAAAAATTGAATGAGCTGAATGAATTAGAAAATTTGAATAAATAATGAAATAATGTGTTTGATAATTGTCTGTCTAAAATATCTGAATGCGTGTATTATCCTATTTTAAGCTTCTGGTGTGTTAATGCACTAGTACTATAATTTGGAGATATTATCTTGTATGGTATAGTACTTTAACAGAGATGATTTAGCTTGATCATGGAAGTTGAACTTCTAATTAAAGTACCAGTGCATTAACAGTGTGCATTAAACGAATCATGTGATAATATTTTATTTATAAAATATTTTCACATAAATACTGTGACGCCCCCAAAATAGGTATACATCACCCATTTTGAGTCGTCAAATGCATTGTACATAATTTAGATACAAACTTCATTTATACAATACGACAGAAGCGTAGCTGAGAGTTTTTACATGAATATTTTCTCATAGACAATATCCAAACTCAAATAGAATTCTCATTACATTTATTATCACACTATTTTATAGAATAGTGAGGACTACTATAGCCACCATCTTGGACCATCACTCCATTCTTCGACTCGCCCCAGCTATATTTTCATTTTATGAAGAGAACAATGAAAGCAAAGGGTGAGCTCAACTGGCCCAGTAAAGAATATTATGACTAAGGTAATGCAGAATAAATTATCGTTAGCCTTCAACAGTGTTAAACTGATGAATACAATAGACAACAAGTTTAACTACAGCGAAACAAACAATCCATTAGAAGAGTCAAGTAGAACATAATATCTACTATCTTCTATGATTTAAAAGTCTATCATCAATTTTATCGCTAAGACTCAGCTTAATAAATAATTCACATCACTGAATTATCCATGCACTACGGGCCAATGATATTCATTAGTATCACATCCACGAATTGTCCATACACTACGGGGCAATGATATTCGTGTTATCATCAATGGTCATGATTATAAAATCTCGAATTTTATGAAATGAAAGTATTCAATTTTCTTATAATTATTATTCTATTTAATGGTTAAATTGATAAAGGGTTAAAGTTAAGGGTGATATGTGAAAATTTTACAAAGTAAGCAAGTTCATATAAAATATTCGTTGTGTCGGGAAATATTTGTTTGGTCGGAGAATATTCTTTTCGTCGAAAAATATCTGTACGACGGCACCATCATTAGTGGACCCCACAACGGAATAACTATCGGAGTTAGAAAACAACAGAAATATCTTTTTATAAAAATAACGGCGAAAGCTTTACCGTTAAACGGTTGAACTGTCTGGTGGTAAAAGTACAGTAATACGCGTGGTTGCATATTGATTATTGATACTTATGTAAGAAGCCACTCAGTTATACTCAATTATTGCTACAATAGTTGCTGCATAATATCTCTCATATTATTGATTCAATTATTGTCACAGTATCATCTACATAATATTTTATATTTTTAAATCAATAATTGAGACGACAAAGTTATTCATATTAATATTTACAATATTGACGTTGTCTAGGTGTAGAATTAGGGATACGAAATAAAATAATGTTACTTACATACTACAGAGTATGAAAGAAAATATTATTTCATATGAATATTGAACAAAAATAATATCCCTTATGAATACGAAAGAAATAATACCATTTACAAATATTGAACGAAAATAATATTCCTTACGAATATTAAACGAAGATAATATTTCTTGTCAATATTGAACGAAATAAAATTTCTTATGAATACGAAAAATAATATCGTAAGCGAATATGAAATAAATAATACCATTTACGAATAAGAAATAAATAACATCCCTTACGAATACGAAAAAAATAATATCTCTTACCTTAGTAGAATACTGGATACTGGAATAGTGAAGTAGTAGACTACTCTTCTTCTTTCTCTCTATAGCTTTTCCCTCTATAATTGCTCTTGCGAGTCTTAGTAAATTTGTGAGAATAAAAGAAAAAATGAGCTTCTATTTATAAAAAAATATAGTTTCGATAATTGCATGTTTTGGGGATCGAATTAGTACAGTATAATACCTTCATCTTTTCCTCTATTTTTAATTTAGTCCTACAAGTATTATCAAACTTGCACCACCTCCTAATAGTACATGCATTTGAATCAATAGTACATGCATGTGAATTAATAGTTCTATACATATGAACAATTAATTACAGTATAGTACCTTCATCTATATCTCTATTTTTAATTTAGTCCTACAAGTATTATCAATCTTGCACCACCTCCCCTAATAGTACATGCATGTGAATCAATAGTACATATATGTGAACAAATAGTTATAAGCATGTGAACTAATAGCAATTAATTGCTCATTTATCCGATTAATTACACGATTGGTCAATATAACATCCAGAAATCAATTATTATCGAAATAAATATCGATTTCCACTGACACTAATAATTCCAACACAATGAAAATATTAATTTCATCTTTAATCAACACGAACTTATTCATCATTAATATTATAACTCATAATATTTAACAATCAGATCATTCTCAGGAAAGAGGGGATTTTCGGATAAGGATTTCTCCCTATTGGCATGCAATTAGGTGACCAAACCTCTCCTCGACAGAACTTTTTAGACATCGTCAATATTGCAAATAAAAATATGAATAACTTTGTCGTCTCAACTATTGATTTAATAATATAAAATATTATGCAGATGATACTGTGACAATAATTGAATCAATAATATAAGCGATATTATGCAGCAATTACTATAGTAATAATTGAGTATAACTAAGTGACTTCTCAAGTAAGCATCAATAATTAATACAGTGTGCTACTATGCAACCACGCGTATTACTGTCTTTTATCACCGATTATTTTATGATAACTTGCTTACTTTGAAATTTTTTTACATATCACCCTTAACTTTAACCTTTTATCAATTTAACCATTTACTAACTAGAATAATAATTATAAAAAAATTGAATACTTTCATTTCATAAAATTTGAGATCTCACAATCTCCCCTCCTTATGAAATTTCTCCCTCAAAATTTACGTATCTGGTAGTTCGAAGAGATGAGAATACCTTGTTTTCTTTTCAGATTGTACCTTCCCGGTTATTTCCTCTGTATCATGATTTTTATATTGCTCATCTCCTGTATTTCAGATATCATACTAGAATACATCTTCAAAACAAAGGTTAAATGACATACCACATACTATCCCTATATTTTGACCGACCAATTTAAAAAAACAAATAAGCTTAGGTAGGTCATACTAGCGAAGGATTTACCCGTCTCTCCCCTTCTAGTTATATTCTCACACCTCAGCCGGGATCATATCCCTAAGCTTTGATACCAACTGTAACGCCCCCAAAATAGGTATAGATCACCCATTCTGAGTCGCCAAATACATGGTACAGAATACAACTATAACTTAATTATACAACTGTCGTGCAGAATATGACAAAACATAAACTGTGAGTTTTAATACAAATATTGTCTTCTAGACAATATCCAAACTCAAATTCAATCTCATTACAATTATTATCACACTATTTCACAAAATAGTGAGTACTACTAAAACAACCATCTGGACCGTAAATCCACTCCCTGACTAATCTCATCTATATTCTCATTTCCTGAAGAGAATAGTGAAAGAAAAGTGTGAGCTCAACTAGCCCAGTAAAAAATATTATGACTAAGATAATGCAAAATAAATTATTCTTAACCTTCAACAGTATAACAACTGATATAATACAATAGACAACAAGTTTTAGATCAACAACTGCAGCGAAATAATCAATCCATTAGAAGAGTCAATTAGAGCATGATATCTACTATCTTCTATGATTTAAAAAGTTTATCATCAATTTTATCGCTGAGACTCAGCTTAATAAATAATCCATATCACTGAATTATCCATGCACTACGAGCCAATGATATTCATTAGTATCACGACCACGAATTATCCATGCACTACGGGCCAATAATATTCGTGTTTTCATCAATGGTCATGATCATGCCAAACAACAATTCATCTTTATACCCTTGGCCGAAGAGAACCCATGGTCATGATCATACCAACAACTGTCGTTGAAACTCAGCTCAATAATCCACATCACTTGTAACATTACAGGTCATGATTATACCGAATGGTTCCTGGCCATAATCATACCAACCAACAGTCCATCTATGCACGTAAGACAAAGATGACTTTCATCACAATATAAGCATGAGGATCATGACAATGATATAAGCATTAATCAAACGAAATCAAGGATAAATATTAAAGACTTTAAATTTATTTAGAGTTTTAAAAATCTCTAAATTGTAAACATGATACTGCTTTGTGGAGTAAAATTCAAGAATAATATTTTATCAAAAATTACTTGGACAGAAAAAAATTAATTTTTGTCATGAAAAATACTTCGGGGTGAATAGTACCCGAGTTGTGACGCCCCCAAAATTAGGTATACATCACCCATCTTGGGTCGTCAGATACATAGTACCGAATACAAATACAACTGATTAATACATCTGTCGTGTACAATACGACAAAACATAAACTGTGAGTTTGAATACAAATATTATCTTCTAGAGAGTATTCATACTCAAAAGGAGTCCTCATTACATTTATTAACACACCATTACATAGAATAGTGAGGACTACTAACTAATACTATCATTCGGACCATCACTCCGTACCCCGACTTGTCCCAGCTACGTTCTCATTTCCTGAAGAGAACAGTGAAAGAAAGGGTGTGCTCAACTAGCCCAGTAAGAAATATTATGACTAAGATAATGCAGAATAAATTATCATTAGCCTTCAACAATGTTAAACTGATAAAATATAATAGACATCTAGTTTAACTGCAGCGGAACAAGCAATCCATTAAAAGAGTCAAGTAGAAAATAAACTCTACTATCTTTTATGATTTAAAAGGTTTTTCAACACTGTGATCGCTGAGACTCAGCTTAATAAAATAATCCACATCATCGAATCACCCCTGCACTACGGCCAAGGATATTCGTGTATTCATTAATGGTCATGATCATGCCAACAACTGTCCATCAATGCACTACGGGCCAATGAGGACTTTTACCACATCATTTGTAACATTACGGTCATGATTATACCGAATAATCCATGGTCATAATCATACCAAGTCCATCTATGCACTACAGGCCACAGATGACTTTCAACATTTTATAAACATGAGGATGATGACAATGATATAAGAATTTAATAAAACAAGTTCAAGAATTAATTTATCCAAGAATTAACAACGTCCAAATTGTCAACATGATACTGCATTGTGGAGTAAAATTCAAGAATGCTTAGAAGAATATTTTCATGAAAAGATACCGGATGAAACGCAATTATCAAGGATATTCCACAAATTTCATGGAATATAGAAGTCAAAACTTAACCAACTGAGTACAATAAAGAATGGAATAACAAAAGAAATCACCATGCATGCGATAGACCGCACAGACAGGTTATTCCAACAGAATAATAAATAATGGAACCAGGTCCGGCGTAAACGCACAGACAGGATATTCCGACAGAATAATAAATAATGGAACCAGGTCCGGCGTAAACGCACAGACAGGATATTCCGACAGAATAATAAAGAACAGTATAATAAATAATGGAACCAGGTCCGGTGTAAAACACACAGACAGGATGTTCCAACAGAATAATAATAAAAACGGAACCAGGTCCGGTGTAAAACACACAGACAGGATGTTCCAACAGAATAATAATAAAAACGGAACCAGGTCCGGTGTAAAACACACAGACAGGATGTTCCAACAGAATAATAGAAGAATTTCACCAAGTATAGGGTAGACCACGTATACTGGTTATTCCAACAGAATAATAACAAATGGAATAACAGAAGTTCTCTTCATGAATATAAAAGAAATAATATTCCCTACCGTTTTAAAGAAGAGCTGAAGTAAGGAAGTAGTTAAGTAGCAGAATACTCTTCTTCTCTCTCTCTATAGTTTCTCTCTATAGTTTCTCTCTCTAGAGTTCAGTGAATTCGTAAAAAATAATGAAGGAATGAGCTTCTATTTATAGGAAAATGGAATGCATAGTAACTAATCCATGAACGGTCCAGATTGATTACTTTAATCTGATGGTCCATATTTAAAGAAAAATCTTTTAAATAAAATATAATATATTCTATTTATAGAATAACTTTAATAAAGTATTCTGTTTTATATAAAAAGATGTTTCTGTTTTATTACGTTAATAATACGAATAAAACAAAACGTCATTATCGCTAAATAATTCATATTATTAACTGACAATAATGGAATCAAACTGAGTGACTTCTCACATAAGCATTAATAATTAATACCGTGTGCTACTATGCAACCACACGTATTACTGTACTTTTACTACCGAGTAGTTCAACAGTATCAACGGTAAAACTTCCGCCGTTATTTTCATAAAGTATTTTTTTCGTTTTCTCAATCCGACAATAATTCCGTTGTGGGGTCCACCAATAATTGTACCGTCGTACGGATATTCCCCGACAAAAAGAATATTCTCCGACCAATTGAATATAATATGACAACTTGCATACTTTGCAAAATTTATAAATACTACCCATAACTATTATATCAAATCCACACATTAATATAAAAAAAATTATTTCGAGAAAAATTAAATATTTATTCATAAAATCTGGGGTTTCACACGAGTGAATAGTACTTCGTGAATAGTACTTTATGAATAGTACCCCGTGAATAGTATTTTGTGAATAATACTTTCTGAATAGTACCCAGGAATAGTACTTTATGAATAGTACCCGAGAATAGTACTTTAAGAATAGTATTTTATAAATAGTACTTTATGAATAGTGTAGTACGTATAAATAGTGTCGTACGTATGAATAGTATCGTATAAATAAATAGTATCCATGAATAGTATTCCGGCATAAAAAGCTTAAAATTTTAACAAGAATATTCAGAAAAATATAATTGTGAAACGATACTAGATGAAACGCAAATTTTAAGGATATTCTACTAATTTTAGGGAGTATAAAAGCAATACTTCAACAAAATGAGTGTAGAATTAGGGATACAAAATGAAATAATATTACTTACATACTACAGAGTATGGAAGAAAATATTATTTCATATGAATATTGAACAAAAATAATATCCCTTACAAATACGAAAGAAATAATATCCCTTACAAATATTGAACGAAAATAATATTCCTTACGAATATTAAACGAAGATAATATTTCTTGCGAATATTGAACGAAATAAAATTTCTTACGAATACAAAAAATAATATCGTAAGCGAATATGAAATAAATGATACCCCTTACGAATAAGAAATAAATAACATCCCTTACGAATACGAAAGAAATAATACCTCTTACCTTAGTAGAAGACTGGATACTGGAATAGTGAAGTAGCAGACTACTCTTCTTCTTTCTCTCTATAATTGCTCTTGTGAGTCTTAGTGAATTGGTGAGAATGAAAGAAGAAATGAGCTTCTATTTATAGGAAAATATAGTTTCGATAATTGTACGTTTTAGGGCTCGAATTATTACAGTATAATACCTTCATCTTTTTCTCTATTTTTAATTTAGTGCTACAAGTATTATCAAACTTGCACCATCTCCCCTAATAGTACATGCATGTGAATCAATAGTACATGCATGTGAATTAATAGTTACATACATGTGAACAATCAGTTACAGTATAGTACCTTCATCTATACCTCTATTTTTAATTTAGCCCTCCAAGTATTATTAATATTGCACCATCTCCCCTAATAGTACATGCATGTGAATCAATAGTACATACATGTGAATAAATAGTTATAAGCATGTGAACTAATAGCAATTAATTGCTCATTTATCCGATTAATTATTCGATTGGTCAATATAACCTCCAAAAATCAATTATTATCGAAATAAATATTGATTTCCACTAATACTAATAATTTCAACACAATGAAAATATCAATTTCATCTTTAATCAACACAAACTTATTTATCTTAATATTATAGCTCACAATATTTAACAATCAAATCATTCCCAGGAAAGAGTGGGCTTTCCAATAAGGATTTCTCTCTATTAGCGCGCAATTAGGTGACCAAACCTCTCATCGACAGAACTTTCTAGACATCGTCAATATTGCAAATAAAAATATGAATAACTTTGTCGTCTCAACAATTGATTTAATAATATAAAATATTATGCAGATGATACTGCGACAATAATTGAATCAATAATATGAGAGATATTATGCAGCAATTACTATAGTAATAATTGAGTATAACTAAGTGATTTCTCAAGTAAGTATCAATAATCAATACCGTGTGCTACTATGCAACCACGCGTATTACTGTTATTTTATCACCGATTATTTTATGATAACTTGCTTACTTTAAAAAAATTTCACATATCACCATTAACTTTAACCTTTTATCAATTTAACCATTTACTAACTAGAATAATAATTATAAAAAATTGAATACTTTCATTTCATAATATTCGGGATCTCACAATCTCCCCTACTTATGAAATTTCGCCCTCGAAATTTACGTACCTGGTAGTTCGAAGAGATGAGAATACCTTGCTTTCTTTTCAGATTGTACCTTCCCGATTATTTTCTCTGTATCATGATTTTCACATTGCTCATCTCTTGTATTTCAGATATCATACTAGAATACATTTTCAAAATAAAAGTTAATTGACATGTCACATATTATCCCTATATTCTAACCGACTAATTAAAAAAAAATAAGTTTAGGTAGGTCATACTAGCGAAGGATTTACCCGTCTCTCCCCTCCTAGTTCTAGTCTCACATCTCATCCATGGATCATATCCCTAAGCTTTGATACCAACTGTGACACCCCCAAAATAGGTATACATCACACATTCTGAGTCGCCAAATATATGATACAAAATATAACTACAACTTAATTATACAACTGTCGTGCAGTATATGACAAAACATAAGCTGTGAGTTTTAATACAAATATTATCTTCTAGACAATATCTAAACTCAAATTCAATCTCATTACAATTATTATCACACTATTTCATAGAATAGTGATGACTACTAAAACAACCATCTGGACCGTCAATCCATTTCCCTACTAGTTCCAGCTATATTCTCATTGCCTGAAGAGAACAGTTAAAGAAAAGTGTGAGCTCAACTAGCCCAGTAAAAAATATTATGACTAAGATAATGCAGAATAAATTATCCTTAGCCTTCAACAGTATAACAACTGATAGAATACAATAGATAACAAGTTTTAGATCAACAACTGCAGCGGAATAAGCAATCTATTAGAAGAGTCAAGTAGAGCGTGATATCTACTATCTTCTATGATTTAAAAAGTTTATCATCAATTTTATCGCTGAGACTCAGCTTAATAAATAATTCACAACACTAAATTATCCATGCACTACGGGCCAAGGATATTCATTAGTATCACGACCACTAATTATCCATGCACTACGAGCCAATGATATTCGTGTTTTCATCAATGGTCATGATCATGTCAAACAACAATTCATCTTTGCACTCTTGGCCGAAGAGAACCCATGGTCATGATCATACCAACAACTGTTGGTGAGACTCAGCTCAATAATCCACATCACTTGTAACATTACAGGTCATAATTATACCGAATGATCCCTAGTTATAATCATACCAATCAATAGCCCATCTATGCACGTAAGTCAAAAATGACTTTCATCACAATATAAGCATGATGATGATGACAATGATATAAGCATTAATCAAACGAAATCAAGGATTGTGAGACCCCGAATTTTATGAAATAAAAGTATTCAATTTTTTTATTTTGGTAAATAGTTAAATTGATAAAAGTTTAAAATTAAGGGTAATATGTAAAAAAAAATTCAAACTAAGCAAGTTGATATAAAATATTCTTTTTGTCGAAAAATATCCGTACGACGTACAATCATTGGTGGACCCCAGAACCGAATTATTGTCGAATTGAGAAAACGATAAAAATATTTTTATGAAAATAACGGTGGAAGTTTTACCGTTAAAACTGTTGAACTACTCGGTAGTAAAAGTACAAGAATACGTGTGGTTGCACAGTAACACACGGTATTGATTATTAATGCTTACGTGATAAGTCACTCAGTTTTGTTTCATTAGTATTATTAATGTAATAAAACATAAAAGTTTTTTATATAAAACAGAATACTTTTATAAAGTTATTCTATAAATAGAATATATTATATTCTATTATGCATAGTATTTTGCATAGTAAATTTTTTTTATATAAAACAGAATACTTTTATAAAGTTATTCTATAAATAGAATATATTATATTTTATTATAAATAGTGTTGCATAGTGCCTGCATAGTATTTTGCATAGTAAAATATTTTTATATAAAACAGAATACTTTTATAAAGTTATTCGTTTTATTATATTATAAATAGAATATATTATATTTTATTTAAAAGATTTTGCTTTAAATATGGACCGTCAGATTAAAGTAAATCAATCTAGACCGTTCATGAGTTAGTAACTATGCAGTCCATTTTTCTATAAATAGAAGCTCATTCCTTCATTATTTTCTTACGAATTCACTGAAACTCTAGAGAGAGAAACTATAGAGAGAAAGAAGAAAAGTATTCTGCTACTTCACTACTCCGATATCAAGTTTCTTTTACGATAAGGGATATTATTTGTTGTACTCGTAACTTATTCATAAAGAAAACTTCTGTTGGAATAACCTGTATACGCGGGCTACCCTATACTTGGTGAAATTCTTCTGTTATTACATTATTTATTATTCTGTCGGAATATCCTGTCTGTGCTTTACGCCGGACCTGGTTCCATTATTTATTATTCTGTCGGAATATCCTGTCTGTACTTTACGCCGGACCTGGTTTCATTATTTATTATTCTGTCGAAATATCCTGTCTGTGCGTTAACGCCGGACCTGGTTCCATTATTTATTATTCTGTCAGAATATTCAGTCGGTACATTTACGCCTGACCTGGTTTCACTATTTATTTTTCTGTTGGAATAACCTGTCTGTGCGGTCTATCGCATGCTTGGTGAATTCTTTTGTTATTTCATTCTTTATTATACTCAGTTGGTTAAAATTTTGGCTTTTATACTCTATGAAATTAGTGGAATATTTTTGATATTTGCGCTTCATCCATTATCTTTTCATGAAAATATTCTTCTGAGCATTTTTGAATTTTACTCTACAAAGCAGTATCATGTTGATAATTTGGACGTTGTTGGTTCCTGGATAAATTAATTCTTGAACTTATTTTATTGAATTCTTATATCATTGTCATCACCCTCATGTTTATATTTTGTTGAAAGTCATCTGTGGCCTGTAATGCATAGATGGACTTGGTATGATTATGACCAGAGATTATTCGGTATAATCATGACCGTAATGTTACAAATGATGTGGTAAAAATTCTCATTGGCCCGTAGTGCATTGATAGACAGTGGTTGGCATGATCATGACCATTAATGAATACAAAAATATTCTTGGCCTGTAATGCATGGATAATTGTGGTCTTGATACTAAAGAATATCATTGGCCGTAGTGCAGGGGTGATTCGATGATGTGGATTATTTATTAAGCTGAGTCCCAGTGATAAAAGTCATGAAAAACCTTTTAAATTATAGAAGATAGTAGATTTTATTCTCTACTTGACTCTTCTAATGGGTTGATTGTTCCGCTGCAGTTAAACTTGATGTTTGTTATACTGTATCAATTTAACACTGTTTAAGGCTAATGATAATTTATTCTGCATTATCTTAGTCATAATATTTCTTACTAGGCTAATTGGGCTCACCCTTTCTTTCACTGTTCTCTTCAGGAAATGAGAATATAGTTGGGACGAGCCGAGAAACGGAGTGATGGAACATATGATAGCATTAGTAGTCCTCACTATTCTATGTAATAGTGTGATAATAAATGTAATGAGGACCCCATTGAATTTGTATATTGTCTATCTGACAATATTTGTATTAAAACTCACATCATATGTTTTGTCGTATTTTACACGACAGTTGTATAATTAGTTTGTATTTAATTTTTATAGTGTGATATCTGGCGACCCAAGATGGGTAATGTATACCTATTTTTGGGGGCGTCACAATGATGAATATTAAAGATTTTAAATTTATCCAGAGTTTTAAAAATCTCTAAATTGTCAATATAATACTGCTTGTGGAGTAAAATTCAATAATACTATTTTATCAAAAATGATTTGGATCGAAAAAAATTAATTTTTGTCATAAAAAATACTCCAGGTGAATAGTACCCGAGTGAATAGTACCCCATGAATAGTACTTTATGAATAGTATTTCGTAAATAGTATATGTGAATAGTACTTTGTGAATAGTACCCGAGAATAGTACTTTGTGAATAGTACTCGAGAATAGTCCTTTATGAACATTACCCATGAATAGTACTTTATGAATATTACCCGTGAATAATATTTTGTGAATAGTATTATACGTATAAATAGTGCCGTACGTATGAATAGTGTCGTATATTGTCCTTTATACCCATCCTGTATATTGTCCTTTTCGTTCCGTGTTGGAATATAAACTTATTACTTATTTTAGTTATTGGACGAGATTTTACAAAAAAATTCTTCATAGGAGAAAAATCTTTCTTTTTTTCGATGCGAATTTGACACGACATAGTAGAGTAGAAAGCCCAATTCTATTTATAATTAGATATTATTGGTCTATTTATAATTGGATATTATTGGAAAGGGGGTTCATCATATTTATCTCTAGTGAAGTGCTAACCTGGAGTCCCACAAAAGAAAATCCTTTTTTTTAATACTCACACTCCTTATTAGTTAATAATCCTGGTGATTGGATTTCTATGTTTATTTTGACGGGAAAAAGAGATTCAAATAAAAGATTTTTCATCGAATGACTATTCATCTATTGTATTTTCATACAAATAAGGGGCAAGAAAACTCTATGGAAAGATGGTGGTTCAATTCGATACTGTTTAAGAAAGAGTTCGAACACAGGTGTGGGCTAAGTAAATCAACGGGTAGTCTTGGTCCTATTGAAAATACCAGTGAAAGTGAAGATCCGAATATAAATGATATGAAGAAAAATATTCATAGTTGGGGGGGTCGTGACAATTCGAATTACAGTAATGTTGATCATTTATTCGGCGTCAAGGACATTCGGAATTTCATCTCTGATGAAACTTTTTTAGTTAGGGATAGTAATGGGAACAGTTATTCCATATATTTTGATATTGAAAATCATATTTTCGAGATTGACAATGGTCATTCTTTTCAGAGTGAACTAGAAAGTTCTTTTTATAGTTATCAGAATTATAGTTATCAGAATAATGGATCTAACAGTGACGATCCCCACTATGATCATTACATGTATGATACTCAATATAGTTGGAATAATAACATTAATAGTTGCATTGACAATTATCTTCAGTCTCAAATCTTTATTGAGACTGACATTGTAAGTGGTAGTGACAATTACAGTAACAGTTACATTTATAGTTCCATTTGTGGTGAGATTGAGGGTTCCGGTATAAGAACTAGCACGAATGGTAGTGATTTAACTATAAGAGAAAGTTCTAATGATCTGGATGTAACTCAAAAATACAGGCATTTGTGGGTTCAATGTGAAAATTGTTATGGATTAAATTATAAGAAATTTTTTAAATCAAAAATGAATCTTTGTGAACAATGTGGATATCATTTGAAAATGAGTAGTTCAGATAGAATCGAACTTTTGATCGATCCGGGTACTTGGGATCCTATGGATGAAGACATGGTTTCTCTGGATCCCATTGAATTTCATTCGGAGGAGGAGCCTTATAAAGATCGTGTCGATTCTTATCAAAGAAAGACAGGATTAACTGAGGCCGTTCAAACAGGCATAGGCCAACTAAACAGTATTCCCGTAGCAATCGGGGTTATGGATTTTCAGTTTATGGGGGGTAGTATGGGATCCGTGGTCGGGGAGAAAATCACCCGTTTGGATATTTTGGATGATGGTTTTTTATCATGTAGATAATTTGTGAATAGTACCCGAGAATAGTACTTTGTGAATAGTACTCGAGAATAGTCCTTTATGAACATTACCCATGAATAGTACTTTATGAATATTACCTGTGAATAATATTTTGTGAATAGTATTATACGTATAAATAGTGCCGTACGTATGAATAGTGTCGTATAAATGAATAGTACTCATGAATAGTACTCCGACATGAAAAGCTTAAAAATTAAAAAGAATGTTCAGAAAAATATCCTTGTAAAACGATACTAGATGAAGCGCAAATTTCAAGGATATTCTACTAATTTCTCGGAGTATAGAAGTAATACTTCAACAAAATAAGTGTAGAATTAGGGATACGAAACGAAATAATATTACTTACATACTACAGAGTATGGAAGAAAATATTATTTCATATGAATATTGAATAAAAATAATATCCCTTACGAATACGAAAGAAATAATACCCCTTACAAATATTGAACGAAAATAATATTCCTTACAAATATTAAACAAAGATAATATTTCTTGCGAATATTGAACGAAATAAAATTTCTTACGAATATGAAAAATAATATCGTAAGCGAATATGAAATAAATAATACCCTTACGAATAAGAAATAAATAATATCCCTTATGAATACGAAAGAAATAATACCCCTTACCTTAGTAGAAGACTGGATACTAGAATAGTGAAGTAGCAGACTACTCTTCTTCTTTCTCTCTATAACTTTTCTCTCTATAATTGCTCTTGTGAGTCTTAGTGAATTGGTAAAAATGAAAGAAGAAATGAACTTCTATTTATAGGAAAATATAGTTTCGATAATTACACGTTCTGGGGCTCAAATTATTACAGTATAATACCTTAATCTTTTTTTCTATTTTTAATTTAGTGCTACAAGTATTATCAAACTTGCACCACATCCCCTAATAGTACACGCATGTGAATCAATAGTACATGCATGTGAATTAATAGTTCCATACATGTGAACAATCAGTTACAGTATAGTACCTTCATCTATACCTCAATTTTTAATTTAGTCCAACAAGTATTATCAATATTGCACCACCTCCCCTAATAGTACATGCATGTGAATCAATAGTATATACATGTGAATAAATAGTTATAAGTGTGACGCCCCCAAAACAGGTATACATCACCCATCTTGAGTCGCCAGATACATGGTACATAAATTCAAATACAACTTAATCATACAACAGTCGTGTAAAATACGACAAAACATAGCTGAGAGTTTGAACAATAATATTGTCATCTTGACAATATCCACACTCAATGGTGTCCTCATTACAATTATTATCACATTATTCTATAGAATAGTGAGGACTACTAAAGCCATTTATCTTGGACCATCACTCTATTCCCCGACTCGTCCCAGCTATATTCTCATTTTCTGAAGAGAACAATGAAAGAAAGGGTAAGCTCAACTAGCCCAGTAAGAAATATTATGACTAAGATAATGCAGAATAAATTATCCTTAGCCTTCAATAGTATAACAACTGATAGAATACAATAGACAACAAGTTTTAGATCAACAACTGCAGCGAAAATAAGCAATCCATTAGAAGAGTCAAGTAAAGTATAAAATTTACTATCTTCTATGATTTAAAAAGTTTTTCATCAACTTTATCGCTGAGACTCAGCTTATTAAATAAAATCGAATCATCCCTGCACCATAGCCAAGGATATTAATGTAATCATCAATGGTCATGACTATACCGAATAATTCCTAGTCATAATCATACCAACAACTGTCCACCAATAAACTACAGGCCAATGAGGACTTTTACCACATCATTCGTCACATTACGGTCATGATTATACTGAATAATCCTTGGTCATAATCATACCAAGTCCATCTATACATGTAAGCCAAAGATGACTTTCATCACAATATAAGCATGAGGATGATAACAATGACATAATAATTCAATAAAACAAGTTCAAGAATAAATTTTAAAGATTTATAAATTAATTTATCCAGGAACCAATAACGTCTAAATTGTCAACATGATACTGCTTTGTAGAGTAAAATTCAAGAATGCTCAGAAGAATATTTCCATGAAAAGATACTGGATGAAACGCAAATATCAATGATATTCAACTAATTTTATGGAGTATAGAAGCCAAAGCTTTAACCAACTGAGTATAATAGAATATATGAAACTGCAAATGAATTTTCGCCCGCCATGCGGTAATCCACGTAGACAGATCATTTCCACAATTTAATAAAAAATGAATACGAATGATCATTCACCATGCATGTGGTAATCCACATAGACAGGTTATTCCAACAGAATAATAAAGAATGGAATAACATAAGAATTCACCATGTATGCGATAGACCGCACAGACAGGATATTCTAACAGAATAATAAAGAATGGAACCAGGTCATGCGTAATCCGCACAGACAGGATATTCCAACAGAATAATAAAGAATGGAACCAGGCCATGCGTAATCCGCACAGACAGGATATTCCAACAGAATAATAAAGAATGGAATCAAGTCATGCGTAATTCGCACTGACAGGATATTCCAACAGAATAATAAAGAATGGAATATCAACAGAATTCACCAGGCATGCGATAGACCGCACAGACAGGTTATTTCAACAGAATAATAAAGAATAGAATAACAGAAGCTCTCTTCATGAATACGAAAGAAATAATACCCCTTACGAGTACAACAAATAATATTCTTTACCTTAAAAAAACTGAATACTGGAGTAGTGAAGTAACAGAATACTTTTCTTCTTTCTCTCTATAATTTCTCTCTCTAGAGTTTCAGTAAATTCGTAAGAAATAATGAAAGAATGAGCTTCTATTTATAGAAGAACTGAAAGTAGCTCTTGGTTTTAACGAAGGGTCAAAATGACTCCTGGTAATATTGAAGAGACAACTACTATTTGCGAAGGGACAATTAACTCTTAGAACACCGAAGAGACAAGTAACTCTTGAAAAATCGAAGGGACAAGTAACTCTTGAAAAACTGAAGGGACAAGTAACTCTTGGAAAACTGAAGGGACAAGTTACTATTAAAACTTTAAACCAACGATCCATATTGATTTACTATTATAATTTCAACCAACTGTCTGAAAAATTATCACATCTTCTCATGGAATAATATTGTACTCAAAAATGATTTGGACCAAAAAGAAATATATTTTTCGGGTGAATAGTACCCTATGAATAGTACTTCAGGAATAGTACCCCGTGAATAATATCCCGACATGAAAAGTGTCCTAAATACCCGAGTGAACAATACTAAAGTGAATAGTAATCGGGTGAATAGTAACCCGTGAATAGTCCTCCGACACGAAAAGTGCCCCGAATACCCGATTGGTCAATATAATCTCCAGATATCAATTATTATCGAAATAAATATCGAATTCTACTAACACTAATAATTCCCACACAATGGAACTATCAATTTCATCTTTAATCAACACGAACTTATTCATCATTAATATTATAATTCACAATATTTAACAACCAGGTCGTTCCCAGGAAAGAGGAGGCTTTCTGATAAGAATTTCTCCTTATTGGCGCACAATTAGGTGACCAAACCTCTCCTTGACAGAACTTTTAGACATTGTCAATATTACAAATAATAATATGAATAACTTTGCCGTCTCAATTATTGATTTAATAATATATCATATTATGCAGATGATACTGTGACAATAATTGAATCAATAATATGCGAGATATGATGCAGCAATTACTGTAGCAATAATTGAGTATAACTAAGTGACTTATCACATAAATATCAATAATCAATACCGTGTGCTATTATGCAACCACGCGTATTACTGTACTTTTACTACCGGGTAGTTCAACAGTTTTAACGGTAACACTTTCGCCGTTATTTTTATAAAAATATAATTATGTCATTTTCTACTACGACAATACTTCTGTTGTGGGGTCCACCAATAATTGTGCCATCGTACGAATATTTTCTGACAAAAGAATATTTCCCGACCAAACGAATATTTTATAACAACTTGCATACTTTGTAAAATTTATAAATATTACCCAAAACTATAACATTATATCAAATCCACACCATAATATTCAAAAAAAATATTTCGAAAAATTTAAATCTTTATTCATAAAATTTGGGGTCTCACAATAAGCATATGAACTAATAGCAATTAATTGCTCATTTATCTGATTAATTACCCGATTAGTCAATAAAACCTCTAGAAATCAATTATTATCGAAATAAATATCGATTTTCACTAATACTAATAATTTCAACACAATGAAAATATCAATTTCATCTTTAATAAACATGAACTTATTCATCATTAATATTATAACTCACAATATTTAACAACCAGATCATTTCCAGAAAAGAGGGGGCTTTTCGATAAGAATTTCTCCCTATTGGCGCGCAATTAGGTGACCAAACCTCTCCTCGACAAAACTTTTTAGACATCGTCAATATTACAAATAATAATATGAATAACTTTGTCATCTCAATTATTGATTTAATAATATAAAATATTATACAGATGATACTGTGATAATAATTGAATCAATAATATGAGAGATTATGCAACAATTACTGTAGCAATAATTGAGTATAACTGAGTGACTTTTCACGTAAGTATCAATAATCAATACCGTGTGCTACAATGCAACCACACGTATTACTGTTCTTTTATCACTGATTATTTTATGATAACTTGTTTACTTTGAAAAAATTTCACATATTACCCTTAACTTTAACCTTTTATCAATTTAACCATTTACTAACTAGAATAATAATTATAAAAAAATTGAATACTTTCATTTCATAAAATTCAGGATCTCACACTCCATATTATGTAAGTGATATTATTTTATTTCATATTTCTAAATTTAAACTTACTATGATAAGTATTGCTTCTATAATTTTTGAAATGATAAAAAATTCCTTAAGGTTTGCGCTTCATCTAATATCATTTCACTGAAATATTGGTCTGAACTCTCTTATTAAATTTAATCTTTTCATATCGGGGTACTATTCATACAGTACTATTCATGAGTACTGTTCACAATAAAATTTAATTTTTTTTTCTGTCCAAATTATTTTTAATACATGAATATCATTCTTGAATTTTACTCCACAATTAGTTATCATGTTGACAATTTAGACATTTTGAACTTTGGATAAATTGAATTATAAATCTCTAATATTTATCATTGATCTCACTTGATTGATTCTTTATATCATTGGCATCATCCTCATGCTTATATTGTAGTGAAAGTCATTTTTGGTCCGTAGTGCAAAGATGAACTGTTGATTGGTATGATTATGACCAAAAATTATGTATTGGTATAATCATGACCTTTAATATTACATATAAAGGTTCATGGTGAAAGTCCTCTTTGGCCCGTAGTACATAGATGGACAGGTGTATGACATGATCATGACAACTGGTGATACAAACGAAGATAGAATATTGATGATGGAACATAGATAAAATATTGATGATGGACTTTTAAAATCATAGAAGATAGTAGACATCATGCTCTACTTACTCTTCTAATGGATTGTTATTTCTGTTACAATTGTTGATCTAAAACTTATTTTCTATTGTATTATATTAGATTTTTTACTATTGAGGACTAAAGATAATTTGTTATTCATTATCTTAGTCATAATATTTTTTACTGGGCTAGTTGAGCTCACCATTTTTCTTTTGGTTCCATTGTTCTTCTCAGGAGGCCAGAATGTAGCTGAGACTAATCGGGGAGTGGGGTAATGGTCCAAGATGGTTATTATAGTAGTTCTCACTATTTTAAAATATTGTGACAATAATTGTAATGAGAACTTTATTTGAATTTGGATATTGTCTACGAGACAATATTTGTATTGAAACTCATAACTTATGTTTTGTCGTATTTTACACGATAATTAATAGTTGTATAAATGAAATTTATATTTTAATTCTGTACCATATATTTGACGACTCAAAATGGGTTGTGTGGACCTATTTTGGGGGTGTCATATACAAAACTTCATTAAAAAACTTAGAGCTTTCCATATACTCCCTCCATTCCCAAAAAATAATTATATATTTTGCGATTTTGTATATCGACTTTTTAGTTATGACTTACGTGAATAATTATAATTGATTATATTTTAATGATGTATTTGATATAGTGGATCAATTTTATAATTTTACCCAATCTATGTATTGATATACGTCACAATGTAAATTCAGCATAAAACTCTCGCAACGCAATACATGGGCTCATCCCCACAAGAATGAGAAAAGTTTAATTTGTACACATTAAGAAAAATAAAAGTATATGAAAGATAGTAAAAAAAAATCAAATTTATTTTTAGTGGCCTCACAAAATTAAATAAAGTGATGACTACTTTTATTTTATTTTTATACTAATGGACTCTATTAAAAGACATATTTATCCTTCATTTTATATACTTTATCTCATCCTTTTAGGGGAAAAAAATTGTTCATTTACTTGTACTTTTGGAAACGAAGGGAGTATGTACGTTTTTATTAAGAGTATTGCTACACTCACAAAGAATTCTTACAAAAAACAACTTACAAAATGATATTTCGGAAGTGTAATTAGTAGATGATCTACCGACTACCATATATTAGTGCGTCCAATGGTTATAACTAACCACAACCATACACATTATTTTGTATTTCTTTTTTGTAACCATTTCCAAAGTATTATTTTTTTGAAAATAATAAAAATAAGTTGTTGATAATACTAGAATAAAAAAATATAATTGTTAAATTCACAACAAAAAATGTTATTTTCACAACAAAAGTGTCGCTATAGATCCTATAGCGACGGTTTTCACCGTCGCTATACATCTACAACGATACTTTTATTGTGAAAATAATAAAAATTATTGTGAATTTAACAATTCTCTAAAAAAAATGCCGATAAAACAAATATACAATTAACAATACTTTTATAATTATTTTAGCGTCATTTAACACTTCAAGCGTTAATTATTGTTTTGACGACATAATATTTGCTTTGTGAATGTCAACCAATTATTTCAATCATTAAAAAATAGGCCGTTGATATTGTCAAAGTAAAATGTTGTTGATAGAACAATATGTATTTTTTAAATTATTAAGTGTTAGTGAAACAACTATAAAAGTGTTTCTAAATGTGTATTTACTCTAATACCGTCATTTTTGTCTGACAATGATAACAACATAAAAATAAGGCAAAAATAATTCAATTTGAAATAGCAAAAGTTGAGTTGAAAATAGCACAAATAATCAGAGTTGTTTCCTTTAATACTGGGAACACTATTTTCACATATACTTTTGATATTTATACATAATTTATTGTCATATAAAAGTGGGACTCACTATATGCATTTCAAAAGAAAGACCATGCCATGGACAACTCTACCTTCGGCCACAAGGAAATTTTGAACCGCTTGAGAAAAGAATTTCACCACTCATGATCTTCCTACTGTTTCGGGTTTACCACTACAAGGGTTAGCTAGCTCTCTTCATATGAGAGAAAAATATGTGAAAATATATAAAATACTTGTGAAAATATTAATTCCTTAATATTCCACTTAGAAAAGCTCACCACAAATTTTTAACTCAACCATACTTTGGAGTTTGGGACCCCCATTCCCAGTAAGAGAGATCTAGAGACACCAAGTTGGTTTTGTTAACCTTTTTCTGGGACCGTGAGAATCCGTTTTTCACAAAAATCAAAAACTCAAGCGGGCCATTTTTATCTCTTAGGTCCTACTCAGTACTCACTCCCATTTGGTCTTTTTGCTTTGTGTGCCCTCATTTTTTTTTCAATTTTTTATTCTTCTGTAAAAATTCCTCCCCAAATGACCACCCTTTTTTCTTTTATTAATAATATTAATGTCCACTCTCCCCTATCTCCATACAAACATCAATTTTCTCTTTATTCAGTCCATCTGGTTTTTGTATTATATCAGTCTAACTTTTTCTTGATTTCTTGTAGTTATCAATTTGATTACACATCAAGGTAATAAAAAACAATCTTTTATTATTGTTGTTGTTGTTGTTGTTGTTGTTGTTGTTGTTGTATAATATATATCTTTTCTATGTTTGAATTTATTAATCCCGTATAAACTTAAAGACTGGGTCTTTTTTCCATAGGGGGTTTAATTCCAATCTGGGCATCTGGGTATTGTTATTTATTTGTAAATTTCAGTGGGTTTTGTTTAAAATGCTTGTTATGTTTATTGGATTTGATGGGTTTATGTGAGGTTTCTTGCTGTTGACCTAAATTGGTTTTCTGGGTTGGATTGAATTTTGCACTTGTTTTGTTTGTGGGTTTGCCACTGAGAAAATCTTATGCTTGGGCCAAGACAATGGAGAGTTTTATGGCCAGATTTTTTCTTCTCTAGCATTGACTTATATAGCTTGGTGAAAATAATATGAAGAACCTTCTAAAGAAACTTCATATCATGTCCAATCAGTCTGAAGGTTTAAAAGGCTCTAGTTCATCAAAGAGCAATAGGTTGAGTAATGTTTCGTCTCCTGAGAGGCTTTCACAGTCTCAGAGCCATCATAGTTCTGAGCATAAACCCTTTTCAGCTATTTCGGGTTGGTTGAATTCAGTTACAAATAGGCGTAGTCCTAGTCCGCCATCATCTTCAAATGTGACTAGTAGAGAGAGAATTGAACAGTCTGATTCTGTGAGCAGTAGTGTTTTGGATGCTGCTTTGGATGCAGTGCTGCGCGATTCGGAATCTAGCAACTTGAGGGATCCTGATGTAGAAGAGGAGTATCAGATACAATTGGCTTTGGAGTTGAGTGCAAGGGAGGATCCTGAAGCAGTCCAGATTGAAGCAGTTAAGCAGATTAGTTTGGGCTCATGTCATCCAGAGAATACTCTTGCAGAAGTTGTTGCATATCGATATTGGGTAAGTATGCTTCTCATTTTTTTGGCTAATTGGGTATCATATTTTGAGTTGGCACACTTTGGTTTACTGCATGTTATCTTGTGTTGTAAAAGTTGGTCATCTGATATATGATTTGTTGATTCTCATTGCACTGAATATAAATTGTTATGGTTTTAATTCACATTTATCTGTAGTGAGAAGCAATGATATGTTTGATGGTTCTGTTTACCAATTACCAAAGGATCAACTCATTTCCTTCATTTCAAGGTTTTGTTAATAAAATACATGAAAGAACAAGAGTACATTTTCCTTTTAAACTTCCCTCACAGAATTTCAACGTCCGTGAATGACAGCCTTTCTTAATACCACTCTTTCTCAATTTATATTTCATAATGTTTTGAGCTGTGCTCAAATATTCTTTTGATATGAGAAATGGAAAAAACAACATTTTAGAGTTACCAAATAAAGTAAAAAGAATCAGAAGGAGTGAGCCCCCCCAAGGTGTTCACCTCTACTTGGATAATTAAAAAAAAGTTGATATTTTTAATGCAACACAAAAGTAGAGAGTGCTACTATAAAGTATTCAGAAAAAATGAAAAAAGAAGCTGGATGAAATCTAGTGTTGGGCTGACATCATACACATGTAAGGTGCCAAGGAGATAGCAAAAGGAAGGCTAGCTAGTGATCAGAAAAAATGACCATGTTATTTTTAAGTATCTATAAGCAAAAGTAAATGTGATGGGGATAACCAGCGACTTATCGAACCCCAGTGGGTTAATGAGATGCTTTAGAACCTCTGGGGAGAGTAGTTAAATTTACCCTTTTGCATAATTTTAATATAGGCTAAATAGCTTAGCCAAGTGAAGAATATGCTATCTCAAAGAAACTGCACTTCTCATAAAATTTGAATATCTAGTTCTTATTTTCAATATTTTTTTCGGGTCATATGTGTATTAATCCTAACCTATCTCATGCCATAGATTTTATTCAATGTTCACAGAAATACAATGCTCTTAGCTATGATGACAAGATTCTCGATGATTTTTATGATCTATATGGCATCTTGATGGATTCCAATTCATCAAAGATGCCTTCCCTTGTTGATCTTCAAGTTACACCTGTGTCAGATGACATCACTTGGGAAGCAGTTCTGGTTAACAAGATTACCGACTCTAAGTTGATGCACCTTATACAGAAGGCCTTGGAGATGGCAGCCAAGTTGAGGTCAGGATCTCTAAATCTTGTTGGTAGTGATTTGGTACAGAAGCTTGCTGCTTTGGTTTCTGATCATATGGGGGGGCCAGTTGGAGATCCCGACAACATGTTGATGGAATGGAGAAGTCATAGTTATAATCTAAAGGAAACTCTCACGAGCATGGTTCTGCCTCTTGGTTCTTTGACAATTGGATTGGCTCGTCATCGTGCACTGTTGTTTAAGGTACTTTCTGACTTTTAGATATTTTAGTTTTAAAGTTGAATGAACCTAATGCAAAACGCAAGTTTACTGTAACATTTGTTTCTTTTATATGGGCATGATAATTGATCACGGTGCTATTGGCCGACAATTTTTATATTTTTTTGGATAAGTTGTGATTGATTGAAAAATTTATACTATATTTGTTATTGGTTAGTTAACATCTTAATTTTTTCTTTATGGTGATTATTTTTAGTTGGTTTGACTTTCATTGCGTGAAAAGAGTTGAGGTATTTTATCCCTATGCATATGAGATCCTCCTTGCACCCTATCTTTTTTCCCTAGAACTACAATGAGAGCCTTCTATACTCCATTAAGTTCGAAATTTCTGACTCCTTCGTACTGACATAATTTTAAAAATTTGGGCGTCCTGCTGATTGTCTAAAAATCTGATCACTGAACGGTGACAATCATGCTATTTCCTGCACCTCTTAAACATATTTAAAGTTCTTTTCATATTTTTCTAAGCATCGACTGAAAAATGAAAATTGGTTTGAAAAGATGTAAAGACTACAAATGGTTCTTGTAGTTGGTCTTTGTCATTGTGTATTGTTGCACTACATAAAAAAGGATTTGAGGAAAAGAATTCATGGAAGTGGAGAATTTTGGAAATTGGATTAAGCTCAAGGTGGAGCATATATGGAGTCATTTGATATTTTATTTCTAAGCTACTAGAGTCTTGTTTATGTCTTTATTTCTTAACAATGTTGCTGAAATTCATGTTAGGGCTAATTCATGTCTTTTGCAGAATAATGGTTCTTTTGGGATTTAACTTCTTTGGTTGGTTTCTAGGTTATTACTTTTTTTTTAGTTGGATTTTGATAGTCATTGAAGTGTTTGCATCTTTGTAGTGTCTTAGTTGGTTTAGGAACTCCTCTCTTTTATCTTATTGAATTTGTGAATCTTTTTTTCTAATAGGTAATATCTGTGGAGCAAGCATATGTGAAAACAATCTGTTATTTCCCAAAGACACTTATAAATCTAGAAGGGGTTGAATAAATCTTATAAAAAATTATGTTAATTAATAATATGTTACCAAATATTTGTTAATCTGATTGATTAAGCACATTAGAATATGTCTTTTGGAAAACTCCTTGAAGATTTAAAATAAATATCAGTTCTGAATATTTGCAAGATAAATATGATAAGCAAACATATAAATGATAAGATCTGTAAATAAAACACATACAATTTTGAGTGGTTCGGAGACTGAACAACTTTTAATTCACTCTTCTACTCCTCGAGTAGGAAATCCACTAAGAATTTAGTCACACAGACAAGGACATTTTGTCCTTTTCAAGCCCCGCAAACTTGGATATTTAGTCACAGAGACAAAGATCTCTTCAAGCCTAGCAGACTTCGATGTTTAGTTACAGAGACAAGGAAACAAAGACCTCTTCAAGCCCAATAGACTTGGATGTTTAGTCACTAAGACAAGGACTCTCGGCCCTCTGATGATCTGATGATTGATTCTTGTTGAAAGGTGCTGCTAAGATAGCGTTAAGCTTTTCTTCTCTTGTTCTTAGCAGCGCGAACTATATATTTATGATCGTTGAGTTCGTTCTTTTTCTTTTTCAGGGATTAAACTTTTTGATCAATATTCCTCTTTTCGTATTTTTCTTTTTTTGTTTGACTCTTTGTTGCCTTTTATAATCTGCTAAAAATCTTCATGTTGCAAGATGCCCGTTTGTGCATTTAATGCTAAGATATTCTAGGATCCTTGATGTTGATATTTTAAACCCAGGTGACAGTTCCTTTTGCTTGCCTGTCACATCATTTTGCTTTTTCACATAACACCCTTGACGTGTCACTGTCACCAACTAGTTGGTAGACACATATTCTGATCTTCGATTTCCACCAAGGGTATTTAGAGAGTACACCGGGACCTTCGATTTGCCACGCTCCAATGTTAGTCAGTTTGTCAGACTTGGCTACTCTACGATTAGATCCTTCTCAACGAGCTTTGCTTGACTGGGAGATTCACTTGTCCATTTTATGAACTGAAGTAGCTTTACGATTTAAAGTGAACTTTACGATAGCTCCAAGTAGTTCTGCGATCCACTTGATGTGTTGCGATCTTGTTCTTACTCTGCGATCCTTCTTTCAAAATAGTAGAGTATCTTTACGAATATTCAAAAACTTATTAACTATACATCAAGACAGCTTCTTCAAGATCAACCTAACATTATTTGATCTTTCTAATATAAGTCCTTGTACATTTAGTCAAATCTTTATAAGGACCGTATCATCAAATTTAAATATGCAAACTCTAACAATCTCCCCCTATTTGATGATGACAAAACCAGTAGATCTATAACATTCATCAAGAACTGAAATGCAGTTGCTTGAAAGTAAATATGCCTTAAGATACAGTAAGCCATTGTATTGATTAGATCATAAGCATGAATTTATCGAAATTGTTCACAACAAGAATTACATCTTTGACAAGGTTTACATAAAAACATTATTTTACCTCCTTGACCCTTTTTCTCTTGGGAGCCATTTCTTTTCAAATTCTTTTCTACGATTAGATCTGATTCTATCTTCGTTTGCTTTTCTTCTGATCTCTTCCGCGGAATCTCTTGGCTCACAGTGTGATGCATCCATTCTCTCTTCTCCCACTACATGAGTTCCTTGAAGATTTCTTCGAAGATAAGTAGGATCACCAATCACCAGTAGGAATTTGAATATCCGTAAGAGTAACTCTACTTGATGATTCTTGTCGTGAAGATGATCGACCTTGCTCAAGAGGAATACCTGATGGAGTATGAGGAGGTGATCTTGATCTAATGATCAGAGGGGTAATTGATGTTTGCTTTTGATTTATTTTTCGTTTCTCCCCTTAAGTTGGATATGTATCCCCTGTGTGTCTTGTTTACCTTTCTCCTTGCCGTCCTTTCTCCCCCTTTTTGTCATCAGGAAATCTAGAAATAGTGCGAACCTCATGAACAAGTTCCTGAAGTTGGGAGGATGACATTGCAATATTAACAATAATCTTCTTCAGTCGAGCAGTGGCTTGATCACTTTGCTGAACAACAAGTGCTTGAGTGTTGGATGCATTTACTTCCATAGATCTCATGAAGTCCGAGAAAGTGCCACTGAGCTCAAAAAGTTTTTCAGTCACGGACTTGAGGGAGGACTCGTGTTGTTGAAGAACTAAAATAGATCGTTAATGCTCAGCTAAAGTGTCAAAGAATACTCGATCTCGCTCATGTAGACGACTAGTCATATCAGTGAACATCTGTTGTAGCTGCTTGTGAATTTCTCTGCCAGTGACACCAAGTAAATCCCGTACAGTAGTAGTGATTTTATCCATATGATCTCGAAGGTCAGCATTATTCTTTGTGGGCTTATCATCAGTATCATGAGACATCTGAGTAGTAAGCTGAGTTGTTGTTTCCAGATGCTCCATGACTTGAGTAGGGGTGACCTCCGTAATAGGTTGAGGTCCTTGAGATAGATTGATTAAGGCAAGAGGTAAATCAAAGAATTCATTCTGAGACGAGGAGGGAATATCTTATGGAATAGACAATTTTGAATGTTTGGGAGATGAGGGAGGAACAACTTCAGATTTACCAGATGTAAGGTGTGGAGATTCTACGTTTGGAGAATTTGAAGACCATGAGGAGGAGGTATCTGAATGAAAAGATGAATTATGAGATGATGCTAGGAGGCTAAATATATGAATGGGGGAAGGAGATCCGATAATAGGAAGTGGAGAATGAATCGGGGAATCAAAGTTTTCAATTTCGATCGTAGGGGGTGAGAGCTCTACGATCAGAGAGTGAAGTTGCGTTTGAGAATCAGTAGAGGGTTGAAACTTTACGATTTGAAGACATGTATTATTTACATCACTCGTAGAGTGATGAGACTTTTCGTGCGGAGGAGTACAAGATTCTTCAAAACAAATAGAGGTTGATGTTTGAGAGTGAGAAGGTTGCTCAGAGATCGTAGAGGGTATACATGGGTAAGATAGGAGGGAATGAACGAGGTTCATCATTGAAGGGTGTAGAGTAGAGCAATTTGGTAGCGTACCTTAAAACTCTAGGAAAGTTTTGAGATACTAGTGGTAGACTGGGATATGTAGTGTATGCCCAACAAACAAAACTGTGATCACGTTGCATTATTGCTCGAAGCAAAGGCAACTGTGACATAAACTAGAATAGTTGATCACCTTGTGGCTCAAACACATTTGTAGTTCGGTCTATCTCCAGATCATAAAAGAGAGTGTATAGATCATCTGTGGAATGCACTACTCTCATTCGGCCAGCCCCTATGCCTTCAAATTCATCCGGAAGAAGATGAGCAATTTCTGGAATTTCTCGCCCAGTAAGAATGACTCTGCACATACCTGGTTGATATGCTCTCCGTGGAGGTAACCAAGGTTCTTCTGGCACTTGATGAGAAGTGGATGGAAGGGATGAGGGATGGATTTGAGATTCCCTTGGTTGCTTCCCCTCAGAGGTAGGATCCTCCGGCTTTACGATCGCAGGGTCAAAACCCTTGGTAGCATCCTCTACGATATTTGAGATGACATAGGTCAATCGTAGAGAAGCTTCTGAAGAATGTGCCAATTGTTGAGCTGAATCTTCCTTATTTTTGGTTCTCAACTCTTTTTTCTTCCTCTTTTCTTCTCTCTTTTTCTGCTTAGCTTCTGCCTTTTTGCTTTTCTGTTCTGCTTCCAACCTTCCAGCCTTTTTCTTTCTTTTATCTTCTTTCTCAGTCATCTTGCTTAGTTTGCTTCTTTTCTTCTTCTCCCTAGGCACAGAGCTTGTACCTTCTAGTGCTTGGATAATATTATCATTAACGAGCTCCGTCTCATTTATCTTTTTGGTCTCTTCTGCAGTCTGTGGCTCAGGTGTGAGGACCTTCTCAACCATCAATTCATCGTTATGTTGAATTTTAGGTGTGGAACCTTGTTCAATAAGAGTTTCTTCCACTATTGGACCAGAGGAATTTGATTTGCTTTTTCCTCGATTCTTTGTGATCAACATGTATTGTTCATCTTCAGTTTCCTCTTCTTGATCCTTTTCGATCGGAGGAGGCATAGATTCTCCTACTTGTTCTTCCAGTTGAACATGAGCTTTTCTCCTTCGAGTCTGTCTTTTTATCCTTGGGATTATCTTGGATAGAGGAGTGTTTACATCTTCTGCATCCTTTTCTTGCTCAGAGGTTTGCACCTCTTTTTTCAACATCTTCATTTTCTTTTGTTTATCGACACTAGAGTCGGGAGCTTTACGAACTTGAGGAGCAACTGACCCTTGAGAAACCTCTTCTTCTTCAATAACATCCACTTTCCTTTTTTCTTTGGACTTTACTGGCTTCTGAACTTCACTGATTGTTTTTTCACTACCACCTTCAGACTGTTTGGACCTCATGTTCTCCAGAGGATTTCTCTTCCAGTTTTCAAACAACTTGGGGGTGATCTTTTTGTTGGCATTTAGAAGGACTCCTTCATTATTTGTTATAATGCTTAATAGCCTCCCATGAAACATTTTGGGAGCAGATTTTCCTAAGACCTTTGATTTTTCAAAATCTTCATCCCAATTATCCAACCAATTGATGAATGTCCCCAAAGTTGATTTTCTTCGATTGAAAAATTACAGTCATGAACTTTAGTTGTTGCTCACTTACCGAATCATGAGCAGTGTCTTTGCAGATTGTACATTTGCCCACAATTTTAGCAAGGAACTCATATTCTTGAGGAAATTCCTTCTTCAGCCTTTTTAGCTGTGGGTTCTTCTTGTGACCCATCGATGTCAACCCTTATTTGAAATCCACTTCATCCAGCGAGGTAAGTCCTTTGTTCTGAAAACCAAGACAAGCATTGATTTCGACAGCTCCCATTTGAAGAGTAACCCCTTTAACCTTGGTCGTCAAAACACCATCTTTGAACACAACATTGAGATAGAACTCCTTGATGAGGTCTGTGTAGATTTTGGTGTTGCAGTTCAGACACTCAGAGAACCCAGTCTGTTCAACGAGTTTGAGGATGTCTTTTGATTTTCTTTTCTTGCCAACGAACTGATCAGAGCATAGTTGAATACCGGTCACAATTTGGAAGTTTGCCATTTGAATAAAACTAATCTGGAAAAAATTTACACAAGTGTTTAAGTTTTTTGATAATTTTGAGAACTAGGGTTAGAAAACTTTTGAAACTTTTAGAACTCTAGAACTCAGATTTCAAAATGAAAGCGTACAGGTCAGAAATCGAATTTGAAAAGATTTAATATAACTTCCCTATTCTTCTTGTGAAGTGGGACACGTGTCAGGATATGATAGACTGCACGTCATTTCAGTTCTGCGATATTACAGCTGTGAAACAATAACTTTATTTTTCATTTTCTCTTCCGATTGTGAGCAATACGCGCCTTTTTATTTTGACCACCTTTAAGATAATCCTTTGGAGAGTATCTCTTTCCATTCTACGATAAGCTTTCTACTTTGCGAACTAATTCCTCATTATGATTGTTGAATGTATCTATGATTGTTTTCAGTTCTAGATTTTCTTTCTTACACTAGGTAACAACATCTAGAAACATAGTATTATGGATGCAAATTTTGCATTTCTAACTCACTTATTAATTTGTTAAATCTAGATTCATCTAGTGGCTTAGTAAATACATCTGCTAGCTGATCATCAGTTGGAATGAAATGCAAGGAGATATCTCCATTCTAAACATATTCTCTAATAAAATTGATATCTGATATCTATATGTTTAGTTCTAGAATGCATGACAGGATTATGAGTGATTGAGATGACACTAGTATTGTCACAAAATATAGGAATAGACTTGAAATCAAACCCATAATCAGCAAGCTGATTTTTCATCCATAGGATTTGAGCACAACAGCTACCAGCTGCAACACATCCAGCTTCTGCAGTAGAAGTTGACACAAAGTTTTACTTCTTGTTGAACCATGAGACAAGTATGTTCCCTAGTAGTTGGCACGGTCCACTAGTGCTTCTCCTGTCGATCTTGCATCCTGCAAAATCTGCATCTGAATACCCTATTAGATCAAAGGGAGACTCCTTGGGATACCATAAACCCAAATATGGAGTGCTTTTGAGATATCTGAAAATCCTTTTTACAATTATTAGATGAGATTCGTTTGGATTGGTCTGAAATCTAGCACAAATACAGGTGGAAAACATAATATCTTGTCTACTAGCAGTCAGATATAGGAGAGATCCAATCATACTTCAGTATTGAGTAATCTCAATATTTTTACCATTTTCATCCTGTAAAGCTTGGTTGCAGTAAAGTTTGGTTGCAGATGCCATTGGAGTCTTCATGGAGGTTGCTGACTCTAAGTCATACTTCTTAAGAAGATCCTTAATGTACTTGGCTTGGTTGATAAAAATTCCTTCATTGGTTTGTTTGACTTGAAGTCTAAGAAAGAAATTGAGCACACTCATCATACTCATCTCAAATTTATTCTGCATTAACTTGGAAAATCTCTTACAATATTTTGCATTAGAAGAGCCAAATATAATATCATCTACATAGATTTGAACTAATAGAATTTTATCCTTATGCTTTCTCAGTAATAGAGTTGTATCAACTCTACCTCTAGTGAATCCATTCTCAACAAGATAATTAGTGACTGTTTCATACCATGCTCTAGGTGATTGCTTTAAACCATAAAGAGCTTTATTTAGTCTATAGACACGATTAGGGAGAGTAGGATTGATAAAACCTGGTGGTTGTTCAGCGTCCTGATGGCTTCTAGACTTGCAACAGATGCGAATGTTTCATCATAATCAATCCTTCTTGGGAATACCATTTAGCTACTAACCTTGCCTTATTTATTGTGATCACATCAGCTTCATCCATTTTGTTCCTGAAGACCCATTTTATGCCAATGACTGGATATTCTTTTACTTCTTTCAAACTGATTTAGCTCCTCTTGCATGGCTTTAATCGAGCTCGAGTCTTCCAGGGCTTCTTCGATCTTCTTTGGCTCAATTTGAGAAAGGAAGCTTAGATAGAAACATTTATTTTGAGTGGTTGGTCTGGTTTTGACACGTGCATTTGGATCTCTAATGATTAGATTTTGAGTGTGATCTCTTGCCCATCTGGGTCCGGATGGAACATCAGTCCTTGTGCCCTCTTGTCGAAGTTATTCAAGATTTGGTTCTTGTTCTGCACCTTCATTGATTCATAGAGTTCTTGTATTTGGAATTTGAGACTACGATTTCTTTGTCTGGTACTACGATCGTAGGGTCTGACACATCTTTAGTTGCATCGATCGTAAGATTCTCCTATTCTGCAATTTGAGGTTCCAGCTCTACGACTTCTTCAAGTTGAGCTGTTTTGCTTAATTCGCCTCCATCAGATTCATCGAATGAAACATGGATGGATTCTTCCACTTTTAAAGAATTCTTTTTGAATACTCTATAGGCTTTGCTTTTCATAGAGTATCCAAGAAAGATTCTTTCATTTGACTTAGGCTGGAATTTAGTTTCTCTTGCCGTTGTTGAGGATGTAGCACACAACCAAAAACACGAAAGTAGTTGATATTTGGCGTTCTTCCTTTTTACAACTCGTAGGACGCCTTTTTGATCGTACGGTGAATCAATGATCTATTCTGAGTGTAGTATGCATTACTAACAATTTCTGCCCAAAAATATTCTGGTAGACAAGCTGTTGCCAGAACGATTCTTCCTGCTTTAATCAATGCTCTGTTCTTCTCAGCTACTCCATTTTGTTGTGGAGTTTGAGGTGCTGTGAAATTATGTTGAATGCCATTGTCTTCACAGAACTGATCGACTTCAGAATAGTTAAACTCTCTGCCATGATTACTCTTTATAGCTTTTATCTTCTCGCCCTTCTCATTCATCACTTTCTTGAAGAATCTGATCAGTTGAGTGTTGGTCTCGTCTTTTGAGCTTAAGAAGAATACCCTTGTGATTCTGGTATAGTCATCTACTACTACCAGTTAGTATCTTTTACCTCCAAGACTAGCTGTTAGAATAGGCCCAAAAAGATCATCATCCTCAATTTTGCACGACATCCCCTAGTATCATATCTTTCCTTACCCTTAATTTCTTAAATACATCCTTATTCCACTCCTTCAACCTAACAAAAATGGCTATTACTTCTTCAACAAGACAAATCCTTCCATTTGTCAAAGTGGCACTCATCCCACCACCCCTTAATTCAAAATTTGGATAAGAAAATTAAATTTGTGGTGAGAGAATATATATCTCACCTTCACCAAATTGTGAAGTTTTGAAACTTAATACTACCTCCGTTCTACGATAAATGTTAGGCAAAAATGGTAAATATCCCATTGTAGTTGACACCTTTTAAGCATTGGTCACTAAACTTTAAAAATATGCAATTAGCCGACTAAACGAATTTAAATTTTGTAATTGCACCATTCCTTCAAATTAATTGGATGTCTGTTAAATTGGTTTAAATATTTTTATACATGGTAGCCAAAAAAAAGAAAGAAAAAACACACAATATTTTGATGCGGCCAAAACAAAAGAAGTGATGTAGTGAAGAAGAACCTAGATAAAAGAAGTGAAGAAGACCCACTTGAAGAATTTTAATTGTCTTTACTTTTCTCTCTCTATCCATATGTATGTGCACACTCGATACTTGTATATATATATATATACACACACACACACACATATTAGATTCTCACATCATAAACAAAGCAATTGATCTACAGAGGGTAGCGGAAAATGGCGGAATCGGATGGTGGATGGTGGGAAACCCTAGAAATTGTTTCAAATCACCATTACTCTCAAATCTCTGCACTCCCTTGTTGACCACCGATTCCTCCATATTCAATAAAATTACGGTTTCAATCAAAGCCCCTCTGCACTCCCTTGTTGACCACCGATTCCTCCATATTCAATAAAATTACGGTTTCAATCAAAGCCCCAACCGTAATCCATAAGCACCCATCAAGTTACACGATTTCTTTGGAGGCCAAGCAAAATATATGCTATGTATACATATTAGGAAAGAGAGGGATAGTAAAAAGAAATTAAAATTTTGATCCATATGAGGAAGAAGAAAAACCCAAATGAAGAATACGAAGAAGAAGAATTCAGATGAAGGAGAAGGAAAACCCGGATGACAGAACTAGAAGAAACCCAGATTAGCAGTAACTTTTTTCAAGCCTTTTTATTATTCTTTTGCCACAGTTAATTTTTTGATTTCTTCATTTATTTTTTTCCAGTTTTTTATTATATTTTTGCCACCTAAGTAATGTCTTCATTTTCTTCATTTTGTTTGCACAGACATAGGTAAAAATTAACAGCCGTCTAGTTAATTTAATGGAATGGTCCAATTACAAAATTTTAAGTAATTCAACTAGCTAATTGCATATTTTTAAAGTCTAGTTGCCTAATGCTTAAAAGCTGCCAACTAAAATGGGGTATTTATCATTTCGCCATAAATGTTGTTTATCGACTTTTATGGTCAATTTTTAAAATTCATAATTGAACACAAACTTTAGATTTTCAAAAGCCCAAACCTTGAGTATTTTTTTGATCAAATAGTCCAAAAGACTAAATATATTAAAATTTTTAATCTGTTACAAAAGATGAAAAGATTACAATTGAAAGACTTCAAATGGTAATCCTTTTAAACAAATAATAGATAATTAGGAAGATGACCAATCATAGCAACAACTAGTGAACACCACAAATATTCCTGAAAAAAGTCATATTCCAATTATAAGGATATAATATACATGTCTGAGCCGTTCTTCAACACGAGCAATGAAATAATAAACTCATATTCAAATTTGAAAAAACCTATTGTCATCAATCTATGCATTCAAAAAAATTCTCACAAATGAGAATAATTTTCAAAGTAGAGAAAGCAATATCTCACAAGAGATGATAATGATATTCTCCCACAAAAAGAAAGAAATCAATAATCTTATGGGGAAAACGAATCCCATAAGAAAACAACTCCCATAAAAAGGGGAAAACAAGCTTTACAAGAATGGAGAATAAATAATTATTAGGTAATAAAGAGTAAAAGAAAAGAGATCTAGGGGAGGGTCTCTCCAAAAATAGTAGAGCCCTCCCCAGATCTAAAATGGAGGCTAGGATTCTTGGCTAGAAAAGAAGATATTTCAATTTTGGATTTACACAAACCTTGGGATTAGTATATTATGTTATTTATTATGGTCATAGTTTCTCTGAGTATATCTAAAAAGTCGGGGTTCTAGCGTACACTAAAAGAAGGTAGTGGCAGAAGGTTTTTCTGATAAGTTTTTGATAACCAAAATAAATAAATAATGCAGTTTATTGATTTAAAAAATGGTCAATTGACCATAAAAGTCAATGGAGGACATATCATGGGATAAAGGTTGTATGTTTTTGTGAAGGTTCAATCATATTTTATTGGTTTCGTTTCCTTGTCAGTGCATGTCTTGCAGTAGATTATAAACTTTCAGTAGGTATTTTCTGTTCTCTAGAATCCTACCTTTCTTGGGGTGAAAGTCCTTCATATAAGAATTCTTCAGTCTGCTTAATTAATTAATATTTATAATTTGAAGCTGTTTGATAGCTCATCCTAATTCTTGATAATGTGATTCCTTGATATACTTTTACCCCCTTAGCCCCTCTTCATGCTGTGAAGCATTTTCATGCATTTTATATAATAAGCCTGAATACATTCGTTTACATAGTTTTTTAATTTTATCCTTCTCGTTATTAGTCAACAGTTTGAAATGTGAGTTATAGCTTGAAATGGCCTCTTTGATTTGAATGTTTTATAGGTCTTGGCTGATAGCGTTGGCATCCCTTGCCGGTTAGTGAAAGGACAGCAATATATTGGTTCTGATGACGTGGCAATGAACTTCGTAAGGATTCATGATGCAAGGTTATTACTATTTATTTATACCTTTTCCAGATACCAGCAAATCAGGATTAATTATGTTCTTATATTGTCCATAGTTTTACTGTTTTGTCATTCATCATATATAATGAGTTTCTACCATATAATGTCGCTTGCTGGTTATAAATTGGTACATGCTTTGTCCACATATTAGTAAAACAATGTAATTTTTTTAAGGAAAGTGATTAATATCTCAACTAATTTCATGTCGAATGTGGATTGCGACTAACACAAAATTGAAAGCATTAAAATAGAACAGTAATATGTGGTACTACCTCCCATCTCATGTATCCACATGCGCCCGTAGGCCGTATCTGATATTGACATAAACTTCTTGTCATATATAGCAACCCTCAATTTTAATAAAGATTCCTTGAAAAATGAAATGACAGCAGGCTAGTAGTCAGAAGAATAATTACGACTATTAACTGAGGGAGCAGTATTAGGCATTGTTGATTGAAGATTATTAAATAAATTAAATCTCCTTAGAATTGCTTTACATAAGTGTTTATCCTTTTTAGGAGGGTTTTGGTTCTTGCAGTTGTTAATTCATGAGGGAGATTTTTTGATTGATCTCATTATTTGAATATCTGTATTCTAAGTATGATATACCTTACTTTGGATGTATAGCATTTTTTCTTCTGAAACAGTGGCTGATGTGGATCCAGGGAATACATTGTTGATTTAATGGCGGACCCTGGCACACTTATTCCATCTGATACCGCAGGATCACATATTGAGTATGAAAAGTCCTTTTCTCCTATTGCCCCTTCGGCTGTAGACTCCTCTCTTATAGCTTCCTCTAGTAGTGGGGTTAGTATTTCGTATGAGGAACAGTCAGAATGGCAGACACCAGAGAATAGATCCAGGTCTAGTAATCTCAATGCTGCAGGGAACAAACCAGATGAAAGAAGTGAACTTATGCCATCTGTAGATTTATTACTACATAGTAAAGTTGAGGAAGGGTCCAAGAAGTCATCACCTAGAAGTCCTGGAAATGTAGGGAAGGAGACGGATTGGGAAATTTCTTACAGGCCTAATCAGTCTCACATGCTTGCAAGATCGCCTTCATGGACTGAAGGTGTTAGCTCCTCAGCAGCACGCAAAATGAAGGTGAAGGATGTTTCGCAATACATGATTGATGCTGCCAAGGAAAATCCACAGTTGGCTCAGAAACTTCATGACGTGTTACTTGAAAGTGGTGTTGTTGCTCCTCCAAATCTATTTACTGAAATATATCATGAGCAGTTAAATATAGAAACAGCAGAGCCCAAGTTCCCATCTGAAGATGAAGAAAGGAATATAAAGAGAGATAGCACCTTGAGAACCAAGGGTCAAGGTGAACTTGGTCAAGCTCTCTTTTTGCCTCGTCTGCCTTATCATGGTGCACATTCGAAAGGAGGTCATTATGGACAATCAGAAGATCGGTCAGATTCCAAAGTAATAGGAGAGCAGGTTTTGTCACAGTCTGACGTAGCTCCAGCAAAATACGTGAGAAATGTTCCTGTTGCAGCAGCAGCAGCGGCAGCAGCTGTTGTGGCATCTTCAATGGTAGTTGCTGCAGCAAGGACAAATATTGATTCAAATCTTGAACTTCCTGTAGCTGCTGCCGCCACTGCTACAGCTGCAGCTGTGGTAGCAACGACTGCAGCTGTTGGCAGGCAGTATGAGAACTTGGATGCTTATTCACCAGGTGCTGCTGCTGCCATCTTCAACCAATTGGGCCGTGCAAGAAGTGATGTAGATGCCTCTGTTTATGATCCTAGGGGTAGTGGTGACCAAACGCCTGATGCCGCGCAGGGTAATCCTGAAGGTGAGAGAATATCAGATAGGTCTACAGGTAATGATAGCACAAAATCTGACACCTCCCTTGATGAAGTATCGGACTGCGAGATTCCCTGGGAGGATATCACCTTGGGCGAGCGTATCGGGCTTGGTACTAACCTGCACATACATAGTTTTTGTGTTATTGAACTCTATGCTGTTACAGTTGAGTTTCATTTGTTTGGTATTTTTTTTGGGGTTTAGGATCCTATGGGGAGGTCTATCGTGGAGACTGGCATGGAACTGTAAGTTCATATATCTCTGTTTCCTACTAAGGCTATAGTCTGAAACTGATTTAATATTTTACTTTCGATTTCTCAACTTTCTGATTCTTTAACATTATCAATAATGACTGTTCGAAAATCTAAGTGTAAGGTTTATTTTTCCACATTTAAACTGCTTATTCAGATTGGAAAGCTAGATTGGGTTTTAGAGAAATGTCAGAAGTTATTATGTTTTTCCTTCTTCAATCTACTTTTTTCATCATTATTTTTCCGTAGTCTTTTTCTCTATCACTTATTCTACATTACTTGAACGATCATGATGCTGAAAATATTTTATTGCTGAAAATAAGTCGACTTATATTTAGCTTTATATTTTATTGCTCAAGTCTAATTTCGAATTAATAATTACTATTTGTTTTGGTGTTGTTTTCCTTGATTTTTTACTTCTTGTGTATATGTTACTTTTATTATCTTGCGTTTTTGGCATATTAGGACCTTACTTCTACTCTTCTGACTTTTAGGAAGTTGCTGTCAAGAAGTTCCTAAACCAAGATATTACTGGTGAATTGCTTGAAGAATTCAAAAGTGAGGTACAATCTGACCCTTGTTTGACATACAGCCTAAAAAACCTCATGACCAAAGCCCAAATAGACTTTATACGATAAATCTGGCAACTAGGATCCCTTTGCCATTGTGCTATTTACATGGAATGCTTCTAATAATGCTATGTTGTGACCTACAAATCAGAGATGTGTAAGAAACACAAATCTTTAGGCATTATTTATTTATTCCTTAGGTTGATTTATACAATCAATATTACGAACTCCTAAGGAAACATGTGTAGTTGAATAAAGAGTTGTTTGTATTATGCAGATGCTATATATTATAGGTATTTGTATAATCTATCAGATAATGTGGTTAAGATGTAAATCTGTATATATTATTTTGCATAGTAATTATCCAAAAAATATTTTAAAAAATTAAGTTGCATAATGCTTGATAACATGTAAAGCTTGGTAGGTGTTATATTTAGGTTATCAAATGTGCTACTAATATACATTGAGTTTTGGAAGATTCTTGAGGTAAAATCCTGTTACAATGTAACATATAGGTGTCCCCATGTACCATACTTGATCCCCATACTTTTGGACACCGGATGAATTTGGAACTCTATCTAGGTTACTCATATAAGGGGATTTCAATGAACGTGAAACATGATTGTGGTCATTGATGGTTGAGAAACAGTTCTGTTTCTGCATTTCTTGCTCCAGATTTCTTCAACAAAATAGTTTTTTTTAAAGAAGCATGGGTGCCACATTATTTCACACCCCAATTTTTTCACTCTTCAACTTGTTTGGGCACCTTGATTTATTGATCCACATATAGTGGATTTATATGTTGACACTTATTTAGAGACTATGAAATGGAAAATTAATGTTTTCTTTTTTGGCTTGCAAGGTCTGGATCATGAAAAAAGTTAGACATCCCAATGTTGTTCTCTTCATGGGGGCTGTTACTCGTGTTCCAAATCTTTCAATTGTTACCGAATTTCTTCCTAGGTATGTCAAAGTACATATTCTTATTCATCTCATGTTAACATCAGTAATGCAAATATTCAAATTTTGCTGAACCATATAACCATATTGGTAAGACATCATCTAAGATTATTGCATACCTTGATTTCATGCTCATTATTTGATATGAGAAGATCAGTTCTTTACCCTATTTTGATTTGAGCAACGCTATATGAACATTATAAGAGGAAGCATTTTCCCTTATGAAGCACAAGGCTTAAACTTTTAATATTGGAAAAGATGAGCAAGGGTGTGAGATGGGTGTTTTGGTAAAATTGGGTTCAATCCCATAGCCATAATGTGGCGAAAAAGACTGAGCCTAGATGCCTTTTCTTAGCAAGCCCTTTCGAACTAGCAGACTTGCTTTCCTTGACTTGCTTCAGAATAGCATCCAACCCAGCCCATTGTTTGATCGTGTGTTTATCGGCTTCAGAAATCAGAATAAAAAATCTTGGTAGAGATGAGATTCTTATATAGAAATGGTAATCTTCGTAACTTTAGTAAATTTCAAACTATGAATAGCATAAATTTAGGGAAAAAGATCAAGATACTACAAAAATTAAAGTAGACATTCTAAAGCAGTTTAAACCTACTAATTAAAGTCAACTGAACATGATTGCATAATGGGTAGCATCTAGAGCAAGTAGCATGACATAAGAAATTAAAGAAGCAGATAATGGCACTAGAATGTAACATGAATCATACATTCATATTTGAAATGCTATTAAAGACCTTAAATATCTCAGAGTAGCATGATAACTTCTATGAAGCTGGATACAGCAGAAAGGAATTAATAGATGCCATGTGATGAATCACTCCAGCTCTTATCATCACTGTCATCATACTATTCCTGCTTTTCAAATCTGATATTTGTAAGATACATACAATTCTGACCTACTTGAACCTTCAGCTGATCTTTTTCTACTTTTGTTAATCTCGTGTAAAAGGATAGCCTCGCCTCTTTCATTAGTAGTCAGTGTGTCCATCCCATTAAAGGCTCAAAGAAAAGTAAATTCAAAGAAGTGGGGAGTTTTGGAAAGTAAGCGGATAAATCCAGTCCAGTAAACGCGTATCCACCCCTCCCCAAAGGTTTTAATGGCAGTTTACAAGCTTCACCTAGTAATACAAAAACTTTTTTTTAAACCCCGTATAAATCTGGACCCATTTATGAATCACCAATTGGTATACAGACCAATTTAGAAGAGAAACCGTCACTACAAACTTGCATCTATACAACTCATGATTGAAGAAGCCCTTGAAGGATTTCACAATGATAAAAAAGGGCTTACAGTGAGACTAATGATTTTTGCGGTGAGTGATCAAATGACTTTCCTTGAGTGGATTGCATCCATGGAAAATTATTTTCATAGCTGTTTTACACCAGATAATGTGACGGTTGGCTTTGCAAAGGCAAAAAGAGGGCAGCGGGTGTATGTTGGTATAAAATTGAAAAGTAACTTTTTAGGACATAACTAAACTTCGTCTGATGCTATGTTTTTTATATCCTCATTAACTTGGAAGGTTACCCTTTTACTTGGCCTATGTTTTACTAGATTTCATATACTTCAGATTTTGTACCTTAAAACTATGGACGTAATATAGTTTCCAATTTGTTGATGACTATAACTGTTAAAAGATTTCCTTATCACTGTGTTGAAAACCTTATTGGTAAAATTATTTATAGTTTCTTTTTAAAAAATTATTATTATTTTTTCCTGCTGTGAAAGTTTGAAACATTTGTTTTGTTGTGCAGAGGTAGTTTGTATAGGCTACTTCACCGACCCAACAATCAATTAGATGTACGGAGGCGTTTGAGGATGGCCCTTGATGCTGTATGCTCTCACTTTTCCTAATTTATTTTCAAAATAAGTTTGAAGGTTTTGGTCTGTTGGTGAACTATCATATGTTCTCTTATTAAATTAAATTTTCAGGCTAGGGGGATGAATTATTTGCACAATTGTACACCATTAATAGTTCATCGTGATTTGAAATCTCCAAATCTTCTTGTAGATAAGAATTGGGTCGTGAAGGTGACATTCTTACCTGATAGCCAAGAGTGTTGAATGGTATTTAATATTATTTTTCAAACCTAATCCCTTATGATCAGCATACGTACCTGTCACTAGGTATGCGATTTTGGGCTATCAAGAATGAAGAATAGCACATTTCTTTCTTCAAGGTCAACTGCAGGGACGGTAAGCTGTATTTGCCAATTTGTTCTATAGCTTTCTTCCTGCTGCTGCAGCCATCATGCTAGTCTTATTTTGCTTGATTTTATTATATTATTTACATATACTCATATCACTTAACCATATTTGTTTCTTTTAATCTAGATTGCTTGTTCATATATGGTCTTCTCTGTCTTACTAGATGCGACATACATTTGCCAGAAAGTAATTTGCTTTAATTCTGTATAATGCTACCCTATGACCTTTATTTTTTAATTTTGAAGGCAATGTCTTTAGCTTTCATATTTCATTTTTGCTAACACTCTGGTCCCTCCAACTGGCTGCCTTTTGGTTGTTTTATCTTGTCTGACGCCTTTCCTAAATGGAAGAGTAATGCTACAATACTGGGAATTGGCTAATCTTTGTTGCATCATTTTATTATCAGCCCTTTCTGTAGAAGATACCACAGTGCTGTTGGTCCTAGTACCCTGGCCTTTGGAGATGTTATGGTTGCCAAGTTTCTCCTGAACAAGGTGGTTGCTGTGATCCATAGTTTACAGATAACATCATATTTACAATATGTTTGCCTTCTTATAGGGAAATTTTAGTTGGATTTGATGTCTTGCTTGTCTCGTTTATAATGCCTCATCTTTGAAACTGATATTTGTGAAAATTGATATTCCAAGTACAATATCAAAAGTTAAACTTGTCCATTTCCAAATCTGAGTGAGTTGTTTAAAGAATTATAAATTTATTATTACAAATATATGTGAAAATGCAAACAAAGTTCACTTGATATATATATGACAAAAAATGTGGTTGACATACGGACCCTGCATGTTTGTGTTAACATTTCTTTTTACTAATGAAATGATTTAGTAGAATAGAATGAAATGTAATGACTAAAGCTGCTGCTAAATAAGAACTTTATGAATTGCTCGACTTTAAAAGATGGTTTCAGATGATAGATCAAAGACATGTCATTTCTCTTTGCTAATTTTTCATGCTCAATAAATCATGAGAGTGGTCTATTTTAAACAAGGATGTCCTCTTTTATGATTTTATATAGATTAGAATAAATGACTATGACTTCAATGTTTTGTAAGAGTGCTGACGTTTATCAGAAGAGAATTGGGATTCAATGGTTCACTTGAATCTGTGGGACTGGCATCCTGGATATAAAGCTTTCAATTAGATTAAAAGTTGAAATTTAGAGAAAGTGTGCTGAGTTACCTCTTTGTTAATGGTTATCCTGACGGGTGTTTTAATTAAGGCACTTCTTACTGGACAATAGGATAATAACATAACATAATGAGACTTAGAGAATAATAATGTGACATGGTGAGTTTGTGATAGTACAAGTACATCTTAGTTGCCTGATTAATTTTCCTGAAGAAACTGTAGCTTTCGAATTATTTTCACTGGATTTGCAGTTAAAAGAAACACCAAGGACAATGTTTAGGGCAGATTATTTGCTTATGATATTTCTTTGATGTTTGTTGCAGCTATATCTGATACTTCTAAGTTTATGCATTAGTCTCAATTAAATATTTGTTCCCCAGATAAATTTTTGGGTCAGTTTCAGTTTTTTTCTTCAGATTTTGGTCGGGATCAATCCAGTCCTTCTGGTTCAAATTTGAACAGTTAAACTTCATACTTTCACCTCTACTTTGAGAAGAGAATTGGGATTTAATGGCTCACTTAATTGAATCTGTGGGTCTGGCATCCATGGATATAAAGCTTTCAATTAGATTAAAAGTTGAAATTCAAAGAAAGTGTGGTGAGTCATGAGTGACCTCATTTCTAATGGTTATCCTGACGGGTGTATAATTTTAAGGCACTTCTTAGTGGACAATAGGATAATAATACTACCTCAATTCCAAATTATAAGATTGACTTTTTATAAGTCGGTTTCAAACATTTTCAAACTCAAAATTAATATGAATTCATTTAGTTTATGTCAATACAATTATGAATATCATAAACTACCTTAACAGGTACTACTAATTATAAAATGAATCATGTCAATTTTAAATTAAAAAATGTCACAAATTGACTATTAGAAAGTGAATATTGATTTTATAATTTGGAACGGAGGGAGTATAACATAGTGACTAGTGAGTTTGTGACAGTACAAGTACAGCTTAGTTGCCTGATTAATTTTCCTGTAGAAACTGTAGCTTTTGAATCATTTTCACTGGATTTGCAGCTAAAACAAACACCAAGTAAAATGTCTAGAGTAGATTATTTGCTTATGATATTTCTTTTGATGTTTGTTCCAGCTATATCTGATGCTTCTAAGTTTATGCATTAGTTTCGATTAAATATTTGTTCCCCAGATAAATATTTGTGTCAATTTAACTTTCTATCATAATTTGGTTGGGATCAATCTAGTCCTTCTGGTTCAGATTTGAACAGTTAAAATTCATACTTTCACATTTACTTTTCATCCTTGTATCGGTGCCTCTTAGAATTTTGCACTGATAAATAATAACAGTTTGCTGATAAAGATTATGTAGTAGTCCGAAACTTATAAATTAAGCACTTTTGTGTATATGTGGTTTACATATCATATGTCATTGTGCTACACACATATATATATATATATATATATATATGTGCGTCTGTTTGTATATATTATACACGTCTCTCTTGGACACCACCATTGGCTTATTCCCTCTGCCAAGTCACCACCACTGCCTCACCATGTTTGCTGTCTAAGTTACAGGTCAATATACAGTTGATGAGGTAACTATAGAGAGAATATACACATCTCATATTAGTCAATATGCAAGATATATTGTATCTTATCTAGAGAGATTTTTTATCTATAGATCTTAACACTATTTCTCTCTATATATATGGAGTTGGGTGTGTATAATATGTAACATATAAATTGTTTTGATGATATTTGAAATAATAATGTCTATTGTGATCAATGGATAGGGAATGGTTTCATGGGGGTTTTGTTTGCGGAGCAAGATGGTTGAGAGAGTTCTCTCACTCATGGGTTGCAATTAGTTGAATATGTTTTTTTCTTTGATAAGTCTGTTAGTTACGAAATAGTTATTTCCTTGAGGTAGCTGGTGACAGATTGTTATGGTTGTACAATTGGCAACGTTCTCCCATGATGGCCTAGGGGTAGAGAGTGAAAATATAAACACTGCCCCCCACCCCCCTAATTAAATTCTTCATCTTTATCTAGAAAAGATAAAATAAACACTCCCCGTGAGCATGGTTTACGGAACTCATTTTATGTCCTGCTTCTCTTTTTGAGTTCTATGTATATGACCATTGACTATACGCATGAATATGATATATTAACACATTAATTCAGAGTGTCAATTGGTTGTGTGCGTGTAAGTGAGAGAGATAAAGACAGAGACGTTGGAGATTGCTATACAGAATTGGCTCGATTTAGTACATATCTGGCTCATTGATTAATGTGTGAATAACATAAATGAACTTTATCACAAGTCACATGACTCTCGAGACATTCAAAATTCTGACAGCTGTTGCCATGAAGGATTCAACTGAGAAGAAAAGTGATTTTTAAAGTGAAATTGACCCTAGACTACTATGTTTTAAAAAGTTTTTGATGATAACTATACATGTTGTCATGAGGCTTAGTTCAACACTTATTCCATTATCTTCATAATCCTATGATAATTTCTCCAGGCAGAGTGGATGGCTCCGGAGGTGCTAAGAAATGAACCGTCAGATGAGAAGTATATTTTTTACCCCTTTCTTTCTTTCATTTGTTTCTTGAAAATAAATTAGAATATAGTACTCCCCCCATTCTATTTTAAATGGCATGGTTGTGGTACGAAGTTAAAGAGGACCGTTACATAGATACTCCCTCCATTCCAAAATATAAGATAAATATTCAACTTTAATATTGACATTGATTCATTTAAGTTTTGAAAACAATAAATCTGATAATTACATTACTTTTCAGATAGTTTATTATATTCATAATTGTATTGACAAAAATGAAAAGGATTCATATCGTTTTGAATTTGAAAATGTTTCAAATTGACTTTTAGAAAGTCAATATTGGTCTTATATTCTTGTATTTTGGGACACATAGTTTAATGTTTTTCAGTTTTTCTTTTATTAAAATATTGTATTTCAGATGTGAAGCAATAATGTAGAGAAAACAATGTTAAAATATATTGTTTAAAAATTTGGTGTTTGAATGTCTCATAATCCATGACAAACATGAGATTAATCATGCCATTCAAAGTGGGAAGGGAATGGAGGGAGTAATGTTAACCATATACCAGTATGCCACTGGCACTTGATTTATTCATTTATTTTGTGGACTGTCCTGACTTAAAATTTTAAATGATGTGTGTAGGTGTGATGTTTTTAGCTACGGTGTAATATTATGGGAGCTTTGTACGTTGCAACAACCATGGGGAGGAATGAACCCAATGCAAGTTGTTGGGGCTGTTGGATTTCAGCATCGCCGTCTTGACATTCCAGATGATATGGATCCTGTTATTGCAGATATAATCACCAAATGCTGGCAAACGTAAGTAGATATTAAACTTCATGTTTCCTTAACTCTAATTAAGATTCTTTGTGAGTTGGTGTTGCTAGTTGTAGAACAAATTCAGTAGATCGATGAATCTAACCACTGGGCTTATTGGCAGAAAGGAACAGTAAAAAAAATGTTGGTCCAAAATAAAAATAATATGTTCTTTTTTCCCCCCCCCCCCGGGGGGGGGGGGTGTGGGGGGGAGAGGAAAAAGAAATTGTCTTTACAGAAACTCGACGTTTCAAAATCAGATTCATATTTTGGCATCTTCAGTTTCTTGCTTAAAATCAGTCCGAAAAGGAAATTATTGCTTAAATAAGAAAAAAGTCTCATAAGCTGGAATGAAGTCTTGACAACCGTGCTTATCATGAAAGAATCTTGGCAATTCCATTGAGTTTAAATTATGTAAAACTTCAATTTGGTAAGGAAATGAGTAGAGTGAGCAGGACAATATACCCAAGGAAACTTGGTGATTTTTTTTTGAATTGTTTTTTCTTAATTATGATCTCCCTCGTGAATAAATCATCAACATTTTTTGACCAGCTATGCATATTTGAGATCCTCAATTAGGGATTCCATGCGTCCATCTAATGATCCATTTAAGATGCAAATTTGCAATTTCATAAATCCGTTCATGTACACTCTGTACAGAATGTAGTTCTACGTGTGCTAATAAAAGATGGAATTCTAACATTTTATTCAATTAACATTCTAGTGATCCAAGATTACGGCCTTCATTTACTGAAATCATGGCTGCACTGAAGCCACTCCAAAAGCCTATCACCAGTTCACAAGTCCCTAGACCCCCTATGTCAGCAAGTAGCGGGCAAGATAAGGGTCAGCCTTCACAAACAGTCGAATGAGCCAATGGGGAAAGCAAACGAGATCATGACCCACTGGAACGCCTTGCAATAGAGGCAAGCATGGGATTGCCAACAAATGTAAGAAAAATGATTGCTTGAAGACTCTGGTGAACATAAACTTGATATTTGACTTGATTGTGATTCTTTCTGCGATTCTTTTCCCTCCGATCTTGGCTTGGTTATGCCACAGTCCTCAATTTATCCTGTATTTGTCATGTAAAATTCGTCCGAATTTGTTGTAATCAAGATGGGAGGATTTTTGTTCTATGTATTGTTTCAAGTTGCTCCAAATGAAGCACATTTTCGTGATTAAATGGCTTGTCACAATCTGTTAATATAAAGAGCGAAAATATATTGAAATTGTTAAAGGTGCTTGAAAAAACAATGAAAAATAGATTTAACCCCACCATATATTTCTTTTTACTGGATTGGATTACTCCCCTTCCATTTTAGTTCACTAGCTGTTGTGACTGGTTCCAGTGTAATTCCAACTATATTATTGAAAGTTTTAAGCGGTAGTAGAAAGGGTGCCCATATCTAGATGCAGGAAGGCCAAATATTTGTTCTTATTGTAATAATAGTAGTGCACTAAATGAAGGATTATACATGTTAAGAATATATAGAAAATGTATTCTAGTTTCTTACAGCCATGCTCTTTTTTTCTTCTTTTTTTCCATTTTTTAAGAAGCAGGAATTCTTCGTTATCCTAGCGAATGCCATATCCCCGTATTATATATTCCGATTCTCGTGGTTTCTTAGGAATTCTCTCGTCCTTTAAAACTTGTGTTTGAATTATGTACGAATATTTGTGTTATTGTTTAAGACTTGATGTTTATAGAATTATGAAAATTACAGTGTTTGTTGTTTTTCCCATGTAACATCTATTTTGTTAAATTTTTTATTATATATATATATATATATTATATACACATATAAAAATATGCATATCTAATAATAAAATATATGCCCAATCCCTCACACCTGAATCTCCATCTATTAAGATTTATTTTTGTATTCCCATATTTCTTAGAAGATAAGGTAGCTAGGGACCATTGCCTACTTAAGGCAGCAATTCAGGTGGATTTTTCTGTAACCAAAAAAATATGGCCACCTTCTTTGGCTCTCCACCATTTGTATCTCATCCGCTTGCAAGAACTCCCTACTTTTCTTCATCTTCACAAACTCCTCCTCCACAGCCACCACCTTCACCGCCACCTCCGGCTCAACCGCTAAGCACGACATCGTCCGAGCCACCATCACCTATCACAGCTCAGGTGCAGAAACCAAAATCTGCCGCTTCAACTAAAACCGGTTCCACAGATTGGATAGCCTCCTCCTTGACCAGAAGGTTTGGGATTGCTGCTGGGCTTGCATGGGCTGGATTTCTAGCCGTTGGTGTCATTTCGGAACAAATTAAAACCCGGCTTGAAGTCTCTGTGCAAGAAGCAAATACTAGGTATGTAAGCAAAATTTCAATATTTATGTCTTGAGTTTAGAAAACAAGTTCATTATTTAACACTTGCTTTGTGTAGAGATGTGGAAAAGGAAGGGGAGGTAGTGTTGCCTAATGGTATAAGGTACAAAATTCTCACTAACTATTGTATTAATTGTATTTGGATACGATAGTGAAGTACCAAATCTGATGTGGCATCATTATATTGGTTGACTGACTACAATTTGTTGATCGATTATGGATACTTATTGAATAATGCTAGGGTAGCTAATGAAGTCTCAATTTTGAACCATATCATGATGACTGATTATGTAACAAGTACAACTGATATAATTTAGACATTAACTAGGCATCTCAAACTTTTCATATTAATTCTCATATATACTCAACCTATCCATTTCGGAAGTGGTTAACATGAAGTTAATTTTGGTCAATTGACCAATACAGTGTCGACACGTAGGCCGGGAGGTGGTCTCTTTCTGCGTGTCAGTACTGTATTGGTTAATTGATCAACTTACCATGAAAATAACTTAATGGTAACTGGATCCATCCATTTCATATACTATACTACAATTACAATTACATTGATCAGGTACTATGAGTTGAGGGTGGGTGGTGGTGCTACCCCTAGGCCAGGAGACTTGGTGGTGATTGATCTCAAGGGAAGTGTGGTCCAAGGCACCGGAAAAGTAATACCACCACCATTTGTCGACACATTTGATGGTGACAAAAGGAAAAGGCCACTAGCTATCGTAATGGGGTCGAGGCCTTATAGTAGGGGAATGTGTGAAGGAATCGAATATGTTCTGAGATCCATGAAAGCCGGAGGAAAAAGAAGAGTGGTAGTTCCTTCGAGCTTAGGGTTTGGGGAAAATGGGGCGGATTTAAACTCCGGTGTGCAAATTCCTCCCCTTGCTACTCTTGAGTACATTGTACAGGTTGACAAAGTGTCCATTGCACCTGCCTGATCAGTTAGTTCATCAACAAAATATTTATTCCAAATGATGTGCGGAAAATGGCTCTAAGCCAGTTTGCAGTAACAATTATTTTTTTTGGCATATCCAACTAGACATTCATTTAAGTTCGTGTAAGCTTAATTAACTTGCAGTGCTGCCTCATGTGAAACTGTAAAGAATAGTTTAGGGTACATACCTGCAGTTGTAGACGTGGATGTAGAGGTGTTGCAGCTTACACAGGTCTCCAGTTTTACATTGATATCAGTGACTTCAAGAGGAATTCCAACTTAATTATGATGGCATAATCTTCATGAATTAGAATGTTCTCTGACTTTGGTTTTCTCATATTAGCTCAATAATCCTGCACCTAATATGCACGAGCAGAGTGATTGAGGGAGAGACAGAGAGAAAGATAGACTTTTTCAAAAGCCAAAGTCTATACATATCAGAAATTTTGCACCAATGCACCTTTAACGGTACCCAAATGACATAATTAATAATCAGCACAGCATAAATAATTCGCCACTGCTTCCCGATTTTAGCAATCTTTTGATTGGTACATGTGGCCAAAAAACCCCAAATGGTGGTCGAATGTGTAATCATGATTCATGAGTATGTCAAGCCCCCAAGAACCAAAGTCAGGTCAAAATAACAAGTTACCAAAACTCCCCACAGGAACAATTCCCATTTGTAAAATGATGAAACCTATTATTATCCCTAACAATGATCTTCCTTCCGGTAATACTTGATGCAAGCTTCATAAACACGTGGCAATCTCCACAGATTCTGAGATTCTTCATAATCCTTATTGGAGCACAAGAAGGCAAGGACATTAATCCAAACGTAAGGGCTAGCTTTTCACTGTGGTGCCATAGAAGTTGCTGCTTTCGGTACTCTTCCACGTCATGCAGATCATGTTTAGTCTCACCACTGTACCCCTGCTTCTTCATCTCTTCTATCAAATCCTCCAATCTACTATAAATTTCAGAAATTCTGGGATGGCTTCTCTCTCCAACCATGAATGTGTGAACCCTGTCCTTAGTTTCAATCCAACTCTTGCCCCTCTCCTTCTTTGCTTCGCTGTCTTTGAGAAACTTCCTTGCCCATGCAACTTCCTCCCATCTTTTTTCTGCAGCGTAGATGTTTGAAAGCAAGACATGGTTTCCTGCATTATGAGGTTCAATCTCAAATAAATGTTTGGCAGCAACCTCAGCCAATTCAACATTCCCATGGGCCCTGCATGAGGCCAAAAGTGATCCCCACATGGAAGCAGTAGCATCAAATGGCATTTCATCTATCAGATCCTTGGCTTCATTTATCAACCCTTTGCGACCAAGAACGTCAACCATGCATGAATAGTGAAAAACATTAGGTGAAACATGATGCTCTTTTACCATCATGTCAAAATATTTCCTTCCCTTTTCAACCATACCCATATGTCCACATGCAGATAAAACAGAAACATAAGTCACTTCATTGGGGTGTAAACAAATCTGCTGCATTTTCTCAAATAATATCATTGCTTCTATAGAGTGGGCGTGCCTAGAAAACCCAGAAATCATTGCATTCCACAAAACAACGTTCTTATCTTCTGCTCTTGAAAACACAAAGTAAGCTTCTCTTATGTTTCCACATTTTGCATACATGTCTACGAGAGAGGAAGCCACAAAAACATTAGCATAGTAACCAGATTTATGTAATACTGCATGCACCTGGTTCCCTTCAATCAAAGAAGCCAAAGCTGCACAAGCAGAGATAACAGACGAAAAAATATACTGGTTGTGTTCCAAGCCAGTAGTTTGTGCTCTGTGAAACAACAATAAGGCCTGTTCATACAGCTCATTTTGCACATATCCAGCCACCATTGAACTCCACGCAACAGCACTTTTCTCAGGCATAGATTCAAAAACCAAGATAGAATCCTTAACTAAGTTGCATTTGGCATAAACATCAAGCAACGCAGTACCCACAAATGCATTTGACACGATTGATGCCTTGAGGGAAAAGGCATGCAGCTGTTTACACTCTAACACGGCGAATTTCGCAGCACAAGCGCAAAGAACACTTGAAACTGTGAATTCACTAAACTGAATAGCCTCTCTTTGCATCTGCATGAAAATTTCCATAGCCTTACCCTCGTTCCCATTTTGGGTATATGCACCAATCATAGTATTCCAGGAAACGAGGCTTTTCACAGGCATTTCATCAAACACTGCACGAGCACAACTAACAAGGCCACATTTTGAGTACATATTGATGAGCATGTTTAATGTCAAAGTGTCTGTTTGTAACCCAAACTCAATAATTTGGCCATGGCAAGCCTTCCCTTCCATGGTTGCCCTTTTTCTTGCACATCTCTGCAAGATATCGTGCAAATGTGAGAAATGGATTGCATTTGTGCAGACCCAAACTAAGTCTTCTTGGACTGAGCTTTCGGGCTGAATCTTTGAATTGGACATAGCTTTTTTGTTGCTGTAATGTGAAGCAAAAATATGACAGGGTCTCTTGTATCTCGTTAAAATATGGCTGTAGCTTTTATGTTGCTGAGGTAAGGGAAGGTGGAATTTATATCCGGGTATGATTTGGCCCAGAGGAAATGGAAGACAATGTTCTCGGGACAGGTGGAGCGTTGCAGGACGGAAAAGACTGCGGCCATGGTACATTACTAAGAATGAAAAACTTGTAAAGTTTCTTTTATGTTGTCACTAAATTTATAAAAGAAAAAAATAATTAAGTTTTGCATTTAAATTATTGTTTACCCTTATAGTAATTTTGTTGTGTTTGTTTGTAGATTGTAGGGAGTATAATAGGGTATTAAATAGTTGCCTACATTATGATAAAAACTCTGGTTGATTTTTTGCCTACATTATTTAAGAAAGATGATGAAATAATAAAATTGTTCATATTTTAATTCTTATTTAATTGTATAGTTTTTTACACATGACTAGTAAAATATACATAAAAAATAGAAATATGACAATTAATACTAAATGTACTATAGACAAATTATTTAAGGTAAGTTAACGTTTAATTTAGAATTACCTAAAATAATAATAAAGACTTTTATTATGGGACAGAGGGATTATTATGTTTTTTTGTCCAAATCCATTTACTCTTGGATGGAAACTTTTGGCAAAAAAAAAAAAAATCATCCAACTTCATGTCATTTTCTTTTCTTTTTTAAACATTTTAAAAACTCCAAAAACAACAAAACTTGACCAAAAATAAATTAAAATTTGTCTTTACTGTCCCTTTTCTTTTATTTTCGGTCTATTTTAAAATTCCACAAAATATTTTAAATTTATCATGTTAACATAAATGTATGACTTTTCTACACACAAAATAAAAAAATAGCCAATTTTTTTATAATTTTTTTTTTTCATAAAATACTCATAAACGGAGAGAATTAGACAAATAATTTTTTTTTACGTCCTTTTTAAAATTCACAATGTATGTTCGGTTATCGGCGTTTAGAGAATTTGTAACGATAGCGTTTGAAGATCACAGTGCGAGCATTATATTTGAATTTGAACGTTCACTAGTTCAATAAATTGTGTTCGAAATAAAATACTTATCCGATAGACCAACAAGCACATAAACACATTGAAAGTCTATCATTCGGACATAAATTTATAATTTTATCAACGTGGTACTATTATCTAGTAAATCAATTCCCAAAAAGATTATTTAAAAAAAGAAAAAAAAAAGTAATTTTGATAGTATGATTCGCCGTATTGGCCAATAGACGTCGACTATAAAACCAACCCAATAAAGTAACGAATACTAATGGAAAAAGTTATTTCTCCTTGACATAGCTGTTCACTTCTCAGCCGCACAGACAAACTCCCTTCAGTCTTCATATATAACTGAAAACAAGAAAACTCTTCATTTTTGGGAGTAATTGAAGATCATGGGCACTGTTATTGACTCCCATTTCTTAGCTCTTACAGCCATTGTCACTGTAATTATCTCCTCTCTCTTTCCTTTTCTCTCTCTTCCCATATATACATATATGTGTGTATGTGTATATACATGCTTATAATTATTGAAATGATTCTATTTTTGGTTATTTGCAGGTGGGTTATCAGTTGTTGTTCTTCATAATCACAGCCCTTCTAAAATTCGATAAAGTCACCGATTTTGCTGGTATTATCGCCTTCCTTTTTGTTTTATTTTTATCTTTTGTTGTAACTATCATTGCTATCTGTTATTTATTAATTTTCTTGTGGGGTTCTTCAGTAGTTTTTAAAAACTAATTTTTGCATTATATAATTGAAATGGGTTAGTTTAGTACTTCCTTTGTCCCACAAAAAAATAGTCCCAAATAATTATATAATTTTTTTTCGCAACTATCATTGCTATCTGTTATTTAATAATGTTCATGTGGGGTTCTTCAGTAGGTTTCAAATAGTACTTAATTTGCATTATGTAATTGAGTTGGGTTAGTTTAATATATTATTGGGGATAACATGTTTTGTTTTTGGTGTTGAATGAGTTTAAATAAATTTCAAGGGGGAGGGTAATTGAGTCTAACCATGAATTAGTCTTTCGTCTACAATATTTTGAGGTATATATATATATATATATATATATATATATATATATATATATATATAGTCCGTTTCTCCAGCGAACTGGAAGGAGCGAACTAAAAACGAACCGTCGCTATCGCCGGTTCGCTCTTAGTTCGTTCCCTCCAGTTTACTGGAGAGAGCCGGGCTATAAATATATATATATATATATATATATATATATGTCTCTATGTGTGTTTGTATTATGAATATGTTGAATTAGTTGTCCTGTTCTGATTTGTATCTGTAAACCAATTTTTCTACTTAGAGTTTTATTAGTTAACTGTGATTGGCTATTAATTTTTGTTGTTTAAACAGGAAGTACGAATTTTATTATAATTGCTGTATTGACTTTGGTTGTAAAAGGAACATGGCATTTTAGACAGGTAAGCATAAACACGAGCTATATATAAATATATATCACCACACGCGCTCACACATCATATGATATATACGTATGCATGTGTGTATTTGTATTTACATAATGGTATACATATGAGTAATATGACCGTATATAGGTGTTTATTTTTGGACTTTTGGTAGATGAGAAATAAAAACATGTTTTATTCAATCATTTATATATCAAAAAAAATGTTCTGATAGATGAGTACACACTTATTGAAAAACATTTATCGTGTGAACCAACCTTAATTATATCAATACTTATCCGCATTTTATCTTGGTTTGTGTTGCATTCCCAGGCCAATTGTTTTGTGGGAGTAACCTGCTTATATTCCTCAACTAAAATAATTATCATTTGACCAGAAGTGCATTTTTGGCCATATTTCTGAGGTTCATCAAATAAACTTGTTAATAGAATTAAATGCATTTCTCATAAGATTTTCCACATGGAAATCAATTTCAATCCAAAATTACATGAGCATTAGGTATGGTAATATTAGTGCCAGGGGAAACATATGCTTATATTTTGGGATTTCGCCATTAACATGCTAGCTTGATGTTCCAACAGTGAAATTTTAAGGATTCAGCTGTTGTATATCCTGCATATTCTAAAAATGAAATGATGGTAGGCTATCTAACCTTACACACGGATTCACTTTTGACCTGCCATTGTGGAGGTAATGCTTGCGCTCTGAATGCTTGCCCTCTATTGACAAGTAAAAGATTTAATGGCTAGGGTTTTATGTATTCTTAGTTTGCAATTGAATGTTATGACAGCTCTGCATGGGATAATTGATCACTAATTAAGTCTTAAGTTTGGCTACTATATTCCTTTGAGAACAGTAGATTTTTCTTTGATCAAAACCCTATTCATGGTTCTCAAACCAACTCTCTATAAACTTTGACGAAATATACAAGTATTGGCATCAGGGAGTATTTTATAATATGACATGTATGATGTTTGGAATCTTTTCAGGTGGTTTTGACATTGCTTGCGGTTATATGGGGTACTCGGCTGGCACTATTCCTCTTAATGAGGTAAGAATCAGATAAATTACTTAAAGGTTTCTTTATATGCTTTTGTTACTCTCTCAAGTATTGAACACTATTTATACGAAACCTTGAATCAAGTAATAATTGAGCCATTGTTGGATTAACAAAGCCTTATTTATGTATTAAATAAGTTGAAATTATCGTAACGTTATCATAATTCTAAATTTTGTTTTACTGGCCAAAAAAAATGTTAGCATAATATTTCATAAGTTCTCATTCCAAAGCGACTCCTCTTAGTAGACCTAGTGAAAGCGGATCTTAACTGTTATCTGAAATCATTCTCTTTATTTTTTTTATTACTCCTCTTGCTACATCATCTAGTGAATGTGTGAAACATAGAATTAGGAACACTCAAGTTACAAATATGTTCCACTAACATTAATCTCAACTATGGTACTTGCTTTTCTTAGTCTTTCATTGTTGTTATCAGGATTTTGCAGTGGGGAGAAGATCGAAGGTTTGATGAGATGCGTGATAATTTGGGAAAATTGGCGTTTTTCTGGATGTTTCAGGTTTACAGTCACTCTATGGATTTTACAGCGCACTTTATCATTGTAGTATTATTTATGTGGATGGGTTTTGATGGTAACACATTTTACCCTGTGGTTATAGTCAATCATTTATCACTTAATGGCAGGCTGTCTGGGTGTGGGCCGTGAGTTTACCTGTGACAGTTGTTAATGCAAGCGACAGAGATCCATCTCTTCAAGCTGTGGATATAATTGGGTGGGTTATGTGGTCTGTGGGCATGATAGTTGAAGCAACAGCTGACCAGCAGAAGTTAAAATTCAAAAATGCCCCAGAAAATAGGGGAAAATGGTGCAATGTTGGGCTCTGGAAATATTCTCGTCACCCGAACTATTTTGGAGAGGTTAGAGCTAGTATTATTTCGATTACTTTACTGCTACATAAATTTTATTTTCAAATCTAGGGAACCCAATTAAAAACAGTACTATCTCTATTACATGTCATTCCTCAATCTTACTTTCATTTATTAGTGCATTATCAATTACAAACTACCTCTGACCATTTTATGCAGTCCTTTGTTGAGCTCTCCATCAGGAGCTGAAGTATTCGGTCTGAACATTCAACAACTTTTGAAGTTCCTTAGAAACACGTTACTGAGTCATATTATATTTTAATTCAGTAATCCCCACATATAAATAAAGTACTAGCAGTGCGATTTGTTAGAGAGCTTAATCTGACTTCTTGTGACACGCCATTTCCTCAATATCGTGTTTTATTAAAAAAGGAATCCTGATTTGTGCTTTGTTCAGATTTTACTCTGGTGGGGAATCTTTGTGGCTTCTACACCTCTTCTGGAAGGTGCAGAATGGCTCATCATCCTGGGACCAATATTCCTTACACTGTTACTTCTTTTTGTCAGTGGCATACCGTTACTCGAGGTTTGCTTTTCTAGTCTTTTGCTCTTACTAAGGGTATGCAAACCATGCTTCCAAGGATGCATTCGTAGCATAAACTTTTATTTGAAACAGGTATCAGCAGATAAGAAGTTTGGCAATGTGGCTGCATATAGGATCTATAAAGGAACAACAAGGTTGGCTTTGACTTTTCTTGATAAGTTACTTTTGGGGAATTGTTATTTCCACAATGGAAATTTGATATTTCCACATTGCCTTACTTGAATGTGGGTCCATTTAGTATTCATGCGACGCGAGTCTTGTGGAACTATCAAGTTTCCTTGAGTAAATATCAGTTTCCTACTTCTAAATATATTTTTGAAAGTAAGAAATAACAGAGTCAGCGTTGACTGTTCCAGCCCTCTCATTCCGCTGCCTCCTGTAGTCTATGGAAAGTTGCCTTCATGGTTCAGGAAAGCTTTCCTCTTTGAGTTTCCTTTCTACAGTAAAAAATTTCCTCATGAAGAATTAACCTGGTAAGGTGATGCATCCTTTGGCTAACAAATTTTCTGTTATAAACTGAGGCTTCAATTATACTTATTCACTATTCTCTATCAACCTTCTCTGTGAGTACAAGTATGAACATTACCAGATTCATAGTTCTTAAAACTTTTTATTGGCTTTTCTTTATTGCTGTTGCTTTTTTGAGGAAACATAATTGATAACTGATAGGCTTTTGTTTTCCTTCAGCAATGCAACTGATCTTATTATATATGTTTCAATAACATTGAGATATAATTTCTGTTTAGAGTGAAATGTTTACAAAGATATTAGGCTCTTACATTTTATAGAAGAAAGGTGATGGCTATTGTGGATATTACAGGATTATGGACAAGAATGACAGATTGCAGTAGGTTGTCCATAATAAAGTAGGTGGGCTGATATAACTAGACGAGCAGGTGAATAGTTTGGCAGATTAACTAATTGTTTGGCCTACTTTTTCCACATGACATGTTGATAAGGTGTCGTATACCCTTTCTTTCCAGACCAAAAATGGACCATGGTCAAAGAAAGATTTATGACTATAGTTGCCACCTAGTTTAGGATCTTGGAAACAACTTTGCCATTATAGGACTCTAATCATTAGAAAGAACTAATTAAGTAATTATGCAACTAAGAACCTTTGGTTCGGGATTATATAAGGGATGTTGGGGAGTGAGGAAACACATGATTTTAACCCTTAACACAGGCAATTGCTGCGTCTATTCAGCATCCAACAAATTTATGCAACTGGTCATATTGATATAGTTAAGGATGAAGAGAAAATGATGAACTGAGAGACGCAAAGTTTCAGAAATTAGCATCAACTTACTACACAAGGAAAATAGATTTATTTTAATTATATCTAAATAACATAATGAAGAAAATAAAATTAAGCTAAGTACTATCTAGGTTTATGGCCGCATCTGAACCTTTTGTATCCCCCAAGGAAATAAAACCTCTGTAGTTCTCATGTTAAGAAATGTAGATTAATTTGGGTTTTTGTCCAGATTCAATCAAGATATCAAGCAAGAATATTAAGATAAAAAAATTTAACACATCAAATTTACAAATAAATGTCTAATGCAAAAATTTAAAATGCTTTAAACATTATGTTTCTTGAAAAGAAATATGACTTTCAACTACTTGGATTAGTTTAATTTAATTAAAACTAATGTTTATAAAATAAATAAAATGAAATTTATTTGAAAAAAGTAAAAAAAAATAAAAAAGTAAGATGCATTCTATTTATCTCGGAAATGTTTGAACTTTGAATAAAAGAAAACTGTAAAAACTTCAGAAAAAATTGGTGGTTTAGTTTTTATGTTTAAGAATAGAGATGTTTGTTATACATTTTTAGGAATGTCAGGACAGCATTATGATTGTGTAGAGTTACTTACTACAACAAAACTAATGTATCACATTACTAACATTAACTTGGAACCTCATAATATATGCTTGGTAGCATATTTGTTTTCACTACAGTTCATGAAAATTAATGGCATTATTGTCTGTGCAAGGTATAGAACAAGCGGGGAAGGGAGCAGAGAAGGAATGAAGCTTGGTTGAGTGGTTTATATTCCTTGGGATTCTACAATGGTTTATACCTTCTTGGCATTGGTTATTTTTGCACATAAATTGCAACATATAAATAACACCTTTGTAATTCTTTCCTCGTTTTCTATTTTATGAGATTTTGATTTTCATTCTTGTACATTACTTGCTTTTTTCCCCTTTGTGGGACAAAATAAGCAATTGCTCGAAATGGGATTGGCTTGCTTGAACTTTAAAGCTCGTGTATGCGTTAATCATTGCAAGTATGATGTTTCACTATCAAACGATCAGCATAATCATGTATTTCTGCTGGTATTCGGTGATGCAGGACAGATCTAGGATGAAGAATTAACGAAAAATAAATTAGGATCTAAACTCCACGTTTAGACCGCTAGAATCTCTTAAGTGTATCTACTTCACGTATCAATACTAAGATAGATAAAATACTTTTATGGTACGAATGAAATAATCAATTTCAATTTTTATATTATGTAGTCTAAATGACTTGTGGGATTACATCACTATTTAAAGAGACTCAAAACCTTAATATTTTTCAATAAAAATACTAAATAACTAAAATACCCTTATTAATAATTCCTAATCACTAATTAATGTTTTAAATCCCACTAATAAATAAAATACATAAATCACATCAACTACTTTTATATTAAACATAATAAAAATTTTAAATAATAAATATAACAAATTTCTTCTTTGTTCTTGACTTGGAGTCCCCATCATTCTCCTCTTGTAGGAGAAAATTCGGCCTCGAGTTTTATAATATGAGAGAATAAGCAATGAACTCCTCTGCAACAAAAGAATATCTTGAAACACCTTTGACAACATCATCAGCGGTATGGCTCAAGAAATTTTTGAAAGAAAATTGATGAGGGCCTTGGTTTTGTATTCAAATGTGCTAAAAAACAGCTTTCTGGAACAACGAAATCAACAACGTTAACTTGAATTAGATCAACTTCTAGAATCGTCTTTTCCTCGGTAACAAACAACTCAAAGCAACGTTAGAGGTTTTTTCAATTTGTTCCTCGTACATAATCTCTGGTTCAACTTTTGAAACTTCAAGAATTTTCATGGATATGTCACAACTATTTGTAGCCCCAAAATTTGGAACATCATCTTTTTCTTTCTCTTGCTCTGCTCGAAGATGTGCCCACAAGTCAATAAAGTCTTCTTTTAGGGAAGATATGTCATCTTTTAATAAAGATACGCAATTTTTTTAATAAAAAAAATATAAAAATCACTTTTTGTGTAGCCTTTTGAAGTTCTCTTGCTTTAACTTGTTGACGTTTCCTTGCTTTAGCTTGTTGACGTTTCCTTACTTCAGCTTTCCTTTGTACATATTGATACCGACATTCCAATTTTCCAAGGTATTCTTGTGCATCAATCATATCCCATCTAAGTTCTTTCTGCTTGTGTTTCAAATATCTATGACCACATGCATTAATAATGTAGTATATTCGGTCACATTCATTATCAAGAAACCAAATATACTCTTTTACTTGGACAATCAATTCTTTAATGGCTTGAGACATTGGGTGTTTGGGACAATGAGTTATAAAATAAATAAAATAAAATATTTTTTTATAACTTAAGAGCCTGATTGAAAAGAAAATAAAAATTACATGGGCTAAAGTGTGACGCCCCCAAAATTAGGTATACATCACCCATCTTGGGTCGTCAGATACATAGTACAGAATACAAATACAACTGATTAATACATCTGTCGTGTACAATACGACAAAACATAAACTGTGAGTTTGAATACAAATATTATCTTCTAGAGAGTATTCATACTCAAAAGGAGTCCTCATTACATTTATTAACACACCATTACATAGAATAGTGAGGACTACTAACTAATACTATCATTCGGACCATCACTCCGTACCCCGACTTGTCCCAGCTACGTTCTCATTTCCTGAAGAGAACAGTGAAAGAAAGGGTGAGCTCAACTAGCCCAGTAAGAAATATTATGACTAAGATAATGCAGAATAAATTATCATTAGCCTTCAACAATGTTAAACTGATAAAATATAATAGACATCAAGTTTAACTGCAGCGGAACAAGCAATCCATTAAAAGAGTCAAGTAGAAAACAAACTCTACTATCTTTTATGATTTAAAAGGTTTTTCAACACTATTATCGCTGTGACTCAGCTTAATAAAATAATCCACATCATCGAATCACCCCTGCACTACGGCCAAGGATATTCGTATATTCATTAATGGTCATGATCATGCCAACAACTGTCCATCAATGCACTACGGGCCAATGAGGACTTTTACCACATCATTTGTAACATTACGGTCATGATTATACCGAATAATCCCTGGTCATAATCATACCAAGTCCATCTATGCACTACCGGCCACAGATGACTTTCAACATTTTATAAACATGAGGATGATGACAATGATATAAGAATTCAATAAAACAAGTTCAAGAATTAATTTATCCAGGAATTAACAACGTCCAAATTGTCAACATGATACTGCATTGTGGAGTAAAATTCAAGAATGCTTAGAAGAATATTTTCTTGAAAAGATACTGGATGAAACGCAACTATCAAGGATATTCCACAAATTTCATGGAGTATAGAAGTCAAAACTTAACCAACTGAGTACAATAAAGAATGGAATAACAAAAGAAATCACCATGCATGCGATAGACCGCACAGACAGGTTATTCCAATAGAATAATAAATAATGGAACCAGGTCCGGCGTAAACGCACAGACAGGATATTCCGACAGAATAATAAATAATGGAACCAGGTCCGGTGTAAACGCACAGACAGGATATTCCGACAGAATAATAAATAATGGAACCAGGTCCGGTGTAAAACACACAGACAGGATGTTCCAACAGAATAATAACAAGACGGAACCAGGTCCGGTGTAAAACACACAGACAGGATGTTCCAACAGAATAATAATAAAAACGGAACCAGGTCCGGTGTAAAACACACAGACAGGATGTTCCAACAGAATAATAAACGGAACCAGGTCCGGTGTAAAACACACAGACAGGATGTTCCAACAGAATAATAGAAGAATGTCACCAAGTATAGGGTATATCCTCGTATACAGGTTATTCCAACAGAATAATAAGAAATGGAATAACAACAGTTCTCTTCATGAATAAGAAAGAATAACACCCCTTACCGTTTTAAAGACGAGCTGAAATAAGGAAGTAGTTAAGTAGCAGAATACTCTTCTTCTCTCTCTCTATAGTTTCTCTCTATAGTTTATCTCTCTAGAGTTCAGTGAATTCGTAAGAAATAATGAAGGAATGAGCTGCTATTTATAGAAAAATAGAATGCATAGTAACTAATCCATGAACGGTCCAGATTGATTACTTTAATCTGACGGTCCATATATAAAGAAAAATCTTTTAAATAAAATATAATATATTCTATTTATAGAATAACTTTAATAAAGTATTCTGTTTTATATAAAAAGATGTTTCTGTTTTATTACGTTAATAATACGAATAAAACAAAACGTCATTATCGCTAAATAATTCATATTATTAACTGACAATAATTGAATCAAACTGAGTGACTTCTCACATAAGCATTAATAATCAATACCGTGTGGTACTATGCAACCACACGTATTACTGTACTTTTACTACCGAGTAGTTCAACAGTATCAACGGTAAAACTTCCGCCGTTATTTTCATAAAGTATTTTTGTCGTTTTCTCAATCCGACAATAATTCCGTTGTGGGGTCCACCAATAATTGTACCGTCGTACGGATATTCCCCGACAAAAAGAATATTCTCCGACCAATCGAATATAATATGACAACTTGCATACTTTGCCAAATTTATAAATACTACCCATAACTATTATATCAAATCCACACAATAATATAAAAAAAAATTATTTCGAGAAAAATTAAATATTTATTCATAAAATCTGGGGTCTCACATAAAGTATAAATTTAGAAAGTGTAGGGGTTGATTTAGAAAGGATGAAAGGGTATAAGTGAAAAATGTATAAATTACGGGGCTAAAATTGAAAAGGTAAGCAAATCATAGGTTATAAACTGTAATTTTGGAAAGATATTTATAAAATTATGATTACCATGTTTTCTTATTACCACAATCATCAGCAGCCGCCACAAGCGGCCCCCTTTAGACAATGGGCAAGAAACAAATCAGCAAGGCAATGTTTTCTTTCTTCTTTTTTTCTAGTGAACAGTAATAACACGATTAACAGTAACTCTGACGTTGAACAATAATTTTGACGATGAACAGTAACTCCGGCAGCGATGAACAATATTTTTTTTTACAACTCAAGATCTCCTAAAAATTGAAAAATTAATGTAGAAACCTTAAACTTTGATACCAAACATGATGCATGACAAATCTGTGATGAAGAATTGACGGAAAATAAATTAGGATTTAAATTCCACGTTTAAACCACTAGAATCTCTGAAGTGTATTATCCACTTTACGTATCAACACCAAGATAGATAAAGTACCTTTACGATATGAATGAAATAATCAATTTCAATATCAATATTTTGTAGTCTAAATAACTTGTGGGGATTGCATCACTATTTAAAAAGACTCAAAATCCTAATATTACTTGAGAAATAATAAAGTACTAAATGACTAAAATACCCTTATTAATAATTTCTAATCACTAATTAGTGTCCTAAATCCCCACTAATAAATAAAATACATAAATCACATGACATCAACTACTTTTATATTAAACATAATAAAAACTCTAAATAATAAATATAACAAATCTCTTCTTTGCTCTTGACTTGGAGTTCCCATCATTTGGTAAACTAGTTTTCTCTTGTCAACCCTTGTTACTAGCTAGTACTATGAAAATATTATTGTGCATTGTATTTTGATATCACATGGAACTGTGTTGTAGCTTGTTGACCTGCTTTTGATCTTGATTTGAGCTTTAAAAGCTCTAGAAGAATATGAATGCAGAATGCATGAACTTAATGGTACATTAACTAGGTTTAAGTTTTTAGGTTTGCTTTCTCAGCATTGACTGCTTGAGAACAAACCAGGTTTTTCTTATTCTGAGCATAGTCTGCTATATATTTTTATGTTAAATGATAACTGAATGTCTATAGTGGGAGTGGTTAACATGAAGTTAATTTTGGTCAATTGATCAATACAGTGTCGACACACAGGCAGGAGATGATTTCTCTTTCTGTGTGTCAGCATTGTATTGATAAATTGACTAACTTACCATGAAGTTAACTTCATGATAACTGAATCCGTCTATACTTATAGTATAGGTTGTAGATGCATAAAATGTTTAACTGAGATCCGCTTACCATGAAGTTAATTTCATGATAAGTGGCACATTGTATTGGTCAATTGACTAAAGTTAATTTCATGTTAACCACTCCCGTTTAATTGGGTGAGTGGAACTGTAGTTCATACGAGAGCAGATCCTCTGTCCCCCACTTAAATTTTGACACATGGCCTTGTAATAACCCAATATTTTTGATATAATTAAATAAGAAATTTTGAGTATAATTTTTTTTAATAAAGGTGGGAATATGTGCAAGGCAAATTGTATGTATTTATGTGATAAATAAAAATTTATTTATTACATGAATATTGAAAATAATAATAATTTTTAGAATTATTGATTATTATAAATAATATTTTTATAATAAATTAATTTTCTAGTAGAAATATTTTTATTATTTATTTTCTATGAAAATATGAATATTATATTATTTCAATAATATAAAATATGATTATTAGAATTATTACAATAACTATTTTATTATATGAATTTATTCATATTAGTTATGATAATTATTTTAACTTAATTAATAATGGTATGTATATGAATGTTAAGTGGGATATGGATTCAAAACCCTAATTCTGGATTTTGAATAAGGAATGGGGATAATAATATACTATTAATTATATTTCAGTGCTATAAATATGTACTGTATGTGTGTATTGATAATGGTTGGTCAATTATGGTGCATCATGACAAAACCCTAGTGTTAAACTGTTAAAAACCCTAATATGAAAGTCAAATACGACTGTAAGATTTGTTAAGTCGTTGTGTTATGTGATAATTGATATGTATAATAGATATTAATCTTAATTAGGGAAACCCTAATATATATTTAGAAACCCTAATTATTAAAAACCCTAATTTCTAAATTAGGAACCCTAATTGTCAAATTAGAAATCATTATCGCTAAATTGGAATGCTAAATGTTAATTAGTAAAACTTAAACCTAAATTCCATGTTCTATGTAATTAGGAAATTAAACATGATTAATTAAGAAACCTTAATTTTTATTTTTAGAAACTAAAATTTTACATTTTTAGCCAAATTAGAAATCCTAGAAACTAATATTTTTTTTAACCTTAGGGTTAAACCCTAAGGGTTTGTCAAGTTACATTTTTGCCATTAAATTTGAAAGCCAAATGACTATAATACCCCTCTTGCATTATTGAAGCTAACTTGTAGATCTAGCCAAAGCTTTAGTTGTTGAACCACTCTAGCTAACCCATGTGCTAATAACTCCAGCAATCAGCTAAATATATCAGCTATATACATTGCATTCATGTTATATATAGATCAAGAGAGAGAAAAAGTCATATTCAAGCCCATTTGTTCATCATATGCTCAACTTAGACACTCTCTCTCCTCACCCACGAAAATTATAAGAAATTCAGTCCCAAATCAAGCCTCTATTACACCTAGATCAGATCAGGAGACTAGAATCAAAATTTGTTTAAGTGAGGTATAAACCCTAACCTAGAATCTGATCTTGCTTGACGTGTTAGATGTTATGTTTGAGTGTTAGAATATGTTGTATGTAATACATATAAGTGATTTGGGTTGGCCCATAATAGATCCATAACATTTAAATGCACGAATTTGATATTTTTTAAAATCTGGAAAACTGGAAAATATGATCTGACAACCAAATGTCAGACCTCATAGATCTCATACTGTTTATGTTTTTGTTTGTTTAAAGGTTTGTATTTGTAGTATGTCATGTGGGCTTTAATCTGGAACTCAAATCAGAGTTAAATCTGTTGTAAATTGAAAGTTATTGGTGGTCAAACATCGTTGACCGACCATGACTGTCTGTTTCTGGGTAACCCAGAAACGTACCCAGAGCGTTCTGACAAGATGTTTATGCACCTAGATCTTTCGTGTGTTTGTTGTTTTGTTATTGTTGTTGTATCCATGTTGTAGTATGTTATGTGGACTTCAAAGTCATGCCTTTAAATCACTTAAATGCTAAACAGAAAGGAAGTAGTGGTTGGTCAAACCAGGCAGAACGACCATGAAATTGGTTTTCTGGGCAACCCAGAAAACTGATGAACATGTCTTTTGACATGGTTTGATCGGACCGGATCTATCGATTTTGTTGTTGATTGTGATGAGTTTATGTAATCGATTTGTTCAGTTACATGTGTACTACAAACTGGAACCTTAAGATTAAAAAATATGACACTGACAACAAGTAGTGGAAGCCCAAATATGACTAGTCGAACTGTTCTTACTGTTCTTTATTTCTGGGTAGAAAATGAAGAACAGCTCTGACAACTTGTTCAAGGCCTTAGATCTTGCAGATTGATGATGTTTAGATATGATAAGTGTTCAAAACATGTACCCTGTTAGTTACACTACAAAGCCCGATGTCTAGACTAACTATAACATGAACATATTTATTTATATAAGGCCATCAATAGCGTTGACCGACCATGACCTTATGATTCTGGGCAGCCCAGAAACATGAAGAACCGTCTGACAGACAGTTTAAGCATCTAGATCTTGCAACTGTGTTATGTTTTGATCCTGTTTATGGTTGATACATGTAGTATTACATTAATACTACATGATCAATGTCTTACCACGCCTAGAAACAACATGATCCGTGAGATATGTTTGGTCAAAGTAGGTAACTGGATAACTGCATATGAATGTTCTTGAGCCTCAAGAACACAATAGGCGACACTTTTTGTCATTAAAGGCTTTAGCGACATACATATTTATTTTATTTTTTAAAAATTATTTAAAAATAGAAAATAATTTTTGAAAATTACAAAATTAGTTTTAAAAATTATTTTAAGTTATAAATATTAACTTTTAATAATTTGACATATTTTCCATAAATATTAATATTTATTTGAATATTATTGATATTTAATTTATTTAGTAAATGCATTAAATAAATTAAGTAAAAATGATTTTATTATATTAAAAATTATTTTAAATGATAATAAAATATTTAAAAATATTTTAAGTTATAAAACATAACTTTTAATATTTTAAGATAAATTTTATTAATTATTTAATATTAATGATATTAGATTTATTTAATAATTATATTAAATAAGATTGATTAAAAATAATTTTAATATTATAAAAATCATATTAAATGAGAATAAATAGTTTTAAAATATTTTAAGTTATAAAATATAACTTTTAATATTTAAAGGTAAATTTTATTAATAATTTAGTATTAACGATATTAAATTTATTTAATAATTATATTAAATTAATAGTTTAAAATTTATTTTATTGATTTAAAAATCATTTAAAAAGGATATAAATGGTTTAAAAATATTTTTAAGTTATAATAAATGACTTTTAATATTTTGATAAATAATACTTTAATATTTAAATATTAATAGTAATTATTTAAAAATGATTTTAAATGTTTTAAAAATCATTTAAGGGTAATATTAATGTTTTAAAAATATTTTGAGTTATTATAAATAACTTTAATATTTTGGCAATGGTTTCATTAATATTTTAATATTATTTAATTACTAATGATAATAGAATTATTTAGTATTTAAATTATTTAAAAATGATTCTAGTGTTTTAAAAATAATGATAAATTATAATAATTATTTAAAAATTATTATAAGCCACAGAAAAATAATATGACTGATATTTAAAATATCCAGAATAATATTGAACTACGGAATAGAATTTTAGACTCGATAATTATCCGATAAAGTCGTCGGTACATCGAAATATTTCAAAAATTGATCTAGACTTAGATAATTTGACTAGATAGATGATTATTTGTGATCCAATGACTGTTATATATATGTGACAATGTGATTAGGTTATATGTTGACTGCAAATAGCAGTACTATGTGTTATGATATGTTATTCTAATCGACAGAATGATCTTATTAATGATAAGTCACTATATAAAAGATATAACTAAGTTGTGTAAGCAGCAGATCATGCATGTATTCTATCTTTGCATTTACTTTATGCAGTGGACATGCGTAAGCGAATATCTAAACTATTCTCTTCATTGTGCAATTATCTAACCTTTGCATTTACTTTATGCAATGAACATGTGTAAGCCAGTTTCAGAACTATATTGTTATTGTTCATGTATCTATACTTTTGTAGACATGATAGTTCTTAAATTCTATCCGATCATTGTTTATCATTACAGTATTATTATATAATCCAGATATATATTCTGTTCGTTAATTTCTAAATATTGTTATACAAGTGTTCACACTTAGATAATTGGTGTACCTGTTGATACATACTTATTAAATTCCGGTATGTATACATTAATTAAAAGTTGTCTAAGCTATTTGACTCGGCTAGACATAAATTTAAAAACAGCGTTGAGATATGTCTTAGCTAATTATTCTGGCTAGACAAACATTTGTTAGAACTTGATAGGTTCGAGAACAGAACTTAATTATTATTGACAAGTCTAGATATTTATTATCTATCATGTAATGAAATGTAGTAAAGGTCGCGTACCTGGGATTAGACTCTGATATATGTAAATTAAGTTTGATATTTATATTATTGTTATTATTCCGCTCAAAGAAATAGTATCGTGAAGCACTAAGTTCGGGTTTTAAGTACTTGAATTTGGGGGCGTCATATGCCTCTTATTTAATTTTAGAGTTAATTGGTGTTAAGTAAAAGGTTAGGTGTTAAAATTTAAGCGGGGGACATGAAAAATAGGGATAAAGAATGTGCTCTTAGTTCATACCTATCAATAATTTAGCTTGCTGTGGGATAATAATACTACCTCTAGATTAAATATCCTACTTTTTTCCTACTTCCATTGAAAATAATTACTCTTTTTTCCTTAATGGAGTATCAAGTTTTAAATATCTGTTGAAGGGACTTTTCCTTGTATCCTATTCCAGCTACTAAACCAAGTGGGCAGATCACTTGGTATATCAAGTTTTAAAGATGCGACGTAATTCTAAAACTCTTTCGTGTATACGCTGTCAATGTATACACGAAATTAGGGTCATGCCGTTTGCAATTATGTTGCATGAGATATGACCATGACTATGGCAAAACTAATGAATTATTTAGTATAGTTGACACGTTTTATTGATTATATAATTAAATTTTTAATTTTTTAAATTATCCCAATAAATTAATTATTATTTTAAAATTAGGTCATTCCGTTAAAAAATTAAACGGCCGTTAATTTTTTATCGACAAAACTAATGAATTACCCACTTTGTTGATACGTTTTACTGATTACTTCATTGAATTTTTAATTTTTAGATTACCTCCGTAAACTAATTATTATATTGAAATTCGGTCATTCTGTTAAAAAAATTAAGCAGACATCAATGATATAATCATTAAAACTTGCCAACTACAATGAGTAATTCATTAGTTTTGTCCATAAAAAATTAACGTCCGTTTAATTTTTTTAACGTAATGACTCAATTTCAAAATAATAATTTTGACTATTCTATTTATTTATACTAGTTTCATATCTTTAAGTACATCTTTTTATCCTCGAGTTCATAAGGTCATGTATGAAAGACAATATAATTCCATCATCAAAATTAAACAATACCCCTTTTAAGGTACTCCATCCGTTCCTTAATATAGTTCATTTTAGACATGTGCATAAAAATTAAGGAAATGATTGAAAAACATTAACTATAATATCAATTGTCTATAATAAATACCCTTCACCTCACTTATCTCATAAATATGTATCAAAAGATTAGGTGGAGTAATAAGGGACAATTTGGGAAAAATAGTAATCAATTCTCCTAGATAACCTCAAACGACAAATAATTAGGAATAAAAAAAATCTAAAACGACGTACATATAGGAATATAGGGAGTATCAAATAGCCTAACGAATAAGAATATAGTGTACAAATTGTCATTTTATACTAATTCAAGGATACAAAAAAATTTAAAAGTGCTAAATATTATTGAAGTGGTATAAGTGCGTGCTAAATTAATATTAATGATGGTCCGGGATGAGCCATAGACGCGGACATCTTGGGATCGAATCCCACTTGCAATAATTGTGAAAGGCAGAAATGCTGAAATGGGGCCACCGTCCGCCAGCGCAAGCTGGTTCAAAGAAAAAGCTGATCCGAGCTGGGATATTAGTCGACTGCAATTGGAAAACCCCACATTTTCAAATAAATAAATAAATAAATAATAATAATAATAATAATAATAATCCAGTCCCAAACATCATTGTTATAATGAATTTGGACTATCTGCACTGATAATGAATATAATCCTCCATGTTTCATATGTTTGTATATATGGAGTATCAAACTATAAATATATCTGTTCACATCCAGTGTTGTCTTGCATAGGCCTCACAAAAAATTGAGGGTAAACAAAGTAATAACAGATGCACCCAAAAAGAAAAGTAAGAAACAATGCTACTCTTGAGAGAAGACAATAATAAGGTCAGATCCCTCCAGTGTTGTTGATATTCTCCAAAGAAAAGATGGCACCGGATCTGGATTCCTCCGATACTGGAGAATGTGACTTCAGAATATACAAAACCCATAAATGAAGACATACGAGGTAAACGAAAGCCCAAGTTCTTGCGGCGGAATTCCTTCTAAGAAAAACTGCACCAGCCGAGAAGATATAATCCAATTGCCAAACCAATGAGCTGAAATGTTTTTTCCCTGATCGGAGTTTATTTTCAAACATTGGTCTCAGCTTGGAATTATTAGAGAGATCCCATGTTCCCGACTCCAAATCATCCCTTGATGAGGTACTGGGAAAACCAGCCGAATTCAGCATCGACTTGTTCTCATCGAGCATCCTAGAAGCAGTCTACAAAAAATGTTTGGAAAAAGTGAAATTATGATACAAATGTAGACGGCAGCTGCCTAAAGATATATAGTGCAAAAGAATTTCATTATATATATCAAGTGTACACAAAACTGATAATTATGCTGCAAAATGAGGGCAGAAATGCTTCCAGGATGACAATGTACCTCTATTCTAAACTGTAGCATAGCCTTCTCGGAGGATAGCCCTTCAACCTGATAAAAACAAGTAGAATTTAGATTTAAAGTCCATTCACAAGTCAGTATAATCCCGAGAGTTCACTTTTAATTCTTAATACTAAAAACAATTCACCAATCAGTTCTCTCGACAGGGATAGTTCATAGATATCTATTGTAAAATCTAGAATAAATGACCGAGGGAACCAGCAAACTTTAGAACAGTATTTACATCATCATGCTTATCTTATAATGCAGTGATTAATACCAAGTATAGTTAACCATTCAAGTCTTCGACTCCATACTAAAATTTCTTATGTAGTATGTTTTAAAGATTGAGATCCATAATGGAGAATGGAAGATTCAGGAGTAGAGAGTAGGTTGGATTTGGCAGGCAGGGAAGAGATTTTTCTTCCTCCAGGAGCAGATCATAGTCAAGTTTGTATGCAAGATCACTAGCTGAACATAGTTCATATACAAAATAATGCAAAACTACAACACGAAATGCACTAGAAAAATGGCACTCCTATTAAATTGTTACCTGAATGTAAGTTTGAAGCACACTACAGTAATAATATTGCAGACTTAATGAAAGATTAACTACAAGACTTCAGAATGGCACTTTGGCTATTTGGGCCCTTACCTATTCTCCCCGAACTCTATTTATTTTCTTCTATAATTGTCAGGGAAAAAATAGTATTTGTTGTAATAATGTGATTTACCTAAGTCATGGCTACAAGTATAGGCCATTGGCCTAATGGCTATAAAGCCTTACTCAAGGCTTATTATGTGGATACATGTCTCCTTTACTTGCCTATAACAAGGCTTTATTGGTGAATCAGAAACAATCACCAAAGTGTTCTTGCAAAAGTTCTAGCAAAGTTCTCCTTGTATTCTCTTTTAAATTACTTCAGTTCTATAACATGTTATCAGCTCTAATCTTGGGTCCATAAGGTTAAAGGGTCCTTGACTGTTAAATACTCAGTTTTCTTCTTTCCGTCTTGTTGCTTCTTCTATTACGAGGTAGTCTCAACCTCTTACGAACCTGATCAATTCATCGAGCACATAATGATGACCTCAAAGCCATTGACCAGAGACTCCCAAACTACATGGCCTCGAAGGGTTGCTTCATTCAAATTTCTAAGGGGAGACCTAAGTACAAAGTTATCAGGAAGGAGATCCAATTACTTCATTTTGGAATCCAAGTCCAACCAGAGATCATGCAAATCAACTTCAACTTGAATATAAACTCTAAATTACAAACCTATAAAGAAAATTCCAGATTGAAAATGTACAGCTTTTAATGTTGCCAAATATAGATAAATATATTACACCTAAAGAGAAAACTGAATAGTCCACTTAAATTGACTTAGCTTCATAATTGCAAAAGAAACCTCTTTATGAGGACACAAAATAATATCATTCAGTTTATCTTACTTTTTCCATCTCATAAAAGGGGGATCATTTCATATTTAAGTGCGTTCATAGCGTTCTCCTTTTCAACACTCCCCCTCTTCTTTTCTCCTTCGATGTCAACCAAGCAAATCTCTCTCACTGAGTTTTTCTCCTTTTCACTGATTACCTTTCTTTTCTTTTCACAAAGTTATTATTTGCTATCTTAAAAATCATAACCATTACAATAAAACTCACGCCAGAATTAAATTGTCATCACCAAACAAACCTTCTCCGATAACCTTTATTTGTGCATCTGTCATCAAGATTTGCTCATCTTCTTGGCTTCCCAAAATAGAAAGGCAAAACAAAAAACCTAAAACAACTAAGCCCTCTTGGGAGTACATATGCCAGCAACATCAGCATTACTCTCATTTTCTTTTCCCTTCACTTCTTGCTCTCACTGATTTTATAAACAAAACAGCTAAAAATCCACCAGCATTCCAGTTCTGTCTTCTCTCCACGCCCTTGGGGGTGGGGTCCAAAAGAAATAAAGTCATCACTGTTAGAAAAGAGGGGAGAGGGCGGGGGGGGGGGGCGCTAGAGAGAGTATTCGGTGTTCAAGCATTTTTGTGTGTCTTTTTTAAGTGTCTACTTTTCTCTTATCTAACTCAACCACAGAGGGAGGATTTCAAAGAATCATCATGCAGTTTGGATCCACAAGCCCAGAAAGTTTTCACACTGTTCAAGGAACAGAAACGGCAAAAACTTGCTGGCCCTCCATGACAAGGACCACAGTATAATGTATTTAAACAGTTTGAGGTGCATGAACCCATGGCTGCTGTGGCTACAATTTCTGCTAGCTCTTCATTTTCTTTTTTGGCAAGTAAAATAGTTTTAAAAGGCATCAAATTTCTGTTTAATCAACATGCACATCTTTAATATGTGGGAAGCATTCGGCATTCTCTCCCTTCACCATAAGTTTCTAAGAAACATAAGGTCAATCATTTACTAGAAAATTGTCTTAAATGAAGACCTGGAGTTGGTTACCAAAATCCCTAGGATTTGTAACCTTCTGAAGTTACCTTCCAACTCCGGGAATCCTGGTTGCCCAAGTCTAAAGGTTTTTTAGAGTCTTTTGCACGTAGATGTTAATAATCAGATGTGTTGGGAAAATGCCCAAAGACTAAACTCTACCATCATATGTACTTCAAAAGATTTCTACATTTTCTAGTCCACATCGTGGTGCTTTGACCCTAATTAGTAGAGAGAAAAAACTCAGTGAACCATGAAAAATTGCATGCGCACGCACTCTGTATATGCCTGTACATATAAGTTTAGATTTCTTTACCTTTAACAATATCCAAATTAAGCTTGCTTAAAACTAGAATCCACAAATAACAGTGTTATTAAAAGACAAACCTGTGCCTGTTTCTGGATCAAATGGTCAGTCAACTGACCAAGCCGTCGCTTAAGCTCAACTTCAACTTCAGTTGGATCTTCTACCTCCTTTCGAGTCATTTCAATGCTCTTTTCCAGTGTTTTTGCCTGTATAAAACAAGAAAACTACTTTCAAGTGGCTCTGCATGAAACAAATATACTGCAGCTCAATCAGCTTTGTTATCTACTTAATGTGTATTTTGGCATATTTTCAATGAATTTTGAAAGATGATATGAACCACACTAATCTGGAGCATTGTGTTCTCTGAAACACATCTAATTTGCAAATCACAACATTACAAGAAACATAAAATAAGTTTTAGTTCTATAAGTCTTCATGAGCAAAGGATCAAACAACATTTTGCTGAAAAGCAATCTATGGGTTTCAATGCCTGTAAACAGTAAATTCTACTACTATATCTAATTAAATTGTCCAGGTCCAAAACGCCCTCCAGTTTCCTTTTTTATATTGGGAGAGGAGGATTTTCAAGCATCTCTTTATACCAGCAGGCAACAGGAATACTTCTACATCACGAGATGCATGCTTGGGTCCAACCAGATTCCCATGTTTTTTCCTTAACAGAACACCCTAGTTTATATAGTTTTAGGGCACAGGCAATACTTGACCTGAATTTTGAATAATACGACATATAGTTGTAAAATTGACAAGAATAATTAGGACGTCTGTAACTGCCTCGTATCTTTGGCAAGCAATTTGATGTTCTAAGCAACTTTAGGGAAATAGTAGCATTTAAACTATTTACTGGAGCAATGGATTCTCATTTTTAGTGTCAAAATAGTCATCAATCAATTCCATGAATTTTAAAATATCATCTCAAATTAATTTAAAAATCCTCCTCCAATTTTGTTTTAATCCTTGTTTAAATTCTATTAAACATATCATATCCCAATAGGAATGTTTTACTTTCAAGCCAACATGCATGGGTCCAATGATTCGGACGGATTCCAACGTTTTTCACTGACACCAAGCTATAAAACAGTTTCCGTGATAATGCACCATGCAGGTGTTCTAATATTTACAGAACTGCATTTTATTTCATCTTAGAATGATTATGATTCACCAGTATAAGTATTACTCACTTTCTCCTGCAATCGTCTCACTTTATCGGCAAAGAAAGAAAACTCTGCTTCAAGTATCTCATTTTCAAACTTAACTCCTTTCGTAGCCACCAACTACAAATTGTTCACAATTAAAAAGAAAATGGAAAGGTTATTAGTAAGAAGGTAGGAGAGCCTACTGACTAAATATATCTCTATATACAGGTTACAGCAGTGCATGAAGGCAGATTGTGCTTAATATTTGTTAAATACCGGCATTACTCACCTTTTTGCCAGTCTGACGAGAATTAGAGATCTTCCTTCTAATTTCTACAATACGAGAGAGAAATATATTAAGGAAAGAGTCTAAGATTCTCAATAAGCTAAAATAAGAGCACAAGAAACTAACATAATATCAGAAGTTAACATACACTTAAGATGATAAGTGGCTAAGTGCATTAATGCATCAATCATACACTTCTTGTGATGAACAACAGTTGGTATTGCTCAATCTTTCTTGTTCATATATTTATATATATATATATATATATATATATATATATATATTGATAAATTAATCTTCCTTGTTGATATTACAAGTCATAGAACTTTTAGTTTTACATTGTAGAATTATATCTTCATATCAATTATTTTAGATATATGGAAGTTATGGTGTTCCCTATTTATGCAAAGAGTTGTTCAGCTTTATTCTGGGTTTTACATGAGGCTACCTGTGCTCAAGTCCATGGTCTCTTTTCATGAACTTAGCAAAATAATTTTGAAAACAAAAATGAACTCCGCATATACACAAAAATAATTAGAAATTTTCATACTTCTTATCCATTTTCATGTTAGGTTCATGTCTCTGTCTCAGTCTATGTCTATGCTATGTCCATGTTGAATGCTTTGAAGGATGACCAAAAATATATGTAGTGGGAAGAGATCAAAAAGTAACATAGTAACAATAGAAATATCAGCCAAGAATAAGATAATTTAGTTACTTAGCGAAAAGAAAAACATGCACCGATAACAGTAATCATAAAGAAAGATAATACGAAGAAAGCCCAAAAAGAAGCATTGTCTTGCAATGTGAAAGAACATGATTAAAAGAAATTGGTAAGTCAAAGGCTTCTTAGAATCAACATTAATAAGTAGAAACAATGCTCTATAGTACGAACTTTATATTTATATGGTGGAGAAATAGTCACATTTAAGCCTTCATGAAAAACATAAGATTAACTAATCCAATGTCAAATGTTTTTAGATTACTTATGTATATAGAAAACATATTTCTCTTATTTTCATACTTGAGAATGATCTGATATTTGAAATTTATTTTAAAACATGAGCAGAAAGAAAAATAAAAACAACATCCTGGCTTAAAGGGATTCAGTGGAATAAATGATTATGGCATTTGATAGACACGTAATTAATACATTTTAATATTCTCATATTTATTATTTTATATGCTTATTTTATTTAACTAATTCATTTTATTTTGTTTTGTAGGAAATAACATTTATTTTTCTTGGGGAGCAAATAAAAGATTTATATCTAACTTTTTAATATGAAAAAGGACTCTTGGAGGATTACAATATCGAGTTAGAAGTCAAGAAGGAAAGAAGAGAATGAAGAGAATAAAACTGTCCAAGTTCAATGAACCTAAATTAGGGCACAAATGTATTCTCCCTATAAATAGACATCTTGTTTTAGAGAGAAGGACACCACTTGTTATTTTCTTTTTCTTAGTTTTTCACTGGTGTAGAATGAAGTAAGATATTTAGAGTTTGTCTTTTCTCTTATTCCAATCACGTGTGGTACTACCGTCAGGAAGTATTTGTAACTTTCTTTTATTGATATAATAAAAATTCTCTTTTTAATTATTGTTCTTATTTCATGCAAATAGTAGTACTAATATTATTTGTTTTTGTTTTTAATTCCATGGCTAGCTAAATTTCTAATACCTAGGATGATGATGAAATTAAGTATTTCATAATAATATTTTCTTTCTGTTCTGAAATTAATGTCTAATTGTTTTCGTCTTCATGTTTTCCTTCGCATAAATTGCATATGATTCTTATATTGATTGCGAGATTTTGATAAGTTATAGTTAATCTGTGAATTTTTCATAACTTATGCTTGTCTATATTAATTATATGAATCATTATTTTTAAAGGGAAGTGAAAATAATTTGGGAATTGATTTAGGAAATAAGAAATTATTTATTATGTTAATATTTGGTGGATTCTGATTCTTAGGTATCTTTTCTCATTAATAGTTTCCGTTATTAATTAATAGTTTACATAATTTAGTTAATAAATCTTCTCCACCATTTTTGTTTCAAATTTGCCTAAAATATTAATTAAGGATATATTAAAGAATTGATCTAATCTCTGTAGTTCGACCTGCACTTGCCAAATCTACAATAGACACTGTGCACTTGCAGTTACATATTTTTAACACTTCAAGTTTTTGGCGCTATTGCCGGGGACTAGACTTCATTTTATATTCCTTAATTTTAATTTATTCGAATTAGTTTTTTTTCTTCTAATATTTTTTTTATTTTTCAGGATTATCGAAGCGGATCAACAGTGCGGAAAGACAAGATTATTGCTACGCTTTTACTGGTATTTTGTATTTTAACTCAAAAACAAAAAAAATAAAAAAAATTAGTAGCTTAGTTTTTCTTTTGTTAGTTAGAAAACTAATTTCCGCATTCATGTATTCACTCACGTAGAGCACATCCTGTTAGGTTTTTTTTTTTTTTGTCAAATATAAACTGTGAAAATTGATGGAGGATTGAGGTACGTCAAAATTTTTCCTTCTTTCTTAATTCACATAGTTTTAGGACACTTTATTTGTTTATAATTTATTTTTATTTGTGCATTTTCATATTTAATCTAACATTAAGGGCACAACCTGTAACAAGATAAGGTGGGGATTTCATCACCCTTCCTTGGCCCACAAACAACCCAATTTGCATTTTTCATAACCATGACTTAATAAAATCAAGTAGACGTTGGCCCCTAGGACTCTTGAGCTCAATTAGGACAAGAAACTCCAAGAGGAGGCTAAATTTTAAATTAATCAAACTACTGGTGTCTAAGTAAGTGGTTCAAAAGGTAAACGCCTAAAGATTGTGTGGTTATTCAATTAGTCACCGTATCTACGGAGAGACTCCCACCTTTCTTACATTTACCTGACTAGTGGTGTGATTAATTTCGAATTTGGTGGACCTTGCGGTGTAACTTGGAACAGTTAAGAGTTGTCTAGATTTTATTTAGGTTGACCTTAGAAGTAATTTTAGTTATTTTTTTTAATTATTATTATTTGTTTTTTTGTGCTTATCTGCTTATTTACTAAGTAGTGTATGCAAAAAGTGTGGATTAGGGACGAAACATCTCGATTAGTGAGAAAACTTGATTTTTCGGATTTCACTTCAAAAGATCCCACTTTAAGAAAAATGGAGGACGCACAAACTGTTTCTTTAAGGGATCGATGTTATCCTTCCGCTCTGCCCAACCGTCATGCATTAGTCTACCACCGGTAACTGGTAATAATTTTAAACTTAAGCCATATTTCATAAATATGTTACCTAGGTTCACGGGAATAGAAGATTCATACTTATTTATTCAGAATTTGAGGAAGTTTGTGCCTTAATAAAAATTCAGCAATTATCTGATGACTCAATTAGGCTAAGATTTATCACATTTGCTTTAAAAGATAATGCTAAAAAGTGGTTATATAGCCTACCAAATAATTCCATATCAACCTGGGAGGGATTTGTTGTTATATTTCTACAAAAATATTTTCCAAATCATAAAACTGCTAAAATTAGGACGGCAATTAATCAATTTTGCCAACTTGAAAAAGAGTCCTTTTGAGAATATTTTGATAGATTTAAAAATTTGTTATCCCAGTGCCCACACCATGAAATTGAGAAATGGAGATTGTGTCAAATTGCCTACGAAGGTTTAGACTATCCCACTAAAACAATGTTAGAGTCAATATGTCAGGGGATTTTTTGAATAATGATGAGGAAAAGACTCGAGTGTTTTTAGAAGACTTAGCAGAAAAAACCATGCAATGGGAAACCACCCGAGAGACCGATAAACCTAGTTCATCTAGGGGTGTTCATACAATTGACAATTCAATTGCGCTACCGAAACTAAGTTGGTTGGTGTACTTAAAAGACTTGAAGCTTTAGAAACTAGGGGACAATCACACGTGAACCAAGTCTCAACACCAGCACCTTTGTGTCTAAGGTGTAATTCACCAAGCCATGTGATTGAGGAATGTTCTAGAGTCATGCCCCAACCTGAAGAATATGAACAAGTCAATGCAATGTTTCAAAGACCTGGGAATGACCCATTTGCACCCACTTATAATTCAGGTTGGAGAAATCATCCTAATTTTGCATGGAACCAAGGACCCTACCCAAATAATTCTTCAAATCAGGTCAATCAGTCTCTAAATCAATCTTTTCAACCTTACCAAAAGCCAAATCTTGGTTCGTACCAAAATTCAAATTCAACAACCCAATATCCACCAGGTTTTTCTAATGAAAGTGAAAAGAGACTTAACGTTTTACAGAAGAGCATAGAAACTTTAATGAAATCTCATAATAATTTCAATAAATTCATGCAAAACAGTAACCAAGTCTTATCTCGTCTAGAGATCCAAATGAGTCAATTGGCCACTATAGTTAGTGAAAGAGAGAAGGGTAAGCTTCCTAGTCAACCTGAGACCAATCTAAAATTTCCAGTCCCTAATCAAAAACCTTATCATGCTAATTCACTTGAAAACAACCAAGTTAATCATGTGAATTCTATAATTTCTTTAAGGTATGAAAATTACTTTAATAATCATGCCGGCATTGATAATGAAGAGAAAAATTTTAATGTTGAATCTAACAATCCATCTTCAAAGTCAGCCCAGCCTGAAAAGCCCATAAACTCTGAGTCAGTAGGTACATCTACTAAGCTTGTGTCAAAAAATGATCAAACCACATCTTTTGAATCAAATGAAAAAGTCTTTAAACCAAAAGCCCATTCCCTCAAAGACTTATTTCAAACAAGCAGTCATCCCAGTTGGACAAAATTCTAGAAGTGTTTAAACAAGTGAAAATTAATATTCCCCTTCTAGATGCCATTCAACAAGTTCCCTTATATGCTAAATGTCTAAAAGATTTGTGCACACACAAAAGAACCACTCATGTTCCTAAGAAAGCTTTTCTAACAGCCCATGTTAGTTCTATCTTGTCATGCCAAGTCCCTGTGAAATATAAGGACCCCGGTTGTCCTACTATTTCATGCATCATAGGTGACACCTTAATTGAAAAGGCTTTACTTGATTTAGGAGCTAGTGTAAACCTTTTACCATTTTCTGTGTACCAAACATTGGGCTTAGAGGAGCTGAAAAAAACAATTGTCACACTCCAACTAGCTGATCGTTCTATTAAAGTGCCAAAGGAATAGTTGAGGATGTACTCGTTAAGATTGGCAATTTTGTATTCCCTTTTGACTTTGTTGTTCTTGAAACCCAGCCTGTTGTCAATTCCAAGGGTCAAATTCCTGTCATTTTAGGTAGACCATTTTTAACAACCTCTAATGCGTTAATTAATTGTAGAAATGAACTAATAAAATTAACATTTGAAAACATGACAATTGACTTAAATGTGTTTAATGTGGGAGAGCAACCTAGTGATTTGTTTGACCAGTCTGTTGAAGTGAACATGATTCAGAAAATGTCGGAAAATGAACTTACGGGGGAAGATGAAATTATTAACTTTTGTCTAAATCATTTTGGTCAAATTGGGATGAAACTGAATATTTGAATGAGGTCAATGAGATGTTGGACTCCACAACCCAAAAATCTTACTCTAGATTGGAACCTATAGTTGAATCAAGTTTGACACATTTTGAGCATTTTCAAGAGAATCAAATTGAACTTAAATCCTCTTATGATCATTTTAAGTCTACCTTGGGTCCATCTGAAGCGCCTTCCAGAAACACTAAATGTGATTTAACAAATGAACCAAAGGTTGTGGACAATGATAATCTTCCATGTTTAGATAATGAGATCATATCTCTCATTTCAGATAATGCATGTGTTAATCCAATGGTGCCTAAACATCTTGGTATAACAGTTATTCAAAATGATGAAAATGTTTTAGTGCCCCTTGGTAACGAATATGGATGGCAAGTTTGGATAGATTTTATTAAGTTAGAATTTTTCAAAAGGAACTATCATTTTTCGTTATCATTCCCTGACTCAATTTTAAAAGAATCAGTCGGGTATGCTAACAATTGTTCTTCTGTTGCAAATTCTAACTATTTTCAATTACCCAGACATCCTGAAAATCATACGAAATCCACTCTAGGTTGTCTGTTTGTATCACTGATCATTTACAATCGCATATTTTTTAGGATGTATAAAATTTGTAGATATGTACATTTGTTTTCTTTCTCACAACATTTTCTTGCAGAAAAAATGCCCCGCATACAAGGTACATTTTTTTTCACATCTTTGTTCTCTTTTCTTCATTTGCAGACATTGAGGAGAATGCATGATTTAGGAATGGGGGGAGTTTGTTTGTATTATTGTATTAGATTTTTTTTTTCTTTTTAGGAAAAAATAGTAAAAAACACAAAAAATTATAAAATTAAAGATTTTGTTGACTTTTTATGGATTGAATTAATTCTAATAAGTGTTTGTGGAGCAAAACTCATGAGTAAGATTGAAAGATTTAGAACTCTTAAATTTTTGATAAAATACGAAATCTTAATTCAAAACACCATCTGGATTAAAATTGATTTCACGAGCATATTTGCACTTCACGTTTGCACTAATTCTTAGTTGTGGGGTATAAACCATGATTCGAGTAATTTCAAGAAAAAAAAACAATTAAAAAAGTTGAAAAAAGAAATAAATAACTGCTTCAATGTCTATTAAATGAAATAACTGGGTATCCAAGCCTCGGGAAGCATTGATATTCACGCTGAAAAGTGTGATGGATAAAAGCAGCTTGACTAGTCTAATTTTGTGGCCTTTGTTACTCGAGTTAGTAAGCCCTTAGGGGTGTCTCTACACCTAGTACCCTAAAGCCAATTGGTTTGGGAGTCATTGGTCCAACGCTCGTTTCATGAGTAACTCTGAAAAGCCTAAGAAAACGAGACATTGCATAAGTTAAGAATCAAAATTGAAAAAAAAATGAAAAAAAGAAAGAAAAAGAAAAATGACCTTGCTTGATTTTCATGGTAAAAATCCTACTAAGAGTTACATCATATGCACATGCATGCATTACATGGAATTAATTTTTTGAAGGATGGAATCTAAAATAAAGATTGATTATTTTTGATAAAGTGAAAGTGTGATTTGAATTTAATCTTGCTTATGTATAATGTCCATGGATATTTAGAAGTTTTCTTTCAATTTCATAACTTGCTGAACTCAAAAATATTTTTGAATTTTGTGGGTATATTCACTGCAAACTCTCACGAGACACAACTCGTCCACTTGGGGTAACCTTGGGTTTTTAAAGGCTTGTTGCACATGCTAAGTGCAATCGTGTTTCCTACGAAAATGGGGTAGTGTAATTTTTGTTTTATTTTTATTTATTTTACTCGAGGACGAGCAAAAGCTTGGTATGGAGGTATTTGATAGACACGTAATTAATATATTTTAATATTCTCATATTTATTATTTTATATGCTTATTTTATTTAACTAATTCATTTTATTTTGTTTTGTAGAAAATAACATTTATTTATCTTGGGAAGCAAATAAAGGATTTATATCTAACTTTTTAATATGAAAAAGGACTCTTGGAGGATTACCATATAGAGTTGGAAGTCAAGAAGGAAAGAGGAGAATGAAGGGAATAAAACTGTCCAAGTTCAATGAAACCTAAAATAGGGTACAAATGTGTTCTCACTATAATTAGACCTCTTTTGTTTTAGAGAGATTAGGACACCACTTGTTATTTTCTTTT